>VXBZ01012763.1:450876-547700 GCA_013399135.1 Heliornis fulica | reverse complement strand
AATAAAAAGCAAAAAAATAGAACACACCAAACCCAGTCAGCCGAACGGTGTAACTGAAGCGTGGGTGGCCTTACTCTGATGGGTTTTCTCCTCACTTCTCTTGCCCCTCATGGAGATCCCTCAGGCTTTGTTACACAAACCCTTTCCCACCGTCCACCATTTACCAAGAGCCCGACGCCCCAGTCAAACCCAAGGCGCCCGCTTCCCCCGCCTCTCAGAATCCCAGCCCTCCCCTAAATCCCGGCTGCCCTCAAGCTCTCCTAGCCCAGCGTTCATGCTCACCGTTTTCGTCCAATAAAGACATAAACCCAACGCTGCTCGCCCCGGGCTGCGACGAAGCCGAGTATGCGAGGAGAACAGGGCCGTGGGGGCGCTTATATCCAGACGGAGGGAGGCGGAGGCGGACGCCGCTGCCTCCGGGTCCCGGCGTCCTGGGGCGGGCGGTATCAGCAGCGACAGCAGTGCCGGGCAATCTGCGGGCAAGACACAATCAGGAACATTGCTAGCAGTGGCACCTGTAAGGAGAGGGAGGAGGAGGGGGGAGAGAAGGGAAGGGGGGAGGGAGAGGCGGCGGCCGACGCGCAGCTCCGGCAGAAGGGGCGGCTGACAGGACCCCAGCAATGGCTGCCCCGTACTCACCTCTAGAATGTTCTCGCTCTGACTGAACAACGCCAAAGCTGGGATCAATCAGCCAGAGGCGTGCTCCGCCCAGCTGGCCTCCCATTGGCTTACCTCTCGCCTTGGGACGAAGCTACTGGCTGAAGCCTCACCGCCCTCCTCACCCACTGGCGGAGATCGCTATCAATCAAGNGGTCGGGGGAGGTGCGGCTGTGGCTACGGCCCGACGCGGAGCAGCTGGGAACAGGGTGGATGAGCAGCTCCCCTTGGCCACCTCTTTCTTTTGACGGGCTGGGCCGAGGGACTTCGCCCGTTTCCCTGGCGGCGGCCAGCGCCGCTTCGCGCCCTGCGGCAGCGAGGGACCCTTCGTCTTCTCGCCGGGGCCGCCACCGCTGGCGTTCGGGCCAGGCCCGTCCCGCAGCCCGCCGCCCGCCACCCTTTGGCACACGCGGGCGGCGCGGAGCAGGCCCCGGCAAGGCCGGTGATGTATCTCGTCCCAGCGCTCCCGCTCCCTGTCAGCTAGCACCGGTGGAGGCAAGGCCCGCAGTGCTGTGGGAACGGACACCAGGGGTCCGATTAGTAATGGAATGGCGGTGCCCGGTGCTTGGCATCACAGCAACTATACTACAAATACCTCGGGATAATTAAGCTGCTGAATAAGTCGTGTTTTGCCCGTACAGCTGCTTTCAGGGCACAGGAAAGGACTTCCTGGACTTGGGTGTCATAGAGACTCGGCTTCGGGTTGCCCTGCGTGCTTGGGCTGCCTTACAAAGGATGAGGTCATCACTGTGGGCTCAGGCTCTAAACATGAAATACCACCAGCTCTCCTTAGCTGGCTTGGCACCTGGGTGAAATATATGGCTGGATTTACATTCACTTAAAAAGCAGAATTCTTTGGTCCTTTCCTGTCTTGTGTTACCAATCTTCACTCTTCCAGTATCAGAGAATTACGTATTTTGGAATTGTAGAATGTGAATAGTGTTCAAGTGGCAAAGAACATTTTTTCTTTATGAATTGAGCTATGAGCTAACTCTCTTACCCTTATACTCCTCAGCAGAATACTCCTCAGTGCCTCTCACTGTGTATTACTGAATAATGTTGTAAAGCTCCTTGATGGCTATGTGGGTGTAGATGGAATGAAGATAAAACTACTAGTGACATTACATAATGTCATACACTCTAAATCTCTTCCTGCCTGACGTTAGTTTTGAAGCATAGGTTTCCCAGCTGACTTTGATAATATGTTGGTGTGGTCCAAGGAGACACCCCTCCTGCTAAAGTACATTGTGAACATTTTTGGTGTGATACACAGAACTGCATTCACATATGAATGTGACTGATAAACGAGGTTTTCCTAGAAATAAAACCTGTGCTATCGTTATGGATGCTTCCAGTGACACACAGTAATAAAAATATTATTCCCTCAGCTGGAGCAACCGAGATAAATGTGTGCATCTCAGTGCTTTGTAATGACACTCTTATGTGATGGCTGCTGCCCTGGTTATATGTCTTTTCTAGCCTGTGTCATAGCAAGTCTTTGGAGCCAGGAAACCATGCTGTAAAACGTTGTGTGAGTCTGTCTTGGACTTCACTATCTGCATTTGAAAAAGTTAAAAATTCTTTGGGATATGTTAAATGTCTCTCTGATAAATACACAGCAATACTTTTAAAAATACGAGAAAGAAATTTAGGGCAAGATAAGGAAGCATCTTCAGAATATGTGAAGCTTGACAGTTACCATCAGGGGAAAAGAAAATCGTTAAAACGTGGGAGGCAAGAAAAGCACAGCAGGAACTCCTTTGCTGTGAAAATATGTGGCATGTATAACCTGCTAAATGCCTTCTGCCTGTGGCTTTAGTTCCATGCTGCAAAACTATGAGGTTAATAAATTACGAGTGTTCAAGCATACTGCTGCCAACACCACTTTATTGAGCAGCAAAAGGGAAAAGAGACCCTGGACTTGGTGCTCTTTGACATAATGAATAACTGAACAGTTATTATTAACATATATATATATATAACATAGATTGACATAATTAACTTAATTAGTTACATTTTAAGATACAGTTCCTTCTGCAAAAAGCAGGTCCCATCCAGACGAAACCATATGATAGTGTCTTGGATTATACAAAGCAGACTAAAATTTTGTTTTCTTCTTGGTGCCTGGTGATTGATTTTTTTTTCGCCACCAGAAAAATTCATTTATATTAAATGTTGGATACTGAATATTTCTACTGAATCTTGATATATGTAGTTTCTTCATTTTAGTATTTTGTGGTTTGGACAAGATGGAAAATAATTTCTCTCCTCCCACTTCAAAATGTCATAGTTTCATGAAGACTGAAGTTCAAAGTTCAGATTGCTTGTTTGACCTGGGAAATACAGACCACTTGTGTGTTTTGCATTTCATCAGTAAGAATTAAGCGGGTTTTTTCTATGCTTCTGTAGGTAAGGCATTTTAAATGGTACTAATAAGTGAGGTTTTGGGAGTGTTTTCATGTCTGAGAATAAGAAGTTTTCTGCAGTAGATCTTAGGGTGCATTTCCTTGTCACAGAGATGCTTCATTATGGTTCAGTTCAGCCTTGAACAATTCAAGTTTATTCTTTGTTGCCAAGTTTGCTCAGTGCTGCCTTAGTTTTTACTAAAAATAACCAAACCTAAATGCCTGTGATAATTAAGCAAAATTAAAATTATATTGAAAACCGTAACATAGTTCTATATTTAAAGGATAAATTTTCAAAAATGTGTGTTATAATCATGAGTGCTTATATTCTCTGCTAGATGACTTTGTGTCCTGCTTGCAGTTTATTCTTCAGCATGTTTGCCATCTATCAGCAATGTGGTTGGCCATAAACACAACCCCACTTCAATACCGACTTAGTAACCTTGGCCTTGAAGAATGTTTTTTCTATTCTGTAAGCAGTATGTGTTATTTCCCAGTGTCTGACTTGGAGCTGTTATTTTGCCCAGTGCAGGCAGAAACCCTTAGCAGCTGAGTAAGTGATTCTTCGTCGTGTTGTCTTCATTGATTTGGCTGCAATTTCAGTCATTTTAGAAGACGGAAGGAGGGCCAAGATTATGTATGATTACACTGAACCCTGAGTAGCACTAGACTTTCTTCTTCCTATCTTGGAAATGTGTAGAGAAAGTTTAATTATTTACATGCCAGGTTTGAATATGCAGCCTTTGGGGAAGCAGGAGTCCAAAATCCATTATGGTTGACACTAGACACAGATTTGTAGCAAGGCCAGAGGATAATTCTGCGTTTACTGTTCAGGAGCTCCAGTGTTCAGCTGACAGCATGAGGCAGGCTCTGCCTCAAATCTGCTACCATCTCAATAGACACGGTGAGGCTTCCTCTGGCCCTTCCTCTTCCAGTGTGTGTCTGCTTATGTAAGGGAGGCACCTCTGCAAGGAGAAGCAACCAGCTTTCTCTGCAGAACATACACTAGTATTTCATAGCTGTAAATGTTAAGGGAAAAGGATGCTGCTTCCATATCCCAGGTTTCCTCTCAGGATGCAATGCTGGGATAAACACAGGCTGGCTGGATAGGGGAGCAGTCTGAAGAGGATGTGGGCCTGGCTCCCCTGTCAGTGCTGCTCAATATGAGCCCCACACCTGCTGAGGCAGCACTGCCTGGCTCTGCCACCACTATATATCCAGCACAAAGTACATACACAGTGTTGCATTAAACAGAGTAGGGAGTGGCTTTCCAGTGCATCACCAAATCTAACAGGCCTCTGCTGTCTCTTTGGCTCCATGAATAAGCTAAGCTGGGCAGAGAGTATCCTGGCTCCGTCTGGATGTGTGTTTGTTGGAACACCCTTTCCAATATAATAGTAATAACATATCATTTCTTAGACCAACTAGTACATTTGGGAGAACTAGCAAGCTTCCTGAACAGCTGAGTAATACCCATGGGTCCATGTGGGCTGAGAGAAGGGCCAAAGGCTGCCATGTGCATTGCTGAACTTTAAGCAGCATGTATCTCCAGAAGTGCATTAGAAAAGCAGGTGTTTGGGCTCTCCAGCTGCAGGTATTCAGTGGCCATTTGAGTGGTCTTGCTGTGTTTGCTAGGGTACTATGGATTTTCACTATGGTATTTATTTTTTTAACAGAAACATGTTTATTTGCTTTGCATGCTTTTTCAGTGTTGGTGATTTTTCAGCAGTGTACCTTTACGTTTGGCATTGCACTTGGCTGCTTCTTTGTCCATGAGTCTATTGGGAATTTTACAGGCAGTAGTAATTTGGATGAAAGGACAAAATAAAATATCACTTTGAACAAATAAGACCAGGATGTCTGTGTTTAAAGAGGCAAATAAAGGGAAACTCACAGAAATGAATGTAGGGTACAGATGGGGTGGAAATTCAGTCAGGAAATGAATTTAGCACAGTTCAGAGGTCTGTGAGAAAGGGATGCCCCAGTTTGCAGAGCTGTCTTTTCTCCATGTGTCTCAGGAGTAAGTGGAAGTGTTGGTGATAGGAGTTGGAGAAGCCAGGCTTCCCCAGTTTGTTCAGGTAGTAGTTTTGGCTATGGGCCTAACTGACAACCACTAGTTTAATCCAGCAGTTGCATACTTGTGGTTGGCAAATCTGCCTGCTACATTTATACGGCTGCTGAAAGAAGTGGATGTGGAAGATAAGGAGTCCCTGGGGAATATAGCTTCCAGCTGAGAACATGCTGTCAAAGCTGCCTGCCTGTTCATTACACCCATTAGCAACCACTACATTTACATTTCCCTGCTACTTGTCATAGCCACGGCTTCAGACATCAAAATCTGTCTGCTTGTGCATTAAGTTAAATCTCTCTTCCAGTATCATTTTAGCGATTTACGCTTTCATTTCCATTTCATTAAAGAAATCGCTCAGGTCTTCTGCAGCTGTCATGTGCTTTGCCAACACCTCCACATATATATCCTCTCTCATCCTTTGGCCTTTGATGGTCTGGCAACCAGTGCTGATTATCAGTATTAATTTCCCAGCAGATGTAACTCTAAGTAGTAAAAGAGAGTAACAAGTGCTTAGAGTTGCCTATTGTCTGCCTACATTTTCTAAGGGGAAGGTTTGGTAGCCCCTGTTTTTGCGTCCTTCTTTCTAGAACATCCTCCTAGTCTTGGACATCTTGGAGATCCTGAGTGCTCTCAAAGCCGTGTTCCTATGTGTATAGGAGCACTAGTTTCAAGGGCTCTGCACTGCTGGTTGCAGCATGTATTGCTCTCTCTGTTCTGCTCATTTAGGCACGGAGGACCTTCTTTGCTTTAAAACAATGAGGCATTATGGGGAGAGTTGGGGTGTGCTGGCAGTACTGAGGCCTAGCTAGGGATTATGTGCTTCTGCTGGCAGGTCTAGTGGAGAAGAAGGTGTTCCTGATGCTTGTACTGAAAGCAAAGGAAGTCTGGTTTGGAGGCAGAGAAGAATATCCATATTCTCCTGAACTAAACCTCCAAAGATTCCGCTTGGCTGGGAGGGCAGAGCTGTGTATTTGGAAACAGAGGACATACATACATACATACATACATGCGCTATATGATGTGCCTATATATAGGCATATAGCAGAAAAAGTTTTGTCTCAAAGTTTGATTTTATATCCCTTACAGAGTTTCCTCTCTTGCAACATTGAAGGGCCCTGATCATTTTGCAGGGCTCTGCTGGTTTTGTAATGGATAATGTTGAATTGATAGGTTGAAATTCAGCATTTTCTGCTCTTTTGGTATATTTTGTCTTGAGTTTGAGTTCAGCTGGTGTGGCAGTATCATTGTCGTCGTCGTCGTCATCATCATCATCATCATCATCATCATCATCATCATCATCATCATTTCACATTTTGTAATGAAACAAATGATACATGACTATGATGCAGTCTTTGAATGCTCTGGTGGTTTGCAGCTCAAGTATTTATATTAGTATAGTAAATTATTCGCCAAAGTGGAAAAAAAAAGAAAAAAAGGATTTGTACTTTTTACATAAGAGACTAGAGACTGAAACTTTGTCCTATGGGTTACACATGCCAAGTGTTATGTATGCTTAGCAGTATTAAAATGGATGATAACAGACATGGTTTCCAAGAGTGATGTAGTGAATTAAGTCTGGTTTTGGCCTATGGGAATTCTGTGATGGCTAATAAAAGCTGACTGGAAGCACTAATAAGGTCTTACTCTACACTTCTACCTGTGCCATATATATACCTGAGTGTCAGTGTGTTTGGAATTATCCACTGGGTTTGGGGACATATGAATGGAGCTGAAGAAACAGACAGGTGAACACACATACACAGATACACACACCATGATCACATAAATCTTTCTTGCTTAAGAAATGAGCCTAAAAACACCCTTGAATGTGAATCCAGGTCAAACATGGTGTTGACTGTAAAGTCTAGCACTAATTTATTCACCTAATGTAGATTTTTCTTTTTGAGAAGTACCCAGAAGACACACTGAAAACAGAACTTTCTTACAAGGATATCACTGCCTTGAACTCTTTTCAAAAACAGTCTTTGAAAGGTCTTGAGAGAAACAGTTGAGTCAATGAGTGCTCAAATGCATAATGGAGGCTGAATTTTGCCTTGAAGCTCAAGGATGTTATTTTAAGACTAAGAAACAAATCTTGTCTACAATATTTGGTTTTGAACTTTATACTTGACATCGTTTTAGGAGACAAGCTTTCCCAAAACAGACTTTTCATAGAGCTGGAGGGTTCTAAAATAAATTCTAATACTCTGACTTGTGGCTACCACATTTAAGCTGTGAAACTATGGTGCCAACAACTGGATTGCGCTGTGTGGTAGCTGTGAACATTTTGGCACCATAACTCTTTTAGAACTTGGTGTTAGGATTCCAGAACGATCGTGCGCATGAGTGAGGTCAATGCTGTTTATTCAGCCCTTGGGAGTCTCATTTATACCGATTTCATTAATGCCCTTAACATGCCTTTTTGTTAAGTTAAGCCTTATTTGCAGAAGTAATTTTAGGACAGTAGCATTTTTTCTTCAGTGCCTGGTGTGGACTTGGGGCATCTGAATAAGCTGTAACTTGCAGTTATGCAGTTCCCCATTGATTTTCTGTCTGGTACATCTTGTCTGCACTACTAAACACAAAGTAGGACTTTGTAAAGTTCCTCACACCCGCTCCATTCTCTAAAAGATGACATAAGAAGAATACTTCGGCTGTCTTCAATGTTGTTTTGCTGCACCTTACACACAGTTTGTTTTTAATCATTCTCATGAATGATTTACTGTTCCCTTTCTATCATGTTACTTTTTCACTGTTGTCTCCAGCAGGCAAAAAGCTTTCAAAGGGTTCTTTAGGGTTTAATGTATTGCTTGTTTTAGATATTGGGCATGGCTTATTCAGAAATATGCAATAGATACACAGCTCTTCTCATTTCTTATTGTTTGCACAGTCGACAGATTAAATGGATGATGAATTTTTTGTTCTAGATGGAGTTAGGGAAGGTGTGTTCATGAGGGTGGGATCTCAAAGGTCATGTAAATGCTTGTGAGCTCATTCAAGTCCATGGTGATGCACCATTTTATACCAATGGTTAATGTACTGGTTTAACTCAGCCTTTATTTCTGGGATGTCTTTCCTGATAGTGTCTTTGTGTACTTATCCCTGATTATGTTGTATATAAAAATATTTCTGTCTTCAAAGATGTATGCTTATAAATCATTATTTTTAATTTGTAGATATCTGGTCCTTTTGATGATCAGCACCTACTGTGGCTGGAGAAGGCCCTTGCTTTCCCTGCTTGCTTTTTTTGCTGGTGCACTGAGACAAGAAGTGCTGCTACAAGGGGTTTTAATAGTTTAGCCGGCCTGCTGCAAGGCTAAGTCTCTGTGAGTCTGTGTGCTCTGGAGGATGTTTAGGGGTACATGTTTAATAAAACTTTTAATTTTATAGTTAACAAATTGTGCCACTTTTCTCAGTGTCACTGTTGTTGAAGAGTGGTGTCATCCAGAAGCAGCCTGAAATGTCCCCCTCCCCTCACAAATGTGAGTGAATCCCACTGCTTCCTCTGCAGAGTGTCCTGACCTACTGCATTCTGTGCTCTGCAAAATGTTTGGGTGGGCAGGAGGGCAGACGGCTTGGCCCCTGCACCTTGTCCATCAGCGTGCTAATTCTGGTGCCTGGGGAGGCATATGCTGTGACGTGTGCAGGCAGATCACTCACAGCTTGCTCAATTCCTGCAGCAGCAGGGAAGCAGGCAAAGTAACAGTGGGTTGCCAAGTCACAGCCTGCTAGTTAGGTTGCTTGAGAGTCAGCATAAACCTCCTTATCCCCTACTATGGAGTAAACTGCTCAGTAATGTCTTCTCTTACTCTAGCAAAGGTCTTAAAGAGGCAGCTCCGTAGCTTACATTGGATTGTAATAGCTTTGCCAGATTTTTGCCTGTTTACATATGCTCCAGATCTGCAAAGTGTTGTGTTTGCCATAGTGATTCCAAGCTACATATTTCTTCTGAGGGATCTTTGGAAGGTGTCATCAGTGTTGGAGAGATCCATCTCCCTACATCCGTGGACTATGCACTGGGTTATTGCACAAGAAGCTGTGCAATGCATTCTTCAAAAGAAACTGCTAATGAGAACAAGTAAACCAAAGGACAGTTATTATTATGGGTTTCCTGTATCAGTCTCATTCAAGGAGCCCTGGCTGCTTCTCAACAAATAAATAAAATACAGATAAAATTAAGTCAAATTCTTAAGCCTTTACTCAGGACCAGCTCAGCTTCAGTCATTTGCTCTGACCACTTCTGAAAGCATGTCATGCATCACTTGCATTGTAGAGCTGTGCCAGAGCTGGGAAAAGCCCTGTATCTTAACTTTTGTCTTTTGTCTTACATCTTGCCCATTTCCCACTTACACAAACTGTTTAAAGCATTTGAGAGGGACTGTCATTGTGCACAGTGCATGCTAAGGCAATAAGGGCAGACAGGATTCTGTTCTTAAATCCTGCTTTGAAAATCCCTTCATAATATGTCCCAAGAAGAAACTCCTGGTTTGTTTATTTAGATTTGTCCTTTGGCTGTGGCTGGATGCCCGGTCATGGGCCGGAATCAAATTGGCTGATTATCAAAACAGAGCAATTTGCAGCTCTGTGTAAGTGAATTCAGTTCATTTTGTCCATATCTCAGCAGCATTTCCCAGAGCCAGTCATTTGTGCTTCCACCAGTTCGGGGTGCAAACTGGACCCCGGCTTGCCTGGCCGAGCCTGCCAAGAAGAGCATTAGCTAAGCAGAGACATCTTGTAGCTGAGGCCAAGGGTGAGCATACATTAAGCATCCAATCTTGATACAATCAAAATGGGAAAGGGGTCTGAATAGACAGACAAGTGCCCGAAGTGATGGAGGCTTGCCACACTGCTTGCTGAGAAAGACCTCTTGTCCCAGTGTGAGACCTCCCTGTTTTGACTGAGATGCAGAACAAATGCACAACAAACGATCTATATGGCCTTGATGACATTTTTCTGTTTCGTATCATCGCTTTGTTGTGCTTGGAAAGACCTTGAATATGCTGGACCACTGTGTATCTCAGCCCCAGCCAAGCAGAGGTATTTGTGCAGTGGTGTTGCAGTTCCCCTCTCCCTGATGTGCAGGATGGGGGATAGAGAGCCTGCAGGCTGGGGCGCTTTCCTAAAAAGAGAATTCACCGCTGAATCACAGCTGGGAGACAGGAGAGACTGAAGTTCTTCCTTTGGCTCTAGGAAGGAGAGAGAAGCAGAGGTGGGGAGGAGACCTTTACCCCTTTAGCATTGTCTGGTATTGCTTTCTGATCCCGTGTCATACAACATGACAGTATTTGTATTACTCCCCTCTTCCCATTTAGATTAGAGCATGACCAGTGTGACCTTCCAAACCTTATTTTCAACATAGCTGGTGCAAGTCTTGTTCTGGCAGAAGCCCAGCTGTGCCCATGAGTAAACAGGACAATGTTTCTTGATGTTTTTACAAGGAATGGTCTTATCAGAGTTCCTGGACTTCACCTGGGTATGTACAATCCCTTCTCGTTCCTACAAGTCTTTACCACTTTGGTAAATTCTGTCTATATCACAGCTTCTCTCCCTCCCCTTTGCCCATGAGCTGTAGATAACATGGTAAAATGGACTTGACTTCCAGTTGCAACAGGTTTTCTTTTCTGACTGACTTTCCTATCTGTTTCAGCACTGGCAAAATGGTTGGACTGTGGGCCTTGAAGCCATAAGACTGAACATGAGAGATACCAGTTCTGTGTTTCCCTGAATGTTGGCAGCATTCAAAAGATTGGATTCATGGCTTCAGCTTCATATCAACCAAATGCTTGTTTGGAAAAATGGCCTTCTTGAGTGATGTCCTGACTCTGGATTCAGCTCAGTTCTGCTCGATGGGACTGGTTTGTGGAAGAGGTAGTAGCTTTGTCCTCCTGGTGTGGATCCAGGCCCAGCCAGGAGACACCTTGAGTGTTGGCATGAGGTCGTGCAGTCCTTTAGCAGTCCAGAATGCCTGGACTGTAATGCTTGTTTCTTTTAGTAACCTTGTACTTTGGTTGTTCTAGGACGAACAACTTCTGAGCCCACTGGCATGGCAGTAGCTTTGGTCACTTGTGGAAATTTAAGACTCTGTGGGCAAAAAACCTCTCCCTTTGCATGGGAAGGTTGAGATAAGCCTTGCATTTTGAGCTCCAACCCTGTGTCTCAATTGAATCTTCCCATTTCCCATTAACTGTGGAGATTTAAAAGTTAAATAGAACAGTTGTTCTTTCTTTGTTGCTCTTATGTTCACTCCCATTCCAGCTCCCTGAGGGGAAAACCAAATGCCATGTGCAGTTCACTGGTGTGTATCACATTTATTGCCTCGATCTTGCTCTCTCTCAGAACATGAACCCAGCCAACCAACTTCTTATCAGTTTGACAGGCTGTGACTGTTGTCCTGGTGACTAGCATGGTTGCACTATCATCATGCACAGAAGCCAGTGAAAGGGATGCCTTGACCTGTGGGTGTAGCTAGCTGTGTGTGTGCACGATAAGTCGCTGGGATACAGGAAGATAAGATTCAAGTCTTGGCCCATGTATGTGAAAGGTAAAGCAAAAAAAAAAAATAAATGGAGAAGCATGCAAAGTTAATAGCTATAAAAGAAGTAATGAGAATGTGTGTAGGAGTTGCAAATGCTCAGCTCTTCTCAGCATCTGATCCACATACCAGTCATCTAGTGCCTTTGTATTTGAGAGGTATTTGCTTGCCAACCTGCTGTCTCTGCCTTTCTGTCTTTTCCTACTCACTCCCCCATTTCTTAAGTTTATGGACATGAGAAAGAATAATGTTAGTAGCACTTCTGAATCACGTTTTCCATCCAGACACACCACGCTTAATCCATTCACATGCACATTCCTGAACAATATTGACTCTGGTTCACTAATTGCTCACGTGAATTGATCACACTGATTTTTTGGTGCCCTGTTGCAGATTATCTTCTAGGTGCTAACAGAAATCTCTGCTTTGAACAGAATACAATCCAAGTGGAAGACAAGGAACAACAGATGGAAAGAGATGGGTAAGGGAGTGCAAAGAAACAGTGAGACATCATTACTCAGCACATAGGCAACGGTGTCAGCTCACCAGCTGCCTAACATTTTGGACAGCTTTTGCAAGCTATGCAGCACGTTCTTGTTTTAGTGTTGGCTGCTTTGCTTGGATATTGTCAGCTTTCAGCCATTGAAGACAATCTGGGGTGGGGTAACCTGGATAAAACCAGACCATGGCTAGTGCAGGCTATATGTTGTTTGGGTTATAAGAACATAGAATTACAGAATGTGTTAAGTTTGAAGGAACCTTTAAAAGTCATCTAGTCCAACTCCCCCTGCAGAAAGCAGGAACATCTTCACTAGATCAGGTTGCTCAGAACCCCATCAAGCCTGACCTTGAATGTCCTTAGGGATGGGGCCTCTACCATCTCTCTGGGCAACCTGTGCCAGTTATCTACCACCCACATACTGAGTATTTTTTTTTCTAATATCCAACATGTTCAGGTCTTTTACCTTTGAAAGGCTTGTAACAAGCCTGCTGGTTTCTGTGCCGAGTGGGGACAGCTTTAACCTGCTGGGGTCCAAGAGGCTCATGCCCCTTGTGTTACATGTGCACAGGCATGGTTGCTGTGGGAAGGAAGTGCACAGTTAATTCCCAGCCAGCTAATCTTCCATGGCTGATTAAGAGATGAAACTATTGGCTTGCTGTAAAAGCTGGCCTTTCTGAACACTTGCTACCAGACATAGCTCTACAGACATCAACAGAGTCCTGCAGTAGACCAAATATTTTGGGAAGGTATGTCTGATCTGCTGCTTGTCTTTTTTTTTCCCTTGCATATCTACTCCCTTAGCATTGCCCTTGCCTGTTTTGCTTATCTGTGACCTCCAGAGGCCTTACAGCAGATAGGATGCTGTGCTAGACCAGCTCACACTCTGCTTACAGCTGTGTATCACCAAACAGCCTGCACAAGGTGGGGAGAAATTCGGTGGGAACCACTGGGACAGGGAACTGATGCAGCAGATCTGCCTCCTGGGAAGGTCTCTAAGGTGATGCTTCAGGGCAGGCTGTGTTTCTGTGGTGGTCTGCAGGGAGAAGGGCTGTGCTTGTGACCAATGTGAGTCAGCCCCCATACCAAGGCTCCTGGTGGGAGGTGCCACATCTCCCTGCTGAAGCATGAGAGCCTTGCTGACCAATGAGGGGAGGTTTAATGGTGGTGTGGGATGGAGCTTCTTCATGTAAAATGCATGGTGCTAGCAGGCCATCCTAAATAAAACACTGTGCTCCCTGAAAAAGACACATAGTCTTCATTTCATGATTGTAAATAAACCCCCAAAGGACACCCAACAAAGAAGGGAAGTTTAAAGAATGAGGGCATTTGGGACTGTCTTGCCTGTGCCAGTCTGATGTGACCCTGAATCTGTTCTCACAGTAGCTTTGCACTGGAATAACATATGCATGTTGCCTGTGAGGAGAACATCGTCTCAGTAGGGGAGGAGAGGACTCCTGATTAGCAGAAACAGAGGAGATGCATTTCTCACATCTGCAACACCTTCAGCCTTTGGGGTGGCTCTGTGAGGTTCGGTGACATAGTGCATGGTGCTGGAGGGCCACAGAATGGGCCTGCTCCAGCGGTCTAGTTACGGGACAGCTGATAACCTGGCTCCCATTACACTTCTCCTGCTTTTTGTTTGCCTGCCCACCTGTGCCTATTGTCCTGCACATCTTAGTACTTCTTCTGTTACCCAGATCTGTCTGTTTTCCTTCATCTGGTCATAACCCTCCAAGGTGTTGTGTATACTGAAATTTCTAAGGGACTTGTGAAAGTCCCGTGTACCTTGAGGTACTAAAGCACAATTATGTGGCCCTTTCTTTGTAACACAAGTTCTTCCTCTTATGGGAAGCCTGAAAAAGGAAGAAGAAGCCATTGTTTGCTGTTACAAAAGGCTCTTGAGATAAATGGGAATCTGGCACCAACAACTAACTGCGTAATTTCAGGAGGGTTACTGAAATGACTGGAAAGCAGTTTGTGCCTAATGAGCGCAGTGGATAATTGCTGCCTTTGGTTCTTTTTCAGCAGGGTTATTAGGTTGCTGTTTTTAACAGTAAGATAGAGAATGCATGTGTCACTGACTGATAAAGTACATTTTATTTTTGTATTAATTGTTCCCAAAAAAAGTATAGTTACAGAAAATTCAGTGCACAAAAAGGAACGGGACTCATCAGCCATGCAACTGACCTTGGGTCCTCATAGACTGTATACATCTGACTTTTTTTTGTGTTACAGGAAAGTCAGAAGACCTGTGGGCCCAGGGACTAGTTTCTGACACATTTTTAAGTGGTTAATTTCTAGAAATTTAGGCTATGGTTCATCTGCTCTGAAATGCATACTTTGACATCTGAGCCACTCATTTTGAATTCCTTCTGTTGATGGAGAGAATTAGGTGTGCTGGTATGCTGCTTAACTGGTCTGTTTCAGATGTCTGCATTCATTTGAGAGGAAGGCACTGCCTATGCCCGTGCTTTATTCTGGTTATAAAAGCAGTCTGGATTCTCAGAAGAGGTGTACATTTCTTCACAATGGCCATGCAAAGGATTCACATCCCCAGAACTTGAATCATTTCTTAACTCATGCACTGGGAAGACGCTTTTGATTCCCCAGATGGGCCAGATTAAAACCAGCCAGGTAGAGACCTGGACACAGAGTGGGGGGGTCCCTGTTAAATCCCAGCTATAGGAGCCCTCATCCCCTTGAGGGGATCCACCCTGTCTCATTTGTCTGATGGGTTTGTGATTTACCTGCTGAATGAAAAGCTGGTACAGGATTTTTTTGCCTTCAGTTGATTTGTTTGTGCCAGGGAGGTAAGAAGTCTCAGAAAATAAACTTCAAGTTTTTTGTTGTTGAATCTGCCTCTCCTGCTGACCTAGGTCTAGCTGCTGAGATCTTGAGTTTACCCTCGCAGGAGTGATGAAAATCTAAGTGCTGTGTATTCTGCCATCCTTCAAACTGCCTGATTCCTCACCTCCCATAACCCCAAGCACCTTTTCTGCTGTGTATCCCTGTCCCCTGTTCCCTGCATCACTGTTTTGCCTTTTCACAGCCTCCCCATGCTCTTGCCTGCTTTGTTTGCTGACGGCTGCATGTGCTTTGCTTTGCTGACCGCTGAGGCATTCGACTTGCAAGGTCTCTTGATTGAGTTTGACTTTGCCTTTTGAAAAGAGGCCTGAGATCTCAGTAACCCACCAAAGAAGTAAAAAACAAAACCCAACAAACCACCCCAGACAAGACAGACAGGAAAATATACAGTGGATCTGTCTGTGCTCTCATAAATAAAAGTCAGACAATCACATGGTTTTCTAAAAATAACACCCACAGAGAGTGCTTTGGTAGGAATAATACTGACCTAGTTTGCATGTTGCCCACATGCAAAGAATAACTTGGTGAGGAAAAGCCAATTGCCTGATGTGGTATTTGCATTTGCTGAACCAGATCTGAATTGAGAGGTAGTTAATTAGATCTTATATCCTCCTCTTGGCAGACCCTCTGGAGGTTTTGGGGTGGGGAGGGACGGGGGGATGCTCGCTGGCAGCATGGCTCACAGCAGTTATCTACCTTCTGCGTGGGCTGGACATGTGGGTTGCGCCTGTGTGGTGCAGTCAGTGAGGGTCTGCAGGAGCAGAACTCCTCTTCTGTAGACACAGTCCAGCTTGTTTGTGTCTAGAGAAGAGGCAGAATATCTCAGTGATCAGAGGACTTGAGTTTAGCTTTCTGTCTGTGAGGAAGATCAAAACATTTTGGTATTGAAGGGAAGTAAACTAGTATAGATGATCCTGCTCAGGCAGGGGGGTTGGACTTTGTGATCTTTCGAGGTCTCTCCTAATATTCTGTGATTCTGTGAAACCTCCCTTGACCACCCAGCTCCTGCCCACCCCAGGGGCTTGGTCTGTGCTCCTGTCCTTGTCCCTGGGGCCAGTGCTGCAGCACAGCCCTGGAGTGGGAGCTTTACTTGGTGGGTCTGAGAGTCTTGCACTAACTGCTGCCTGCCAGCTCATTCTTATCCCGCCTCAGGAGATGCTCCTTGGGTGCTGGACTGAACCTGGACCTGCTCCTTGTGGGCAGCTCAGCATCAGTGACAGCAGCCATGAAGGACTGGTATCCCTTACAGTGATGGACATCCTCAGAGTGCCCTGAACACCTTTGTGGTGAGTATCATTGGTTAATATGGAAGATTACTGGGCCCAGCTGATGAAGTAACCTGATAGGATCCTGGGGAGATGGGGAATGTGACTGTAGACAAAATCAAACTGTAGCAGAGGTAGAAAGCAAAGGTCTTGGAGGTTCTTACTTAAGGGTTGACCATCCTTTCTACCCCTCCAAGCCACATACCACCATCATTACATTACTGACTGCCACAGGATGTGCTTTCCATCTCTTGAAGAACTGGCAAATATCCATTGGTAGGACATGGCATCACCTCATCAAGGCACCCCTAGCTTCCCAGGAATGATGGGTGTGCAATGTGCCTACAGCTGGATCCCATCACAATCTGGCAGTGTGGGAATCAGCAGACATCACTGGCTTATTTCCTTTAGGTATGATGTGAACCAGCAGTCCTTGATCCAGCGCAGCCTCACTGGGGCAGGAGCTGCCTCCAAGCTGCCGGAAAGCCGTGGGGGGCTCAGGACCAGCAAGCTGGCCACCACACTGTGCAGTTGTGTCCTCTGCGGCTTTGGCACACCTTAGCCTCTCCATGGAGATGTGCCTGCTATGTGTGCTGAGATGTGGGCTGCAGTCCTTTCCAGGTTCTGAAACGAGAGCAGAAGCGTGTCAGGGAGTGCTTTGTGCAGATATGGATAAAGCTTTTGTACAACTAACAGATGCTGTCACTTTCCCTGAAGATTATATACATTTTTTTCCCTCTCTCATAAGGAATACATGAATTTCTGACTCTGAACAGCCTCAGTGCTGGGAAATGCTCTCATTCAGGCAGAGAATCTAGGTCAGCTGTTCGGGAGAATAGATTGAGCCTTCACTGAACACAGTGGCCAGGCCTTCAACAGGATGGGGTTTTTTCCTGGCTTGTTTTGTTCATAATGAACTCTGAAAGTTGACAGGCATTTTTTGGATGGCAGCTATAGCTTCCTGTCAGCAGGCTAGATGCAGGCATTCAGTGCATCACAGGGGAAAATCAATAATATGAAATATTAATATTTTTTAACCTAAGATGGGACACTCAATGGTGAAGATCTGTACCTATGTTCAAGAGGATCTGATTCGCAGGATGAGAAGTTGTGGAGATGGGGCTTAATTTTTTTCTCTGATTCCACACCTATAAATAACTGCTCTTACATACGGCATCTGATTATTTAATTGTATATGCAGATTAGATAGTCGTTTACATGCTGTCATCAATGGCAGCGACTAATAGCGCTGGCAGCTATTTCCAGGCACATATGGTAATGCCAAAGGTTTTAAATATCAGTCAGTACCTGCCATACATATCAATATCTCTCCCCATCTTTACCCTTCAAAAATGTTAAGATAAATTAGTATCACAACGTGCATCTGCTGCTTCTTGGAACTAACTGTACCATGGCAGATCTGTTCAGTATTTTGTGTAAAACTACAGCCCAGCTTGGAGTTCCTGATTTCTCTGTGTGTGACAGCCCCTCAAGACTGGGAAGCAAGAGGAAAGAGAACATTAGCATGCTTTTTTTTTCTCAGTTGTATTGACACATGCAAAGAGTGGGGGAAGGCAACTGTAGACATGAAGGACTCAGGCTCCCATTGTACAAAGTGGGATCCATAGCCATTTTGATTCAGAAGGTACTTACAGCTCTTCACATAGACCTAAATGGTTACCTAAGGTGAGGCTAGAAGGAATAAGGGCCAGGAGTGCCCTGTTCATCTTCCTGTCCTCATCAGCAAAGTCAGTGCACTCATCTTTTTTTCTTGATGTAAGACAGAAGCATGAAAACTTTTGGTTTTTACCATTTTACTCATTTTCCCCCTCTAAGATATATTTAACTGTGAAGAGTGTGTTAACAGCCAAGGACAGCTCAGTGAGTGTGTAACCAGTACGGGGGTTGGAATCTCCACATTAACACCTGGTGCAGAAAATGCTGTTAAACCCCCATTCATTTAAACAAACAGGCTCCAAGGCAGCTGCCTTAAAACCCAACAATTCTGTGCTCTGTCAAGATCTGCTGTATGAAATTGGTTCGCAGTTTGTGTGGTTTTCAGATGTTATTGACTCCAAGGCATTTGTTGTCGTGCAGCCATGGGACATACAAGCACCTCTCCACACTACTCTTTCCTACTCACTAAACAGATGTGTACAGCTAAGAGGATGAATATTCTCTTGGAAATGAAATAAAATAGTCATTTGCTTAAAACCTTTGTTGAATGTGGCCTTAATGCTCTTTTATTAATTGAGTTTCAAGAGTCTGAGCTCTTGGTGGCCAGTGTGCTGGTGATCTAAGGTCTAATGATAACATGCTTGTTCATGATGTGAGGAAAAAAACCCCAAAACCCTGGTTTCTTTTTAAATTTTCTTGATAATTTAGAAACATCCTCACAAGTTACCTAATTTTGGTTCCTTGATGGTCACATCTATCTCCTTTGCAGGGAAAAACTTGCTGTGAGAGATGAGCGCTGGTGGAGTGGTTGTGATGAAGGTGGCAGAGGAACACAGCCAATGTGCTGACAGTCAGAGCTGTGCAGCTCTGTGGAGCTGGGTTAGTGTCTCTGAATCTTTTTATAGTGCTCCTTCCACTGTGCTGAGACGTGGGAAGCAGCAGAAGGATGAGATACATCCTGCTACTGGCAGCAGATGAACATTACAAATGTGCTTCCTTTTCCTTTTCCTTGCCTGTATCTGATGCCTGCCGACCATGTTTTGCCCACTTCTTGCTTTGTCAGTACTTTGTTCATTCCTGTAAGAGAAGAACAGGTCAGAAAATGTTGAAGACTCTCAGGGAGCTTCCACATCATGTAGCAGCACTGAATTTTCTAGTGCCATGTCTCCTCTAAATGCTTTTCTGGTTTTGGAATTATAACCCAGTGATGCAGTGAAATGTTTTATCACCATGTATTTGGGAGGCCTGCTTTATTAGTCCTGAACTCGTGCTGACAAAAATTCTGTGCTGCATTTTGTGCTCGCACACAGTTCCTCCCCAGGGCATTTTTCTGAAGCAGTTTGAGCCGATGATTGGCTTTGACTCTCGTGATTGGCTTTAACCCCCTTTGACTCTCGTGGGCTCCTCTTGCTGTAGCAGACTCCTCACTGTACCTAGCTAGCTCCAGCGTTTAGACTGCAAGACTTCAATTGCATTAATAGGTTTTTACAGTGTGACATGGCATCTTCTTTGATATTCCCAGTTTTACCAGGGCTAGTGGCTAAGCCAGCTACCCGCTCGCTGTGAGGTGGGGGTGGAAGTGACAGCAGGATATGCTAGGTGCCGAGCCTTCCTGAAAATGTGATTTATTTGTGTGTCTATGCAGGAGCTGATCTCCTTTCTCACATCCTCTCCTAAATAACCTGTCTGTGGTGTCAGAGTGTTCAGCGATGAGGACAAGGGCCCTGAGCTGTAAGTACATCCCAGCCCATACAACAAATCCCTTGGCAGGGCAGGTGCTTGGGGTGTTCTTGCCTTAGTTTGTAGCCAGAGATACCCACTGTGAATGTTCAGTAAAGAAACAGTTGATTTTTGATCTTGAGTTAATATTTAAGAGTGCCCAGCTCCTATCTGAGAGGTCTTGGGATGTCCTGGAAGCCAGTCTGTAGTTATGAGTTTTAGCCTCCAGATGGTGCCTGACAGATGTGCCCAACCCGTGCCAGTACTGTGGGGTGAAACACAGGAGACTGGAAATGACACAATCACTGGCCTGTGGCAGTGGGCAAAACATCTAAATGATGTAATGTGAATTTTTGGTCTCAAATCTCTGCATACGCTGCTGCGTGTGGGGCTGTGAGTACAGATGTGTGTAGGAAGTTTCCTGCTCAGTATAATCTGAAGTTTCTACTGCTGGAAAGAATCTATGTAAAAATGCACAGAGGAATCCTTCCAGTCTAAGCCAAATTAAAAGACTGGAATAAAATAATTTCAGGCTTCCCAGTCCAAATGGAGATGGAATATTCAGAATACAAGCTTTCAAGAAAAAAGAATCCTCTGTATAAAATAATGAATTATTTTATCTTGAAAAGAGACATGGTGATGGTTGAGGTAATGCATTCTTTACCACCCTAACAAACAACATTCCCCATTTATTTTTTCAAAAAGCTCTTTCCAACTCAAGAATAGCATTTAAGTTGTAGTTTTCCTCCAGTGGATTTGTCCTGGAACCTTCCTTGGATAACTTCAGATAGCTTTTGGGATTAGAAACCAAGCTGCTGGGTGGCTTATCTTCTGGGGGTGTGACCAGACTGACAGCCTGAAGCACTGTGGTGGTTTCTGTTGCAGAAATGCTTCCCTGAGCAGCTGCAAAAAGACCCTGCAGTACTTGGGCTAAGAAACAAGGGTAACAAGGGTGGACCCTGAGTAATAGGAGATAAGGTATGAAAAAATACTGGCATATTTTTCCTTTGTGTTTTCCTGATCCTTTTTGAAACAGAGAGGCCAGGTCACCTGTCCTTCAAGCCCCTTCTTGTCACAGTACCCTTTGCACTTTGGCATGGGGTATACATTGTTTATATTGTATATACAGAGGTATTCGTGGTAGAACATGGTCAGACAGTATCTCTTCTTCACCTGCTGCCCACATAGGACTCCAGAAGCCCTGGAAAACACAGATTTGGTCAGCCTGTGTTACTTTGTGGCCCTGATGTTTTCCCTGATATCTTCTTGTGTATGGTGAAATTGGAAAATAGCCTTAAAACCTTTACAGGAACCTCATGTCCTGCCCAGCCCATCCTGTAGCAATCAACAGAGGGCTTCTATCAAACCAGAGTGCAAAGGGAGGGGATGGAGCCCATCAGCCCTGGCCTGGGACTGTGGGCTCCCTCCTCTCCTGGTGTCCCTGCCAGTGCCAGTGCCAGTGCCAGTGCCAGTGCCATGTCAAGGGCTGCAGTCCCTGTCCCTCTACACCAGTAATGGCAAACCAGCTGCTGGCCTCCTGCTGTCAGCTATTTCTGTGCCTCTCTACAGCTAAATATAACCATTATATAAATACAAGTATAAACAGGGCCTCAGGTCTATTAAATAGGGGAAAATTAACAAGTTTGCTTTGAAATATTTTATTATCCCAGTGTTTGGTTGAACTTAACCACCTATTTTTGTGGTCTGGAGAAACTCTTTCTTTAACCAATCTGTATCGTGTGCTATACAGTCTGGTGGATAATTTTTTTTTCTCACTCTCCCACTGATGCTGAAGACAAACAGGAGGAAGCTGCAATGACTACGGTATCCTCTGTCCTTGCTGGAGGCCTGCGGGGCAAAAACAGGGAGTCGGAATTCCCAGCTTGGTCTCTGCTTCTTTACTGAAGACTAAGCTGCTATTTCAGAAGTATTCCTTTATTCTGCTCCTATTATGTGGATAGGATATTTTAAATGCAGGGATTTTTAGAGTTACTTTGAGCATACCTATTGCTTGGCTTTCTACAGTTCATCTTCAAAATTTTGGGGGGTTGTGATTTATTTGTTACTACTACTGTTATTGTTGTCAAAAGGGAAAACAGTTTCCTTAAAGTAATACTTGTTTCATTCTGGAAAGAAACATCCCCCAGAATTAGGCAAAATCCCCAGGAATTAGCTAAAAATGTTCTGAAGGAATGGCAAAGTAGGTTACTAATTAAGTGAAAATCGAGGTCAGTTTGGAATGGGGTCCTCACAATCAGGAGGAAGGAAGACAGCCAGTGAAATTGTACATCAAGTCCAAACGGGTCTTGTTTCGGTATTCAGGGCAGGAGAAGGGGCAGTATTCAGTTCTTTGGGGAACTTATTCTTAGGGCTTTAGTATGGTTTCTGAAACTGCTGGGGCCATGCAGTCTGTCTGTCAATCCATCCTTCTGTCTCCTGATAATAAACCGAATTCCTCCAATTTCAGACATATCCAGAGCAGGAGAGAAGTCTCAGATTAATCTCTGGAAAACGTGATGACAATCAGCAGCTGAGCAGAAAGGCACTACTCAGGTGAACACCCTCAGTAAGAGAAAGGAATATGGTTCTTTCTTTACCTTTTGCTCCCACCATGACAGTTGGGCAGCAGCAACAGCTCCAAATCAGCTTCAAACTTGCAGCTCTTTTGCCCGCTGTGGGTAACACAGATGTTGGGAAAGCAATGGAGTGCAGCCCGGGGCGACGAAGCCCCATCAGGAAGCAGTTTCATTTCAGCTGTTGCTGTGGGAAGGGTTGCTTGCATTAAATATTTGCACTGCTTTATTTAGTTTTGCACACACATGGGTTAGCTGCAGAGCAAACGGGATTTAGTGAGCAATAGAGGCAAGGAAACCCTTCTGTGTACCTTCAGATTGAGCTGCTGGGTGGAGTCTCTGCTGTCCAATAAAGGCTGAGTTCATGCCATGTTTTGTTCCTCAGCAGGAGCAGCTAAAGTCTCTCCTCTCAGCCATGTATTTTCACAAAGTGGAAAGGATGTACTATTTTGTGCCAACCACCCTCTGTCAGTTTGATTAAAACTAGCTTTAAAATTGGTTAAAACCAAGTTAAAACTCACTCAGGTGCATTACAACAGGGGATCAGATGAACACAGATGCACACAACCTGTGACTACATTGTCTCATTTCCTTAGGAAATGGGGTTATCCTTAGAAAATAAAAATAAATATAAGCTTTCCAAAGAATGGTAAACAGCAAATTTTGCACAAATAATAAAGATGCCTCTTGCATACGGCCATCATGGCAATGCCAGTTGGCAATGTCAAACTGGAGAGGAAGGGGTTTTTTGTTTGTGTAAAGCCCACCTTGCTGGCTGTTGTTTGATTGCTGATGGAATCAAATATTCTGTGGGTGGGTGGAGGAACACATTGTCAGATGACACAGTTTCACAGAGTGCTTTTGCATGAATTTATAACCTAGGGGACCACCGTGTTTCTGTGCCTTGAACCGCATGTGTTTTACCGTCGCAGTTAATATTCTTTTCTCTCATCTTTCATGCCTTTTGTTCAGTGTGTTGGAGAGTAACAGCATGCTCTGAAAACAGAGAAGGAGGTGAAAGAACCCCAGATCTCTGCAGATACTGCACATCCAGCTCGACTGCTGGGATTCAAGTGTTTCATAGGACAGAAGCTACTGAGCACAAAGTTTCTGTTGTCTGTGCCTGCCTGTGCTCACGTGGAGTCCCTGCAAAGCAAACAGGGGCATCACCGCATTGCTGGGATCGGAATATTAATGCCATTGGGCTCTTGCAAAGTCATTTCATTTGAAGTGCTAATAGTCTGACTTCATCCGATTAGCATGCAGACCAAACTGCTATTGTTCAAGTCAGGCACACAATCCACTTAGTATGAAGAGATTTTATCTGTGTAGGCAAAATAAATGGGAAGCTGCAAGATAAAGCTTTAAGTCAACAGAGAAACAATGTAAAATTTTATCCAAGATATTCACTTGTTTAGTGAAAGATCCCACAGACAAAAGAGGTACAGTTTTTCCAAGATAGAGGGGCAGTCTTGGTGATGTGGGCAGGCTGTGGGCCTTTCCAGGAGCTCCAGGCAATGGGGGAAAGCCCCGAATGCTGGGGAAGTTTCCAGAGAACCATTATCCAGAAGACAAAATGGTCCTCTTTTTCAGTATCAAGGGTCAAGGCAGAAAGGAGAAGGACCACAACAGAGAACATCACACAGTGGATAAATAGAGGCATTGACATACCAGGAAGGTGTTGGAGGGGCAGGCTTCCAAGAAGTGGCTCATGAGGAAGGAGGATGTCATTTGGTACACCTGACAAAGGAGATTGTTCAGAAGTGGAACTGTGCTTGTTACGTTGCTGTGTCCATGTGGTTTCCTACTGCCCTTCTTTCTGTTTGGAAGGACTCCCCTTGGGTCAGCAGCACCCATAGAAGGGGCAGGTGAAGTGTAGCAGCGACCCGACTCCCCTGCTAGAAATGTTGGGTTTGTGCAGCAAACGGCCCCATTGCATTAAGTTAATCCTTCGTGAAAGGCTTTTGTTCCAGTTTGATCTTGACATTTTCAGCTCCTCTGCTGTAAAGGTGTGGGTTCCCTGGGGGCTATGTTGTCCAGCCATGAAACCATTCATGGAAGCACTGCAGTAGAGGATGTTCCTACAGGTGGATTTAAATCATCCTCATGTTTTAGATGGAAAGGATCTATCAGGGAGTGTAGTGATAGGGCAAGGGGTAATGTCTTTAAACTGAAGAGGTTAGATATATGGAAAATAATCTTTACTGTGAGGGCAATGTGGCACTGGAACAGGTCACCCAGAGAAGTTGTGGCTGCCCTCTCCCTGGCAGTGTTAAGGCCAAGTTGGATGAGGCTTTGGGCAGTCTGGGACTAGGTGGGCTTTGAGGTCCCTTCCAACCCAAACCAGTCTGTGATTCTATGCAGAACTTTGGCCTGAGCAGTAAAATAGCATTAGAGACTGTGAGGAGAGAGACCCGTGCACCCTACACTTGCAGTTGAGGCACACAGACAAAGAAAAGCAGGTTGCTGGTGGCCTTTTGGCAGCTCCTTTGCAGCACATCTGCTCTTTGTACAGTGCATTCCATCATCCGTCCTTCAATACATGCCTTTTGGAAAGTAATGATGTGCTGGAGTATCCAGAGTGGGTAAAGGTGGGTGGCTGCTCCTGCTGCAGCAGGAGGGATGGGGCATCACCTCATGTTGCTCAGAGTGGCTCAGCACTCACGGTCAGAAAAGCCATCCCCAACTTGCTATCCCTTCAGAGGGTGTTCTTAGCAGTTTGCTCCCCCAGGCAAATGCCTGATTTGCTGACAGACACACATCACTCCAGGCTTGTGAGCCAGGTAAAGGTAGAAGAGATGAGGGTTATCTGGCTGTAGTGCTTTGATGGGTTGGGCCCCGAGGGCACTCTCATCTTGGGGAGCATCTACGTGGCTTTGAGTGAGTGGATTGAGTGGGCCATGGAGCAAGAAATGGCCCAAGCCTCAGGAAGGCTGTCCATCTCTGCTCAGTCACTCCTCACTTTCCACAGGCTCATCTTGTATTATTCTCTTGCAAGAAGCTTTCTGAGAAAATGCATCAATTCCCATAAATCATGTGTGGCATGATCTGCAACTGTAGTGTGCTCAGAATCTGTACGCTGCAGAGAATCTTGCCTGCAGGACTGGCACTTTGACATTCAGCTTCCTTCCACAGAGAAGTCTGGGGAAATTATTTTTGTTGGAGTTGCTCTTGTTGGAAAAATGCTGATGAAGTGAAACATAAACACATTGTGTTGGAATTTTCCTGGGAAAATATTGCTGAGGGCTTTAAGCCCGCCTGGAATTCATCTCTTCAGTACTAACCCTCTCACTCTGACCTATATACATATACAGTGCAACTGTAACATTCCAAAGAAAGCATTTTCATGATGAGTTAGAAATTAAAGTAAAAATGGAATGTACATCAAGCTTCTCAATTTTCAACTTTTTTTCACAGCCTGGGAAAACACTGTGTTTTGCAACTTCAGTATTTCCTACTGGCAGCAGCTCAGATGTGTGACCACTGCTGGAATTTCTGTTTGTCTGTCCAAATGAAGTGTATTTATTTCCTCCTTCCTATCCTTACTCATGAATCAAACAGCTCTTTGATAACATGCTGGTGGAATTATGCACTGAGTAAAAGAGCCAGAACAACATAACATTTACTTGGTTTCCAAGCAGGAAACTAGTGGAATTTTATTGTCATGAAAATGTAAAAAATCTTGGAAGAAACTGCAGGCGTTAAATTCAGGAAGATAAATGCACATAATATATGGGATCCTGGGGTGCATTAAGAGGAGCGTAGCCAGCAGGTCAAAGGAGGTGATGCTCCCCCTCTACTCTGCCCTGGTCAGGCCTCACCTGGAGTCCTGTGTCCAGTTCTGGGCTCCCTGGTACAAAGCAGACAGGGATCTCCTGGAGAGAGTCCAGTGGAGGCCACAAAGATGATTAAGGGCCTGGAGCATCTCTCCTATGAGGAAAGGCTGAGTGAGCTGGGACTCTTCAGCCTTGATAAGAGAAGACCGAGAAGGGATCTCATCAATGTTTATCAATATTTGAAGTGTGGGAGACAAAGGGAGATGTGGGGACAGGACAAGGGGCAATGGTCACAAGTTGGACCACAGGAGGTTCTGCACCAATGTGAGAAAGAACTTCTTCACAGTGAGGGTGATGGAGCACTGGAACAGGCTGCCCAGGGGGTTTGTGGAATCTCCTTCTCTGGAGATATTCAAGACCCATCTGGACACTGACCTGTGTGACCTGCTCTAGGGAACCTGCTTTGGCAGAGGGGTTGGACTTGATGATCTTTTGAGGTCCCTTCCAACTCCTACAGTTCTGTGATTCTGTGATTCTGGATTAATCTAAATGCTGAGTGGGAAAATAGCCCCTTAAATTTATGGCCTCCAGAATAATTCCTGAATAGTGTATTGTGAATCCACATGGTTTGTAATGGCTAGTACAAGACTGTCCTCAGCTGATGGCTCTTGTCTCCACCAAATGGTTCTGCTGAAATATGAAAACCAACACCTGTTCTCTGTGGGGCTTGACTTCCCTGTTGGCTAGCACTGGACTTTCTGGGACGTGGGGAAAAAATTGTCCAACACCAGGCATGATCTCCTTGCCAAAGAAGAACTTGGTGCAGCCAGGTTGGGAAGTGAGGTGTGTTTCATCAAAACTATTAATAATCAACTCCCTTAAACTGATAGGATTGTCATAAAAGTAACTGGCAGCAGGCAGGGATAGCTTAGTCATTTAGAGAACGCCAAAAATCCCGCTGGCTTTCCCCCCGTGCTTGTGGTGAGATTGTGTGTATGGTTTTTTACATTATTTTCCTAGAAGAGAGGGAGATGACATAAGAGGGCCAGCAGCCTATAAAAATATCCTCACTCAGTACAGGCAAATCCAGGTTAGACTTCTTAGAAGGTGGCAGAAGCCTGTAGCCACATACAAATAATAAACCCAGGAAGAAATACCTTCTCTGGAGGACAGCTGCTAAGATCACCTTGCAGAAAAGTGTTTCTAACTTTTTTTTTTCTCTGATAGTATTCCCATTTGGACAGAAAGAATCTGAATCTGCTGGGATCATGAAGAAGATGAAGTCTCCCTGGGGAGCCTTTGCAGGAAGAGGCAGCAAGTGGGAAAAAATGGCTGGGGAAAGTACAAGAATGCTGCCCAAATCTGTGCATGAGGAGAGAAAGAGGCAGGAAGTGAAGAAGAGAGGGAAACTGAAAACCATGGCAGGCAAATTGCTGAAGGCTGTGGTTAGTGGGAAAGAGGCAGCGCAGGAGAAAGCTGGCGTTGAGGATGTGGCAAGGAGCCTGCTGAAAGTGGCCACCAGAAGGAAGGAACTGGAGGGAGAGATGCCTGCAGGTAACCTTTAAGTTATCTCTGTGTCCAGCCCTGGACCATCTCAGCTTCTCCCAGCCCCGCAGGCTCTTGTTTTGGTTAGCTTCTGGAGTAGGTGCTTTACACTCTCCTTCTCCGCATCCTCCACCTGAGTTCTTGTTCTTTCTGATTTCTACACTTGCTCCTCTGGAAAATTCCATTTTCCTTTCCCATTGCCTCATGAGTATTCCTCTTTGCTATTCTTATTTTTATCCCTGCAAAGACTCCTGCTGTGTCTTGTGAGAACGATGATGTACGTGTGACTGACACCCTGTTGGGTGTGAGCATGCTGTTCTTCCACAGATGAGGAGGGAGAACGAGGTTGTACGTGGGCTAATTGTACCAAGTAAACATTTCCTATGTGTTGCATGTATTGAGGCAGGGTGAGTGCAGCTGCTAGACCCCTCCTGAGCAGCCTGCCCATTGCATGCTGAAGATCCTCTCACCACCGAGGTGTTTTCATAGAGGAAGTAAGGATACAGGTGAGAGATAATGGGACCTCATACTCTTTTGCTCTTTGCTCTTCACCCAAAGCTGTATCCTGAATTAATTTCAGAGTCCCACTGCTTCTGGCCTTGCTTATTAATGCTCCCTGAGTTCTCACTGAGTTTGATATTTCCTCTGGGCTCTGGTCCAGATACCTTTGGGCAAATGTTTTTAACTCTTTGTTAATCATTTTTTTTCATCTATAAAATGTGCAGGAAGAAAAGCAGAACTCTGTGCAGCTGTTGCAAGATTTTGTTTAATTTTTAGTGGTGATGATGGATAATATTTTGGAATCAAGCAGCTGTGAAAACTTCTCTTTCCAGCTTCTGAACTTCAGAGATTTTGTGACTGGGTGTCTGGTGATGTGGGCAGTGGCTCAGTCCCACAGCTTCTTGCAGACATGAAAGCCATGGGGAGTTACATGAATCCCCGTTGCTGAGGCACTGTGGATAGATAGCACACCTTCTGGTTTTCACCTTTGTGTGGAATAGCATTGTAGGTGTTTCTCCTGGTTAAAAAGCCCTGGCAAAGAGGGGACCTAGACAACCTCAGTCTAAGATGAGAGCTCACTGGCAGGAATGGCACCCTCTGTGTGTAGCCATGCCAGTCTGTGACCAGGAG
This sequence comes from Heliornis fulica, assembly GCA_013399135.1. Classification (NCBI taxonomy): domain Eukaryota; kingdom Metazoa; phylum Chordata; class Aves; order Gruiformes; family Heliornithidae; genus Heliornis; species Heliornis fulica. The sequence goes on along the minus strand of VXBZ01012763.1, from coordinate 518,982 downwards.
GGAGGGACATTTCAAGAGAGTTTGCAGCACTTTGGGCCTGCCAGGTTTTCTGTAGAGAAGACAGAGGATTCCTTCTAGGCTTGACTTTCAGCTGTTGCCTCTTTGATATGTCTTTAATGCTTTTCTTGCAGACAAAAGGTACATTTCTTAAGGAAAAACTGTAATTAATGAACCTGCATTGCCTACATGAGGAGGTCTACTGGGATGGTGACAGAAAGCTGCAGAAGACTAGCCTGCAGACTTAGTTAGCCTGGAGGAGAAAGGATAGAAGAAAGAAAGAGGAAAGAAAGTACTTGCCCTGAGGAAACTAGTGCTAGATGTTAACTGAGGTGATCTTGAGTAGATCCCGAGAAAATTTAGGATACATATAAACTATATCAGTACTTGGATATTAAAGTGATGGGCCCTATGAAGGCATGAACAAACATCAAGTTGTCTTGCTACTCTCTCTGTTGCAGAGGAAACCATCTGTGGATTCATTGAGCAAGGGAAGTTTTTTGAAGCTTGTGATCATATTTATGATCTGGAGCATTCTGGAAATGATGGTGTGGGAAAGTCTGAATCACTCTATGCACTGCTGGCTGAACGGATGTGGATTGTGGTGGGAGAAGCGCTCGGTGGAACTGGTGGGATGTTCCTGGAACCATTGCAGTCAGTGGGGGAATCGCTGAAGTGGGAGAAGCAGAAGAAAGTGGAATTGCTTGGCAGCAGCCAAGAGATGGGGTCTGTTTCTACCTGGAGTCCAAACTTCTGGAGGAAGGATCTGGAGGAAAAACTAATACAGTATATGACAGCACAGATCCCCTGCTTTGGGTCTTCTGGTAGCACAGACCAAACTGCACTAAAAGAGCACCTGAGTCAGCTGGAAATGACGTTTCTTCCCAACCTGGAGCACCGAAGTAATTTCTTCAAGGAAGCAGGACTGCTCATCACATATGTCCACTGCTTTCATGTTTCTTTGTCTTCTCATCTTTCCACCCTTACTGACATTGACCATTTCAGCTTCAGCCAATGTCTTTTAGTTTATGAATGGGGCCTTAAAATGTACAAAAGGTATGTTTGAAGGACTTCTTTTTTTCCCTACAATTTTTCTATCCCTCTGTTCTGTTTGGAGCACAATCTCTGCTTTCTGTTAATGCAGTGATGCTCAGGACTCTTGCTGAGTTTAGACTTGCCCACTGCCTGTTTTATCTTCTGTACTCTCAGAATCGGAGCCTTTTTCATTGCGGTACTGCCTCTTTCTAAACTCTTAGTGTCTAAGGGATAGGCAGGTATTTCACCATTGGCCTCCTGTTGGATATACTTCAAAATAATTTTCTCCTGCCTTTATGTCAGCATTATGCTCTGTGAACTTCTCTTGTCATCTCCTTGGTTCTCCTGCCACATTATTTGGCTTGTAGTTTGACCAGTTGATTCCTTATTTCCTGCACTAATGTCCTGATCACAGGAAAAAACCCCAACATAGCAGATCATTAAATTCCTGCCTGAGTTTGGGAAAATGGATGTGGCTTTCCCCACGATCTGAAGAGCAACACATCTAGGACCTTTTGACCCAATGTGAATTCAAAGCCTGTGGTTGTCATCAAAACCTGAAGCAGTAGATGAGGTGTCCATGGTTACTTTGCTACTTGACAGCTCCAATCTACTTTTGTCCTAATATTTTTCAGCCCTTTTGGGTTGCTTGATTGCCTCCATCCAAGCCTTCTCTGTTCCTCGTATTAATTATACTTTATAATTATACTTTATAAACCCTAGCTCATAAACTGTTCTTCAGGTGGTTCTTTCCCTCACCAGCTCCAAAACAAGGGAAGCAGGGAAGTGGATACATGCTGGGGCATGCTGTCCTCAGACACATGGGAGACAAGTGGCCAGGATGTGTCCTCTCTACTGCTCTTTTTATGGGTTTAAAGTGGTAAAACTTTGGGTTTAGATAAGAGTTTAGATAAGGATTTATGAAATATTGAAAACTTATATTAAATTGGAGGTTAATAATTGGTGTAAATATATAAAGAAAAGCCCAAAGATAGGAAAAAATTACAGATTCCTTAAAAAAAAAATCAAGAGCATCTTATGACTGTATTACAGTCAGAACGTAGTGAAGAAAGTGGAAATGAAAAGAGCAACAATGCCAGACATAACTATTTAGATTTTCCTCTCTGAAGACTGTTACAACCTTGATGAAAGCTCCTGTGTAGGTGCAGTTATCCTGGTGTCTAGCTGCTTTTTATTCCATTCAGAGAGAATGCATGACACTTGTAAACTTGTGCATCCATGGAAGTGTGTTTGGGTGATGCTGCCCAAGCCCAAGAAGGACTGAGGGAAGGGGAGAGGGAAACGGTGAGAAAAATGTGTGATTTGGGCAGCAAAAGCAGGAAGAAGGAAAAGAAACAGCACAAAAAATAGCCATCAGAAGGGCATGGTAAAGGTCATCTACCAGGCTGTGGCTGCCCCCACATTACCAACACCACGGGGTGTTTGCTGAGCACCCGGTTTGCTTAGCGTGAGGCCACGGTGCCAAGCCAGGGGTGCCAGGCAGGCTATGGACCAGTGGGGAGCTGCTCCTCTGGCTGAGCTCTTGTTTCTGTACACAGCAGTGATGAGACGTGTCTGAGACCCAGGCAGACCCCCCAGCACAGCCTTGCCCTTGGTGTACAGCATCTCATGAGGATTGTTTTGAAGACTGAGGAAAAGTTGCTTGCAGTCGCCCAGGTAAGAACTCAGGAGTTTTACCCCAACCTGCCTGTTTTATTCCCACAGTTTTAAGGTAAGGAATACCCTTGTTAAATTAGCTGCTGCCTTCTAGCTGAGCCAGCTCTGCTCAGTGTTGTGTGAGCCCCAAGGTCTCCATCTTGGCTGTGTTTCATCATAGAGCGCAGCTGTGAAGATCCATGACTGTCTCCTGCCATCGAGATGCTCCCCTGTCCTTGCTCCTTAGCAAAGAGATGTGGGGACATGTGCAAATCTCTCTTCGCCCCATTGCTGCAGTCTGCTCTGCTCAGAAGCCAATGCATCTGGAGGAAAGGGAGGCTATGGGTGAAATCCACTTCCTTACTGAGGGCAGTTCAAGATGCTGTTCATCTTTCCAGCTGTTACTGAGCCCAAAGTGTGCAACATGGTTTGCTGGGTTTTTTCTAGTGCTCAGCTGTGCAGATACTGAGGCTGCTGGTGTGTGGAGCCCTCGCAGCCCTCTCCAGCCTGCCAGACTGACACTGCTGAGGTTCTAGCAAAGATTATTTCCAGAGCCCAGCAAAAAACATTGTGCAGCTGGTGCACACCCAGCACAGCCCTCCTGTAAGGCTGGAGCAGAGTACCCTGCCTTGTGAGGTCCCAGAGATCACCTCAGCTCCAGGGCTGTAGGATCTCTTCCTTTTCTCAGTGGAGCTCCCCCGTTGAACAATGCTGGAATACAAAAAAAGCAGGGAAGGTGCACTGAGGCAACGGGGAGCTCCAGAGGAAACCACACTATTTGGAAAACTCAGCAGGGCCTTTTAGATTCAGCTCAAGCTGAAATGCAGCATCAGGAGTTACCACATTCATCTCTCTCACTTTCCCTTTCCACCAGCCACTGGGGGGAAGAGGAGGGGAAATTCCATGGCAAACCTCTCAGTCACCCCAGGGAAAGTACTCTAAATTGCAGAAGTTTTCCTCAAGACCGATTCCCTGAAGAAGAACATAAAGGTAGTCACAGACATGGGAGTAGAGGTGCCAGCTGGTGATGATATGCTAATTTCAGCATCTACCAATATGCATCTTCAAGGGGCTGTTTCTAATCATTACCCTGGGGAAGACCACATGTTCCCGAGGTCTGTTTTTAGCAGTGAAGGAAATGACTTTATGCAGGGTAGTGCTAATGAGGTTATCTTGGAGCGTGGCACTGAGTCATTGACAAGCCCTCAAAGATGCTGAGTAACAGTGATGGGGAATTTAGCTTACATTTTTTTAGTTCCCTCTAATTAATAGCTGGAGAAAGCTTTTGTTTAACCATGGGCTTTCTGCTTTCCTGATAGACCGTGTGCTGAGCAGGATCACCTAGATCTGTCAGGGGTTACAAGCTCTTGTTCTGTTCTGCTCTGAGTTGGCTGCATTTTTTCACCCTGCCTTGGGAGCATTGCAGTTCTACACGGTACTGTACTGTACACAGAAAGCAGAGCTGGAATTGCTGGAGAGTGTGGTACAGCAGTGTCCCAGCTCACTTCAAATCTGGCCAGTTTAGGACCAGCTCCAGGTTGAAGCTAATGAGCTTAAGTGGACATGAGCTGACTCCGTATGGAAAAAATTATGGATGTCCCTTCACTCAGCTCTGTGGCATAGCTTATAAAACCTGCTTTGTCCCTCTGTTTCCTCTTCCAGGATACTGCAGCCCTGTATATTCCAAATGTACAGGAAGCTGTTGCTGAGCAAATACCCCATCAGTTATCTCTGAGTGATTGTAATATATAACTGTGACTGTAAATCACATGGTGTGAGTTTTGCCACTTCAGTGAATGACTACATTTTTCTACATGAGAAGAGCCTGACTGATAATAAGCCATGGTTTGCTTTGCCTATGAATATCTGCCTTGTCACTGGGAATGCCAGCCTGGTCTGTGCAAGCTAAAAGCACTTTGCATGGAAATGAGCGATGAGAACTGTGTCCACATCTGAAGGTGCTGAGAGCTCATACAGCACGTTGGGTTCTAAACCACTTCCAAACCCCGCTGCGGGGAGCTTGGCCAGCACTACGTACTGGAGGTGTTCCCTCAGCCCGGACACCTCTAGGGCAAGGGGGCTTTATGCCTTTTGAGGTTGCAGGGTTGGTTGGTGAACTGGAAATGATGGTGCCATTACTGGGTTGTCAATGCATCACCCTGCCCTTGATGTACTGGGGAATTTGACATGAGTGACAGGCAAACCTTCCAGCATGACACCAGCGTTCATGATACTGAGGGGTGGAAAATGAACTTTACATTCCCTGTTCCTGCAGGTTCAGCTCAAAACTGTCTCTTTGGCCAAAACCAGAGACAGCAGAACCAGACATGTGCACCTAAACAAAAGCTCAAGGAGGGTTTTCCATGACCTGCCAAGGATCCTTTGTGTCTGTGTCTCCCTCCTTCCCTTTTTTCAAGTAGACCGAAGGAGGCCTGAGAAACACATGTGCTTTGGAGAGTTTGGGCTGAGGACCTGCTGCTGCCCAGAGGAATAAGGCAGGGCAGTTTTCTGCCCACCTGAGTGCCTGTGTGTCAGCAGTGCTCTCCCAGCCATGTTGAGCATCTTAACTGAATTTGACTGCATTTGATAATGAGGTAGAGGTCTCAAAGGTGCTATGTTCTTGCCTGTTTTGAAATAGCAAGTGGAAAGATGGTAGGGACACAAGTTATAACTCAACCTTTGGCAATTTCCGAAAGGAAGTGTCTGGCTTAGCAATCAGCACCAGCAGGCTGGCCATCTATGGATCTAAAGCTTTACAATACAGGGTGCCCTGTCCTGGTCAGACCATGAGGAATGAGGAGGAAACTGGGCCTGTTTGTTACAGCAGAAAATCTGGTCCTCTCCACCTTGGAGCTTTGGTGTCTGAGGTGCTGGTGTTACCGCAGGAGCTACAAATGTGCAAGCACGTGCAGACACATCGCCTGATCCAAAGTAACCGAGTATCGTGGCTCAACACGTTGCTGCCCTGCAGTTACTAACTAAATGGGTGCTTTGTCCCATTGGGCAACAAGACCTTCGTGTTGGCTTAAGCTGACGCACTTTACTGTGCAGCTGGGGCAGGCTAGATGTAGTTGTGCAGCTCGGCTGCCATGTGTTATCTCAGCACATCGTGCTCACACAATTGCTCACAGTCAGGTGATGGCCCGCGGGAGGAAAGGAATTTTTTGGGGGGTTGTTTACATCTGTTTATTTGTCTTTGATTAACACTTTTGGATGAGCATGGCAGAGCAGTTGTTTTGAATATACTTTTGATTAAATTCCTCGGTGACAAGCACAAATTTCTTAATTTATCAGCTGGAAAAGAGCAAAGACAAAATGAAGATCAGACTTTACATTCTTTCTAATTCCTTGGAGGAAGCTACAGAAATAAAAGAATAAAAAAGCGAGCCAGGCTTTTGAGTTTAAAGCTTCTCTAAAGGTCAGATCACCTTTTAAGCAATGAGCCCTTTCTCTGCAGTGTTAGTTTTGTTCTTACACCCATGCAAACTAACATGAGCCAGCCAAGTCTTGGGAAATTTCCCATCGTGCAGCTTCATGGGTCTCACCTCACCATGGCAGTAGCTCTAAACACTAACCTTACTCTACTTTGCCCTCACAAGTCCCTGGCTTGAGTGAGGGAATGCTTTTAATTAATACTGGCTGTTTTATGTGGGTGCTGTTTGGAGCTAGGAAGGGTAGAAAATCTCAGCTGCAGTAACTGGCAGCACTGCGTTGTGCCTGAGCGTTGTTTTGCTGTGTGGGTGCCTTCATTTGAGCTAAGCTAACTAGGGAAGACTGTAGATAAGCCGAGCTGACACTGGGATGAAAGGAAGCTGCAAATCATTTAAACTCAAACAAACAACATAGAACAAAACAGAACAATGTTATTAGGTCAGCTGGAAAATAGCCAGGCTTTGGGTTAAAGGAGACGGCCAAAAAAGAAAGAAAAATAAAGGCAGAAATTCATCTAGTCCAAATGCATGATGAGAGGCTGGGAAGCCTCACTCATTATGAATGCCATTGTACCTCAACAGTTCTTTTTTCCTCTCTTTTAATATTTAGGAGGAAGTTGGGAAAGCCCTGAAAGAAGCCTTTGCTATTGGGAAAATCCCTTGTGCAGATGCTGCAGTCATTCAGGTAAACCTGGGGGGGGGGACACACCTAAAAATCTCTCATCCTTTGGGGCAGCTGTGCTTTTGCACACAAGTACACAGGTGCCTGGCAAGACAGACACAGGTTTGCATGTCTTGGGCTAAGCTCAGCATGTCACAAGCTTGTTAGTTCATTGCTCTACTTAAACTGCATCTGTTCACTCCCACACCTGTTTTTCTCTTGTGTGTATACAGAGAAAACTAAGCTAACGAAAAATGTGTGTCTGAGATTAGTTGATTCATGCTGAAGTTCTATTTTCCTATATGTGCTTTTATTTTCATGTAACCTTTTGGAAAGTCATGGGTCATGGTCTCTTCAGCCAAGTGACAGGAGACAGGACAAAGGGAATGGCCCCAAGCCATGCCAGAGCAGGTTCAGATTAGATGTTAGGAATAAATGCTTCACTGAAACCAGTCCACTCCATGTGAGTTCTCTGTGGAGCTCTCTCTAAAGCAGCGAGAGCTGCTGAGCTGTGGCAGATCCTCGCATCTGGCAGCACAAGCACAGGCAGCTTGCTGCCCACTTATGTGCTGGGTACAGCTGCAACTGGTGCCTGGAGGACAGGCTGGGCAGCATGAAGGACTGAGGCACAGCACAGTGAAGCCGTGTCCTTGAGGGACATCAGAGAAGCAGAGGACACAGCTGATTTATGAGTGGTATGTACTGTGGCCAGAGGGTGTTTGGATAAAGACCCACAGGAGGCTTAAAATAAACCCTGGAGTTTATGTGTAGAGATCAAGTGATGGTAGAGATGAGGGGCAGGTTGTGGGCCACTGTGACTGTATCTTCTGCCCCCTCCTCTCCACTGCCACCAACCCAAGCAGCAGTCCTGCTTCAGGTCACCAGAAAGGGAAGCAACCTCATGGTGCTTTGTGATGGCTGACAACCTCGAGCACGCTGTCAGAGGCTGTCAGTGGGTATCGCAGATCAACAGCAGCTGATCTTGCTTGTGAGGTACAGCTTTAGCTGGCAAAAAATGGCTCTTCTGCCCTGACTCAGATCCAGGTGCTGAGCAAAGAGTTCAAAGAGGGGACTGCCCCCTCATCTTGCACTGTGCTCGCTGGAGTAGTGATGTACTAGTGATGTACCTGTGGTAGGATGGCTTTTAGCTAATCAGATGGGGTTTTGTTTTGTTTTGTGTTTTGCTTTGTTTTTGTTTTGTTTTGTTTTTTGTTTTGTTATGTTTTTTGTTTTGTTTTGTTTTGTTCCCCCCCCCCTTCTGGTTGACAGAGCAAAGGTTTCCAAGAAAGACCAAGTCCTCACATCTGCCACATCTGGCTGTGTTTCTTCATGAGTGGTTTTGCTCTGTTATGTGTATAACTGACAGGTTTGAATGCTCTAGGTGATGGAAAACCCTGGATAAATAGGCAAGCCTTATGAGATTACTGCCTCCTCAGTTTTCTCAGGCTGACACTTAAAGATGAGATAGGAAATGCACAAGGTGTCATGGAAACTCATCAGCCATGGTTTTCTGACACGTTGGGGTAGCGTGTTTTATCCTGTCCCTTTGGGTGAACTTTTACATCTGTTGTGAGCAGTGGAAAAACCCATTCATGGTGTGAGTCACCCTTTGTCTCTGGCTGACGCTTCCCAGAGCACTGGGAGAGCACAGCCTATGAGTCCATCTGTCTCCTTTTATCCATCTGGCTCTCCTCCTCTTGCAAGCTTTTGTTTCCACAGAGAACTAATGGACAGCATTAAATTGCCACCTGCCCAAGCCTGCCCAATATGGGGTGGATTTTTAGCTGTCTGGCACAAGCCCACCTCCTGCAGACACCAGGACTACCCAAATGGGGTCAGTGGGGTGAGGCAGGCACTGTGGGGTCTAACACACATCGCCATGTCAGGCGTGAGCTGTGGTGGCTGGGCAGCTGACACCCATCTTCTTCAGGCATCCCTGGCAGAGGCCAGCCCCAGTTTATCTGTGAGGGTGAGTCATGTAGAAGCACAGGTGCTCTGTCAGGGCCTGGTGTGAGCTGAGTTGATGGGCTGGACATTACTAGCAGAGGACAACTGTAGGGACAGGCTTTGACTTGACTCCAGCCCACTGACTGCTATGAAAGCAGCAGTAGTAGAAGTGTAGGAGTTAAAATCCGGCTCCTAAAGTTATTTTTATTTCCACGAGGGCTCTGAAGTAACAAAATGCAAGTTGCTGCCTAGAAGCAGCAGAGTGAGGGATGGGATGTATCCCTGCTCACTGCACAGGGAACAAATGGCTTTGGCCTGCTCTCCTCTTACACCTTGAAATCCACAGATATTAACAGAGAAGATGGAGGCTGCTAGAGGTGTCAGCAAAAGCCTGAGCGAGAAGGTGGAAGCTGTGTGCCTGGAGGAGTGCCTGAGGTTCCTGGAGAGGTAGGAAGGATGCTGTTTTCCTCCTTGGCAGCATCCTCAATGCTCAAACAAAAGAAATTCGGATGAAGCGACTGGTGATGCTGGTTCACCAGGATCTGCCCTTGCTCCTCTTTAGTCTGATGGCAATTGTCCATCAAGCTGTTACTGGAGGGACAGTGCTTTGCTGCTCTTTATGTTCTCAGCATTTGCTGTTGGACTGAAGCTGAGGGAGCAAAGTGCACCTGGACTTGCCTGGGTAGGTGAAAGCTTTGGGGGATGTTTATTCTGGAGGGGCTCAGACCTTAAAAATGGAGGGGCAGCCACATGGCCAGTGCCCAGTTTGGCTCTTCCTAACCTGGCTGTACCTTCCTAGGCACAGTGCTTTCTGCTGGAAGGGTGAGTAGCTTTGCTCTGTCCTGCTTCTTAATCTAGGTGATCCTGCCTGGGCAGGGGGGTTGGACTAGATGATCTTTCAAGGTCCTTTCCAACTCTTAACGTTCTGTGATTCTGTGATTCTCAGAGGAGGATGAGTGGTGTCTTCTCTCTGGCCTTTCACCATTTCTTCTGGCTCCCTTTACCTGCCTTTTGTTCTTAGGCATCTCTCTCCCCATGTGTCCCCCACAGAAGAAAATGCTGGTGCTGCTTGCTGTAGGTGAAGGAGGTTGGATTTAAGATTCTTGGCACTTCACAGCATGAGGAAAGAAATTCCTGCAAAATGGGATTGTCCAGGAGCTGTTTGTGAGACTGAAGCTGTGATGAAACAATCGATAGACTTTGTGGCTTAGTGATACATGTTGAGGCTTTATTCTGCAGTTTGAGTAACAAAGCCCGAGTTGCTTCCCAGAAGCAAGTGTTGCAGTAACAGACATGGTAAAACAATCCCTAGCTATCCAGCAGCTCAAGGGCCTTCCCTGTGCCATTCCAGTGCTCTCCTTCCTTGCCAGCCAGGCAGGACAGAGACCGTCTTTGTCCTGCTGCAGATCTCACCTTGGGGAGTGAAACTGCACATAGAGTGAAAAACAAGTAATCACAGAGTATTTCTCCCAGTTGCTGCTGGGCTAATGCTGTCAGGTGCATTATGGAGCATGCCAGCTTAAAGATATGTCTTCCCATTTGAATTTAGCTATGAAAATGAAGTAAGAAGCCTTCTCCAGCTCGATGGCTGCCCAGGGATCTGCAGCAATTTACGAATCCTGGAGAACTGCTGCATTCTCAGGTTAGAAACCAGATCCTGGTAGCATGGGAAAACAGATGAATTTTCTGTGGTCTGATCTTCTAATGCTGCTGTGGGGTCAGCCTTGCCTCCAGCTGGATCTAGTTATTCAATCCCTTAAGCATGGAGAGATCCAGCTGGGGCTAGAAACCCTTTCAGAGCTGCCATGGCTGCCCTAGCAAGAGGGAGACTGATGTGGGAGCTGTGCCTATGGCCAGACCCAGGACTGCTGGGCTGGCAGCACAATGCTGCTGCTTCTTCTTGCCAGCTTCCAGGCCCTGTGGGTGCAGGGACCATAGCCTGTGGTCCACCATCATACTGTTCCTGGTGCCCACAGCGCTGAGCGGAGGAGGCATGTTGCATGTGGGGACATTATCTCAGCCAACCCTGTTATGTGTTATGATGTGGTTCCTTTCCCTGGCCCAATTCTCCTTAATTAGGAAAGCCTCAGACATGTTGCACTGAGATGTGTGTGCAAGTGCATGGGAAGGTAAGCCCAAGCTTAAGAGCTTTGCTGAATGAAACCCAGTCAAACATGCTAGGCTTATCTGGGGTTGCTAGGAAGGAGGGAAGCAATAAAGCACAGAAGGGTGGGGGAGGCTCTTGGCACCTAAGAGCTAATTTCAGAAGTTCTTGCAGCAATGGAGAAAACAAGGTGGCTTTTCTTCTTCCTGTGTGAAATTATCTGGGGATCTCTAGAGTCAGGAAAACGCCCAAATCCAGCATATTCAAGGTGCTTACTTGACATCGGAGCCTTGTGTTGAGCCTAGGTAGCTGCTTCGTGTGGTGGATTTGCATGTTGCTGATGCTGGATCCTAGACTGAATACTTACAAGGCTCTTTTATGTAATTCTTTACACTGATACTGAGAATGAAGCTGAGTTTTCCAGAAGGCAAAATGTGTGGTTTAAAGCTGGTTATCATTTTAAACAGGATTTGCTGACTTGAGGACTGTTTTGACAGAAAATAATTGTTCGTCCTGTATTTGCAGGGAATCGGAGCACACAGGATGCTCACCCAGCTTCTGTTTGTCAAGGCCACTTCATGCTTACTCATTTTTGAAAATACTAGAATTTTTTCTTCTCTGATCTCACTAGTGATGGGTACAAGTGGAATTTGTGTGCACCTAGCTTTTGTGTCCTTGTGGCAGCATCTTAATGAGAGCCATCCAAGAGATGAATGCACGTATGTGGGTCACTAAGCTAGCCCTGGACCTGGGCATGTGTCCATTCAGTTTCCCAGCCAGTCATGTGAATTACTGTAGGAAGAGATTTGATCTGAGAGAAGGGCTTGATTTGATCTGATCAATAGTTTCCATATCCTTCCCCTATTATTTATTTTATTTTTTTTTAACAGGACTGTCTGGCATAAGCTAACGTACATTTGCAGTGCCAGCACTGGTCAGGATGCTAAAGTAAATGGATTTCTAGACAGGATGGAAGATGAGATTACAGAGCATTTTCTGCAGATGGTCACATCTAAAGTCAAGGTATGGGTACCCAGATCCTAAGAGTTGTACTTGTCCTGGTACAAGGTATCAGGATGGTACCTGATACTCATCCCCAACAGATGGACATCTTCCTGTGGCAGTACTAACTCACAGAGCCTAAGGCTGTGGTGGGTAGTCAGGATGTAGAGAAGGCCATCCAGAAATGTACCCACTCCCTTCAAACTTCATCATACTAGAGTATTAGCCCAGGCACCCATCTTCACGTCCTGGGCTCCATGTCTAGGCAACACACAACTCCAGGCTCCAAATAGCATGTGGTGCTGTGCATTTCCTTGGGAAGCTACCCTGAGCACCTTCAGGCTCATTGCACAGGCTCCCTCGAACATCCTGAAGGCTGCAAAAGGAAAATGACAAAAGAAACCCTGGGTGCACTGTGCAGGTTTGGTCTCCAGAGCTCATTGCCAGCCTGTCCCATGGGCCCACATGCTGAGGTGGGAGCTGGAGGATGGTTCTGTCAGGAAGCATGGGGGAGGAACAGGAGGCCTAGGGCTCAGGTTTTAAGTCCTCTGACTATGATAACACAAGCTTTGAAAGACAGAGTTTATCCCCTGCTTTCCTGGTAAATGTTCCTTATACTTTTCCATAGAATAAGAGGCAACGGCCACACTGGGAGCAGGACTCCAGAGCAGAAGGGTGCAGGATAGCTGGCCCTTCCTGTACTCCCCATTTGTAGGGGCACATGGTCCCTCGATTAGGGCTATTGCCTCCCATTTTTTTGTAGGTTTTGGTCTTCCAGGTTTGGACTTCAGAACTTAATAAATACTTCCTGAGTTTGAATTGTTTCTTTCATGTTTGGTTTTTCTTTGAAATGAAGGCACAGGATGCTGCAGTTCATGGAGGAGTCTGTTTCCAGGAGCAGAAAGAGCAAAATAACAATAGTCTGTGTCTATTGTCTGTGCAGTGTCTCTATGTGCAGACCCTTTGAACTTGTCTGTCCCTTTTCCTCAGGGAACACTGAAGGAGCACTTCAAAAAGTGTGACAGCGGTTTTGACCACATCCTTGAATCCTTAAAGCAAAGCTTCTTGGCATTTGGGAAAAAGAAAACAGACGTGTATGAGGTAAGGAATAAGTAAGAAAGTAAGAACAAGTTATTACCCAGGAAATCACTAAAACTAGCTCTTGAACCTCTGGATGGTGCAGTATTTGAACATTGATCCAAACTACAATTTTCTCTGTTGATAAAGGGGCTTTTAAAAGAGTCAGTGGTCTCAGCCTAGTTCCTCTATCCAGCAGAGCCAGATATCTTCTTTACTATGACAGCTTGGACATTTCTGTGATCTCAGCAGAGAAACCAGAAAGTGAAGACATGTGAAAACTGACATGTATCTCCCAAATACAGAGTGGGAGTGTTGGGCTATCTCTGATCCTACCGTTGCCCCGATACCATTATACTGGCAATTTTCTACCCTTCTAATGTGCTTCAACCTTAGCTATAAGGAATATTTATCCCTCTGATGGAGAGTGGAGACACAGAGAAGTAAAAGGCCCGGCTCACCCAAGGGCATAAGTCTCTCAGGCAGAGTTAAACACTCCAGGTTTGGCAAAGAACAACCGCACAGACTACCTACATTTTTTCTAAACAGCTTGTCTGAAGCCTAATGACACCTGAGTCTGAGTCTTCAGCAGTGAGATTGGTACCTGGTGTCCCTTCTTTTACCCACAAGTTGCATTTACTGCTGCTATCTGGGCTGCACATGTCCCCCCAGGCTCCAGACTCCCTTTCTTTTACAGAGAAAGCCCCAGGTCTGCGGGCTCTTTGTCAGTGCTGATTTTAATTAACACTTTGAAATGTGGAAAAAGGTAATGGAACAGAAAAAAAATTAGAAGCTATTCTGCTGTTGTTCAGAGCTTGTCACTGGACATTATGTCACATTAGTGCTGGGGTGAGCAGCAGCATCTCCGTGGTAGAGTGCTCTGCCAGAGCTGCCCATCTCTTGCTTTGTTCGTTTTGGATGGGGCTGGGGATTTCCTGTACCTTTGGACCACAGCCTAAACCTGCTCTGGTTTCAGTTGCTAATGAAATGTGGTTTCTGTGCAGCAGCCCATCTCCCCTTAGAAACACCTTGTCTCCTTTCCCCTTTCAGGCACTGCATGGGCTTGGCACTGGGGTTTCTCAGCCAGTAGTGGGTGCTCAGAGATGCTCGTGGGACTTCTCTGTGCCCAAGGGTATGGCCTTGGGATGTGTCTAGTGGGGCTGCTCCAGGGAGGCTGGACCTGGGTTTGTCTGGAGTCCAGGCTGTCCTCAAGTGACATGTTTATTAGCTTGGGGCTAAGCCAAGTGTCACTGCTGCTCTGGAGTGTGAGTGACCTCTGGCTCAGGGAACCAGTCCCATTGCTTTTGGTTGGATATTGCCACACTTAGTCATCGATGTTTATGTCATTCACATACAGCTGGGAGGAACTGCATATGTTAGACCAGGCATTTTAAAGGGGTACTTAAAAAAATAGGACAGTCATCTGCATGGATCCTGTACCTGCTGTCTACATTGGTCAGAGTCCTGTGGGTGTGGTCTGGTCCTTGCTCAGTACAGGGGGGTTAATCTGGGCATCTTCTCTCTGAAACAGGCACTCGTCAAGGCTGTGAATGCCATCGTTGTCACAGAATATGTGCATGCACTCCTGACCACTTCCAGGAAACCATCTTCTGTGCAGAGGAGGAGGATTGCCAGCAAGATAGAAGAAGATCATAGGATGCTGAAAACCATCTTTAAAGAGTGCTTAGTAAGTCTTTGATACAGCTTTGTTCTCAAGCATCCAGAACACCACCAGTCAGGGAAGAGGCTCTGAAAGCAACAGAAGTGCTGAAGAGGTCTGACCACAGTGGTATCCATTCACAGAATGACAGTCAGATGTTCTGACGGCCCTTCTGATCTGCCAGAAGCTGTTAGTTTATCGTTTTGAAATGTGTGACTAGAGGAGGCAAGTTTCACACTCCTGCCACGGTAACAAGAGCAAGGCACACTCATCTGAGCTGGTGAGACAGCTCCAAAGCTGTCAGGTCCCCCAAGCAAGCCTTAGCTACATGGTATGGGAGTGCAGATGAGGAAGAGCTGTGTTGCCCCTTCTTGAGCTTCTGGAGTGATGAACCAAATCATCTGCTCCACATCTTCACCTTCTCCATGGATAAACTGCACCAGGGCAGGTTAAACTGTGCCGAGGCAGGTTCAGATTAGATGTTAGTAAGAAATTCTTCACTGAAAAAAGAGCTGTCAGGGTGTGGAACAGGCTGCCCAGGGAGGTGGTTGAGTCACAATCCTTGAGTGTATTTAACAGGCGGGTAGACGAAGTGCTCAGCGAAATGGTTTAGTAGAGGACGGGCAGTTGGACTCGATGATCTTAATGGTCTTTTCACATCTGGTGATTCTGTGATTCTGTGATTTTGTATCCTGCACCTCCTAGGATATGGGATATGTGTTGTTACCCCTCTGTTCCACCACCTCCCTCCCTGCAGGCCCTACCAAGCCCATCAGAGCTGGGATGATGGCTGTGTGAGGCATTTCCCTGTTCTGCAGCATTTCCTCGCGGGTGGAAACATGCTGATATTGTTGTGGTTGGTGACAGTTGCAGGGAGGAGCGAGTCTTCCTGCAGGGGTAAACACCTCACATCATTAGGAGGTAAAGATGCACTGCAGAAGTGCTAGATCATGTTTAAAAGCAGAGCCACACCTTTGAAGAAAACTTGTAGAAAAATGCTAGATCTGATCTACAGATGCAACTTCAGAAGCTCAAAAAAGCCTCTTTGCTTAATTCAAAATCTGCTGTAATTGGCAGCGCTACACACAGCATCCGCAGATGCCACCAGGCTGTCACACGAGTCCCTCAACCACCCCAAGAGCAAGGACTGCAATGCTAGCAGCACCCCCTCCTGCAGCTACTCCAGACAGAGAATCACAGCCGTGCAATGGCCCCTGGCACAGCCCTTTTGAAAATCCAGGCTGAGAGTGCCCAGGCATAGCACTTTGTAAGAGGCTGGACCGAGCATCACATTAATGGTTGCAAAGTCACTGTGGTAACAGGAGTCAGACATGACAGAGCAGATAGAAAACCTTGGTTTTTAACAGTTTTAATAATTTAATTCTGAGTCATTCTCATGACTTGTGAATTTAAGTGCTAGGGACTGGAAACTTGTCAGCAGTTCTTACTTTGTTCAAAGAATAAAATGAAGTAGAAATGATCATCTCTAGGCTCCTCTAAAAAGCTCTCAAACCCATTGCAATTAATGCATTAGCTTCATGGTGGAAAGCTAGAAGTTGGCAGTGCTTTTAAGCTGAAGACCAACCTCTCCTGGAGTGATCAATCAGAAACAAGTCGATGCTTTGAACAACTGAGCCATGGGGAATAGCAGGAGGATTCTCTAATCTTAACTCTGAAGTTTACCAGTAATGCTGTGCTCAGCATCAGCTTTGGATGCAATGTGCAAGGAAAGCTGGTTTTATGGTGTAAAGGAGATACAGGAAATCTAATTATCTGCTCAACCCCTACATTCAGCTTGGGTGAAAAAAGTTAGTGCTGTTTCCCTTGTGTCTCCAGTCTATCCTCTTTCTTACTTGACGTGAGAGCGCCAAAAACCTCAGCGGGGGAAGCGCGTAAGCAATCTGTGGGGGCCAGGCTGATCCTCAGTCAAACGAGGCCCACAGTTGTGCATGCAAAATATGTGCTCTGCTGCAGCCTGTATTTATTGTGCAACTGCTGCACAGGCTGCACCTTCTCCCTGCCCCGCTCTGCCCTCTCTTCAGCTTCTTCCTTCCTCAAAACGCATTAGGAAATACCTTGCTGCTCTCCTAAGACCAGTATGTGTCAAAGGCACTTAAGGACTGTTGACAAGACGCCTCTTTTTTGTCCTTTTAGATTGCAGGCTGCTTACCTCTGACCTTGCCTGCTTAACTAAATCTGACACCTTCAAATTAATTAGCATTTTGTAATAGTGAGCTTGCCAAGAGTGAAGCTGTACAGTGTCGGTGCCTTGGGAGCTGAGTAGAGCTTGTGTGCTGCGCGGAGCTGGACGTGCGGTGTGCCTGCAGTGCAGAGGAAGAGAGGGAAGGCTGTCTTCCCATACTGCTATTTTTAATTTATGTTCAATGCGGAGGCGAGCCGCACCGAGAGTGCGGCCTGCTGTTTCTAATGCCCTGCGGAGATCAGGGGAGCCTGGGCTTCTCCTGCCCTGGTTTGGCAGTCTGTTCTCCTCCAGGTTTGCTTTGTCACAGAGCTTCTGTTGACGCGATGGCATCAATAATTCAGGGAAGGGATTTAATCACATTACTGCACCGATGAAAAATGTGAGCAAGACCTGGAGCTCTCTCTTGGCAGTTTATCTGCATTTTGCTTCCTTCAGCTTTGCTAAAAATGCTGTGTGTTTCTTGATGAGGCTTTCTTCTCCTGTGTGCTCCAGTTTAGAGGGAGCTGACCATATGCAGCATCTCCCAGCCATGTCATATCCTTTACAGTGTCCAGCCCTGCTCCCCATTTTATTCTGTAACAGGATCTCTGTCCCCTCACCCCAAGGTTGCTTTTCTGTCCCTGGGCTTGCTCCAGGGCAGCAGAAATGCCATCACGTCTGGCCAACTGAGTTTGTTTCCACATAAGTAAGGGGCTGTGCTTACCTCTGGAAGAGAAACACTTCCCAAAGGGAGTAACAGCCTGGAAAGGACAGTCAATGTAGGGAAAACATGGTACTTCTGCCCACCATGCCAAAGGAGATGCAGGAGGGGATATTGCTCTGCTGAAGGCAGTCACCCAGCTGCCCTGGAAGCAGTCTGTGTTGACACCCCGGGTTCTTTCCTCCTCCCTGGAGGGAACGGTTGGACTTCTGGTCTTAAAGGTCTTTCCCACTCTAAACGATTCTGTGATGCCATGCAAACAGATTTCTGTACATGCACAGCAGCCCTGCAAATCTCCTAACCCATGAGACCCCCCAGTCTCATACAAGTCCAGCTCTTAACACTGAGTGCCACTTCCCTTGCCCTGAACACACCTTGACTTCTCTCCCCAGGGTCCTGCAGCTGGTTCCCTCAAGGATCCTATAAAAGCAATTTTAGAACTTATCCAAACTGCTGATGCGGAGGGGATGAAAATAGCCCTCCTGCCCATTCTCAAAGAGTTTCCTGGCCTGAGGTAAGGCTTTACTTTGGTTTGACTTCTGCAGTTTCTTGCATGATTGCTTGCCACCAGAAGACATACAGCAATGTCAGTGCTGCATGCTGGGCCAAGCACAATGCATACCTTTGAATGCACTTGGTGCTGCCTGTTTGGAGATGCTGATTAGCATAGTTTATAACTTTGCCAGACATTAACCAGGGGATTTGAGATGTCTTTCTGTAAGAGTGAAGGATGGATAAAATGGCTGTCAGTGAAGCAGAAATACTGTGGAAAAACACTATGTGAATGGACAATTTACAGGCACATATTTGTCAAATGTAGGTTTCAAGAACATCGTTAACTCAGGCACTTTCAGAACTTCCAAGAACTTGGCTTTTGTCTGTGATGCTTCACCAATCCTTTTCTAGGTATAACCCTTTCTGCAGAAACCTAGGTGTATTCACCAAGAATACACACTTCCATTTCTCACAGGAAGCTCTTAACAGAAATTAAATCCAACTTTTATTAGGAAGGTGACATATTAGCTAACTGCATTGGTTCCAAAGTCTGTAGTTTATTATATCTATCTTTTGTTCTGATGTGGTGTGACCATAGTTTTCCAAGTTAACATGATTACAGCATAGAGCTCTCTGTCACAGGATGCTGTGAAGGCCAAAGGTGTGAAAAGCTTCAAATGGGAAGCAGACAGTTTGTGGGAGATAATTATTTCAGTGCCTATCAAAATGACAGTCATGATATAACCCCCAGCAAAGGAAGTCCCTAAACTGCACACTGCCAGAAGCAGAAAAACATCCCCACAAAAGACAAAGAGAGATCATGTTATGCTTCATCTGGTTTGTCTGGTTTCTATATCCTTTTCCTAAGCATATACTACTTTTGAAGATTCTGTTGAGCTCAAAAGCTGCTTATCTGATACAGCATAGCCAGTCTTATATATACATATAAATTTATATATTTTAATATATACAAATATATATACTTATATGTAATGTTATATATAAATGTATTTGCCTGTATTTATATATAAATATATAAATTGTATATGTATATATTTACACACACACATAAATAGGAATATATGTATAACTATGTGTTGATATGGTTATAGATATATAGCATAGGAAGTGGGAACAGGAAGCACTCAGAAGAGTATTATTTTGATCCAGATCTCAGAGGGGATCATCTGGTGTGAGTAGGTGCCCTGTTCTTTATTTCAGCTTGTTTCCCATGTGTTTAAAACTGGTTGGCTGTGACACATTTGCCCTGGTTGTTAATAAGATTAATTTGGTGTGGTCCCGCTCAGCAAAGCAATGCTGTGTAGAACAAAAATCCTATAGCCTTCCAGATGAACAAGAAGTAGCTCCATATGAGGGCAGATGATAAAATATATCATCAAAAAGACATTAAAAATGCTTCGAAGTGTTCAAATGCAGAGTTACCTGACACCTGTAATGGTGGAGGCAGACCTTCTTCTAGGAGAAACCCAAGGTGAAGATTTCCACACTTACATGGGAATGCTTAGGGCCCACATGGCTCTTGTGACATGGCCTCCTCCTCCTCATTAGATGGTCAGAGGATGTTGAAAAGCATCTCAGCAGCTTCCAGTCCTGGTCTGGCCCAGTAAAACTGAGTGATAGGTAGCAAGCTTTTTTCCTTGACTCGTTTGCTGACCTGCCCTCTTATCCCTTTGGGAAGGAAAGAACATCTGAGTGCAGTGCTGGACATTAAAGACACGCTCACCCGAGAAGACAGAGCTGCTCTCTTGAAGGCATTTCACGATAACTGCAGGGAATCGGGAACAGAGGGAAACTTGCTTTTCACGGATATAGAAGTAACACCCGGAAAATGTGGACTCTGTGCCTGCCTCTGCTGCTAGCAAAGGTAGGGGGTGTAACATGAGTACCTGCACAGGCATAGACATTCCTGCTTCCAGGAAACGACTGTGGCCCTAGCATCACCTCCCCGAGGTCCTTGTTGCTGTGTAAGCCAGCTCTATTTTCCTCTCCCTGCTTGCAAATTTCCACCTCAGGAAGCATCATGGTGTAGGCAGTGCAGGACACAGAATGCTTAGACGTGTGATTCAGGTCACTGCAGGGACAAAGGAGAAGACAGGGAGGGCTCTTCCTCCCTGCCCTTCCCTCCTGTCTGCGTGCCCTGCAGTAAGGTCTCTCTGCAGCATCCCCTCCCTCACCCCAGCTCTGACATGTGTGCATGGGCAGGGTCTCCCAGGCAAATCCTGCTGCCTCCTGCCAGGGCACGCTGAGGGATTTTCTCCTCTGCTGAGAGATTTTCTCCTCTGCAATTCCCCTGCTTTCCTGGTGCTGAGGGGAGGGGTATGTCAGCCCCACTGCTGGCCCTCTTCGTGAGAGCTCTATTAATTAAACTGGGCTGCATCCTGTCCAGGTGACTGTGCTATGCTGCGGGCACCAGAGCTGAGCGTGTCCCCTTTGTGCAGTCAGCAGCAGCTGGTGGCAGAAGGGAGGAGGGATAAAAGTCAGAGGGATGACTGTCACTGTAATGTCTTAAATCCCCTTGGCATGAATTGTCAGGGCTCATCTGGAGCACCTGCAATCTCCTTTCAGTTTTCCAAGTGATTCCTTCAGTCACAAATTGAGGATTTTTGGGGATAAGCTACAGCAGATCTTGAGATAACTAAGCAGGTCCTCATGGGTTAAAAATACTTCTTAGTGGAGAACATGCAGCTGTTTGCTTTGCTTCAAATAATCTGTGGCTTCTCTTTAGTCCAAATTTGTCCGGCTCCAGTTCAGAGCCAGAGAAATTTATCTTTGCCAGGCCAGAGCTCTTGCCTATCTGAAATCATCTCTCAGATAATATTTACAGACTGTCATCAATCACCTTCTGTTGGATAAGCTGACTAGGCTGAGTGTCTCAGGTTGAGAAGCACAGTCCCTTTCCACCTCCTCCTCTGCTCTGCGGTGTCACCAGTTATTTATAGTTCCCCGTGTTAGCAGATCAAGGGTGAGTTATGCAGGGCTCTGCTCCTCCAGGCACAAGCAGACAGCAGGCTACCTGGTTAGCAGGGAGAGAAAGCAATTAGAGAAACAATTAATAAGCACAGAGATTTTCCCTTCCTAATGAAAACTGATTCTGAAATAATGAACTGGCTATCAGCCACCCACTTTTATATCCTCCTTTAAAGAAATGACCCATGGCACCGCCTTTGCTTTAGAAAAGATATTCAGGAACATGTTTTTAAAACACTGTGAGATGCCTAATCTCCCATTTGCTGAAATTCCCTGGGTAAATAAGCCCCCAAATCCCTGGCTGTGTCTGCAGCACATGTGACAGCACAGGTTGGCACCTGAGCTTGGGGCTAGCAGTAATGGTGACATCAGTGGTGGGATGTGCTCAAAGAGAGGTCACCTTGCTCCTCCATCCCAGCCCCATGATTTCTCAGCCACGTGCTGGGATGTGATCTGCAGGTACATCAGGAATCACCTGCTTTCTCCAGGCCAGGAGAGCAGAAGTTGCACAGATTTGTTCCTCCTGTGTGCAGAGGTGAGAGGACTCTGGAAGTCTTTGGTGGTTTCACGTTAGCATGGAACGACCTCCCAGAAGAGTGAGCAGGTTTGGCTTGAGCTGGCAGGGATGCAGCCCAGAGTAGCCCAGGAACTGGACATTTTCGGCAGGTAAATGTTGATACAGCTTCATGTGAGAGTCTGTGCACAGGAGGGATGTTTTTTCTGTCTGACTCTTGCCCATGTTCTGATGATTGCTATTTAATCATCCAGGTTTTTCTTGCTTTCCCTCAGGCCTGCTGTGAGAAACAAGAGTTCTCGCTTCCATGTGGCAGCATCTGCAGTCACAGCTCCTTGAAAACTTCAGGGATGGTGCAGCTGGGTGCACAGAGAAGCTTGACAGCTATGGATGACACAATTCCTGCACTTTTGCAGAAAACCCACATGGCCCAAATCCTAATCTTCTATGTAAAGTCCAGGCAGAGGATGAGTGGGATATGGCAAAAAGACGTTCTTTCAAAATTTCCTAGAGGTTGCTGCTTAGCCAAGTCATGGTGGTTATTCCCAGGTTGTGGCATGGTGGTAAGAGGAGGAAGGTTTCCCTCTTGCCAAATTCCTCTCTGTTTCCATACATGGTTTCATGCAATCTCACATGAAATCAGAGACTGCTGCACCACATGGTGACCTAGCAGGTCACCATGTGGTCACCATGTGGTGCAACCTCCCCAAGGACCCAGCACCATCCCTTAGGGAATCCTGCCTAGTCCATGGTACTGGTGTGGGTTTGTGCAAGGGGCTCCAGACCTGCCGCGGGAGGGGGGCAGACAAAGCTGCTTCTTCCTTTGCTCCTCGTGTGTGAAGGCTGTCATGAGCTCTGGGAGCTTTTGACCTCTTCTCATATGAGTTTTACAGATGGTTCTGGAGCAGAGTCTTGTATTCATTTTTATACCTCATTTACTGGAAATTTCCTCTTGGAGAGAGGGGGGGGAAAGCCTCATGGGAAGCAGGCAGTGAAAGGAGCTGTTTGTCCCAGTCTCCGGGCAAGGTTTGGGCTGTTTTCAGATGTAAATAGGCAGTTCTGCAGGAAAACACTGCGTTTTCTTCCTACTTATCTATGGATTGGTCACAACCTTCAAGCTGGATTTGGTTCAAGGCCCTCCTTTGCTATTGTGTTGATACAGGCCTCTGTCACTGCTCCTCCCTGGCTGTGTAAACAAGCAAAACAGCTCTGCTACCTCCCACATGCCAGTACTTTCCTGAGTAGTTTTCCCCTCAAATTTCCTTCTCTAACAAGAAAAAGGGCAAATCTGTGCTCAACCTGCATGAGGCTGGGGACATCACACCATGGGACCCTGGGAAAGCACCTGGGTGGGCGCTGCCATGCTCTGCAGTGCTGTCACCCCAGGGACACGGATGTCCTGTCTCAAGGGGCAGTTTATCTGCCCAGAGCCCTTCGTGCAGGCAGGGTCCTGCAAGCTTGGCAGGAGCTGGAGCAGATTTATAATTGTCATGAGCTTTTCTCCTGGCACTGTGCTGAGTGTAGGATGAGTGGCAGGGAAGAAGCAGGACGCTCCGTCTCCAGAGAGTCCTCTGTGGGCCTTTGGGGCACCATCCCTCACATCACTAAGGGCAGTGAGAGTGTCCTGTAGCCTGCCTGCCCTTCCCAACTGCACACCTCCTCCAAAGGCCCAGCTCCTGCCTCCCTTCCCTCTTACAGCTGTCCATGGTGACTTTGGTGAGACCTTTCCCAGGATGTGAGGAGGCTGAAGGAGCTGCAGCCTGCCTCAGTCGGGCACAGGTCAGGCTGTGGGGTTGGGTGGACCCCTGCCCTCCAAAGGGTGCAAGTCCTGTTGAGCACACTGGACCAGTCACCCTCCTCTCCTGCTTAATTGCATGTTTTTTTCAAGGGTGGGGAGGGATGACAGACCCCACTGCCACAGGGGTGTCTGAGTCAGCCTCTGCCCATGGGGATTGCAAGCAGCGAGCCTTCCGGAGACGATAAATAAAAGCCCCTCCGCCATTTTGATCACGGTTGGGCTAAATGGAATCCCAGAGCACATGGGTGGCAATGCCACATATATGCTGATATCTGCGCATGTCTTTGCCATTCACAGCCAGATGGGTATACTCTGCTTGCAGGCAGTGGCTGGGAGCCATGGGGGACACCTGGCTTCCCACTACCAACCTCGAGGCGGCTGGGAACAAGCCCTGTGCCGTCGTGGCTGCTGCGGTTGCCTGTCCTCACAGGGTGGGCAGGGGATGGGCAGTGCCTCCCCTTGGTGTGTGTGCCTGGAGAAGCACCACTTTCAATGAGGTTTCTTAGCAGCAAGTTTCTGCAGCTTGTGTGGAGCATCCAGTCATGGAGAGGGCAAATAAAGACATGGTAGCACATGTGAGGTTTTCCAGAGCTGGAAGGCCCAAGGTTGTTGGTTGGGATGGTCATTGAGAGGGGGATAGGGAGAAGTCACCTGGCATGGAGGCAGATGGTGTGGGAGGGATGTCCTTGGTCACCTGCAAGTCACCCGGGGAGAGCAGATGGTGAGTGGGGAGGTTCCCCATGGCTGGTGAGTATGTGAGGGGGGAGGCTGGGTCACTCTGTGGGGCTGTCTGGGGAGTTCAGCGAGGGGATTGGTGGCTGTAGGGAAGGGCAGTG
The DNA here is from genome assembly GCA_013399135.1 of Heliornis fulica. Lineage (NCBI taxonomy): Eukaryota > Metazoa > Chordata > Aves > Gruiformes > Heliornithidae > Heliornis > Heliornis fulica. Next base: position 494,878 of record VXBZ01012763.1, on the reverse strand, counting down.
AGGGATTTCCCTTCTTTGGGGGATTTTAACTCACTCTGATCTGGGCTCTGACCTTCCCAAGTGACCCAGCCTCCTCCTTTCTAGCCTTCACCCTAGGCTGGGGTTAAAGCCCTGGAGGGATTTGCACTGCTCTCTACAGAGGACTGGGAATCAAGGTCAGCTTAGGATCCTTCTGCAGGATAATCTTGTGGCCTCAGAAGGTGGGTAGGGGTGACACTGCCATTGCTGTTAGCCACCCCAGGGCCACCACAAAGCATCTCCTGCTTACCCTCTGTCCAGTGGCTCCACCACCACAAGCAGGACAGGATCACTTGGGGCTCAGCACCCAGAGACTTCTCCCACTCCCTCTGCACCCAAGGTTTTCTGGGGATCCCCTTAGCACCAGGATCACGTCTCTGCCATGCTCACACATCACCCTGACGTGCAATCCCTAGGGACGTGGGCAGCAAGCAGTCACATCCTGCAGGTTTGCTGCTCCAGCTTTTCTGGGAGCTGCTCTCTGCCCATTACCCGTTGGCCCAGTGGCTCTGCACTGGGCCAACGGGTTGTGTGGTGAGCAATGATTTGTCACCCATGTCCCCCACACTTCTCCGGACAGGGTTTGGCCACTTTGAAGTGCTGCATGCGGCAGAGCCTGGCCAGCCACCCCTGTCATTTGAGCTCCTGTCTCCAGGGGTCACCTTCAGTGCTGGATGCTGAAGACAGTGGAAAACAGATGCTCCTTAATTATGCTGCAGGGTCTGAGGCAAGCCCTGACATTTGCTGAGGTGCCACCTGCGCTTCTCCAGTTTACTCGGTGGCTTTGCCAAGGATGTGTGACAGTGAATGGAGGGCTTGGTGGTGACAAAACAGGTAATGCTGAGGGGCTGGGATGTGCTGGGCTCTGCTGGATAGTGAATGTGCATGAGGAGAGTCAATCAATCCCTAACACTGTGAGGCCTCGGAGAGGGCAAGCCTCTTGCTGATTGGAAAATGATACAGAAAATGGTGGTTTATTTCCTTTCCTCCCCCCTCCTTAGAAGAGCTTGTCAGTGCTGAGGAACTCACGCGTGGATCCCAGTGTTAACTGGAGTAACTCACATCTGCCTTTGGTGCGACCCCAGGTGGGGATGGGTGCGTGCACGGGGTCTGCAGAATGGTCAAAGCCATCACAGGTAATTCCTCCATGGGGAATCTCCCCAGCACCGTGCTGGGGGTTTGATTTTAAGGTTTAAATGTCTGTCTTTACCCCTGATCCATGCATGGGGGAGAAGGAGGAGCACACATGTGCTGAGGTCTTGATCGGCACCAAGGTCTGGGCTGGGTGCCCCCAGTATCCCCTAGTTTTCCCCGGGGACAGCCTGGTTTGGAAGGGTGCACACCTGGTGCCATCTAGTGGCATGGGGACTCGGGAAGGGCCGTCGCTCTGCTGTATCTTTAGTATTAGTATTAGTATTAGTATTAGTATTAGTATTAGTATTAGTATTAGTATTAGTATTAGTATTACCGGATATCACGGGGGCATGAGCGACCCCATACCAGGGCGTGAGGCTTGCAGGGAAACAGAAAGTTGGCAACTCCAGTGTGAAGTAGGATGCACGGAGCATGTAGATGTTTCTGCCAGCAGTTTTGTGGAAGAACATGAGTGAGAGCAGCGAGCAGAACTGTCACGATGGGTCTTTCTAAAAGCAGCTGGAGGCTGTGAGTGCAGAGGAGAGGTCGAGAGCGCTGCAGTGCTGGGACCCGAGGGACTGACGTTTTCCCTCTCCTCAGCAGTTGGGATTCCTGCTGCAGTGAAGGGCCTTAGGATGGGTTTTAGTTGGCTCAGCCTGACCCAATATTGGAACCAGAAGATGAGCTCCTGTCCTTACCCCTGGGTGCCTCTCCACCACCTCTGTGGCATTGGCTTGGGAGTCAGCTTGGCTTCTTTGACAGCAGAGTAACAGCCAAAAGGAACAGCTCTGCATGGGTCGGCCTCTCCTCTTTCCTTCTCAGTGCCTCTGGGACCGTCACATCTCTCCCAGCTCTGGTTGCCACCTCCAGACTTGCCAACTCTCCTGTCTCCCATTGTCACCACAGCGCTTGCGGACTCCAGCCTGTTCCCAGCCACCCTCCCTGCGCTGCCCCCTTGCCCATGGCTGGCTGAGACATTCCCTTGCTGGCAGTTCCCTTCCTGCTGCCCACAGCATCACAGAGAGTGTGGGGCTGCAGCGCTGCCTGTCCTGTCCGCCCTGGCAGGGGCACGGGGCTGCTGCGCACTGCCCAGATGGGGTGTTGTAAAGGAGTGCCAGGCTGTGAGCAGTTAAAAGAAATGGGCTGGGTTTGAAACAGCTGTTGAGAAAAGCCCTGTGCTTCAGGGCTGGAATGACGCCCCCTTTGCAAGGACTTTTGCAAGAGCAGGCGGGCTGAAGCGGTTTGTTATATAAGATAACCTGGGAAAAATGTAAAGCAAATCACGGCTCACTGATGAGTATCCAATTTTTTTCCTTCACTGGATTACACCCTCCGACCTTCTCCACAGAACAGGCTTGTGCTATGCAAAATAATCTCGTTTTGTTCCACTTCAAACTAAGAAAGATCTGAATCTTCATTCCTAGTCACCGACTGTGGCTCCTGCTGACACTGCCACATGGTCTGTGGCCCATTTTACTCATGTCTTCTGGGGTCTCATCCAGCCCAAACCACACTTGGGAAGGAGAGGGGAGGGATGAGCCCCTGCATGAGGTGTTGAAGCCCAGAAAGGAGTGGGGGGGTCTTCATGGGGTGCTTTGTTTCAAGCTCTGCGGAAGGGGAGAGCATGTCTGTGCACAGGCTGGAGGCTGTGTTCTGCCGGGCATGCAGCACCCGAGTCAAGACAAGCATGGAGGAAGCTTTGGCATTGCATAAGACCACATCCTGCAGTCCCACCACATATGTCAGTGGCCTCACCCTCGCTGCATGGGTGACAGCGTACCAGGAGTGGCCTGGTGTGGGTAGCAGCAGCAGTCTGTGCATGCAGTTGTGGGCTGCGGCCATCCCAGGGCACCCTCGTCACCCCAGCTGTGTCTCAGGCAGGGCTGTTTGAATGGAGCAGCCAGGGCTGGTTTGTCAGGGGAGATGGGGAGGCTGGGGGCTCCTGCCCACCCCAGAGAGGCAGCAGTGGAGGTGCCTGAGCACGAGGCTAAAGCATGAACTACAATGCGGCGGCCCAGCCACATCTGCAGCACTTGTCTGCAGCGTGTTCCTGGGCAAGGTGGAGGGACAGGACAGTCTCCCACTGTGATGATGATGACACCACTCCTCTGTACTGTGACCTACCTCTCTTCAGAGGCAACTTGGGCAGTTGCTGATGGAGTAACTGGATGTCTCCTTTCCTCCCTGCCTGGTTTGTACCCCCTGAGCACATGTTGGTGATGCAGAGCTCCCGGTGGGACCCACTCAGCCAACAACCAACATGCTGATGGCCTTGGGGGCCTTATTGTAACCATGTCTCATGACCCTTCAATGTTGAACTTTCTTTTGCAGGTTCTCAGTTGCCCTGGATGTGGCCAAAGGTTGCCTGCCATGCGTGATGGACTCTGCCAGTTCTTAAAAGCAGCAGCACAAAAGGAATTGCAAAGAAAGACAGACACCACCCCTCTGCCAAGGCATGATGCTGGGCCGGGGGTGTTGCAACCTCCCCATCCCTTTAATGCATTGCAGCTGTTAATAAGGTCTTGTTTTTCACCCTGACCCTGCTCCAGTGGCTCCCCTGGCAGACCAGCTGCTCCCTGCTGCCTGGTCTTGGGCAGAGCCCAGCCACAGCCCTGCCTGGGGTCATCTTGTCCCTCCAAAAGTGAGGAGACCAAGTTGCCTCAGCCTCAAGCCAAGCTGTAGCCTCCCCAGGATGCCTTTCCTTTTTCCTTTTTCTCCTTTTGGCAGTTTTCCTCTTTTTTTCATTTCTCCTTTTTCTTTTTCCCTTTTACTTTTTTTACCTTTTACTTTTTTTTTTTTCCTTTTTCCTTTTTATTTTTCTTCTTTTCCCTTTCCCCGTCTCTCCTGGCGGGGTGTCCCTGTGACGTTGGGACCCGCCGCTAGATGGGGGTAAAACCTGCGGGAACACCCGGAGCGGCGTCCGTCGGGACGAAGCCCACGCGTGTACTCGGCGGCGCCGCGGGGATTCAGCGGATGGTGGGGTGGGGGATGCATCCTGGGGGGATGCCCGTCACGCCGGGGTGTGTTGGGGGCCGCGGCGATTTCCTGCCGGCCCCGAGGCTGCCCAGCCCCTCTGTGCAGTTGGAGATGGGACCTGGATGGGACCTGGCCGGGCTGGAGCGATGGGCAGAGGCCGACTTCAAGTGATTCAACACGGCCAAGTGCCGGGTCCTGCCCTTGGGTCACAGTCACCTCAGGCAGTGCTACAGGCTTGGGGCAGAGTGGCTGGAGAGCTCCCTGGAGGAGCAAGACCTGGGGAGGTTGGCTGACAGCCGGCTGAATATGGGCTGGCATTGTGCCCTGGTGGGCAAGAAGGCCAACAGCATCCTGGCCTGTATCAGGAACGGTGTGACCAGCAGGAGCAGGGCAGTGACTGTCCCATTGTACTCAGCTCTGGTGAGTGCGGGGTGCAGTTTTGGGCCCCTCACTACAGGAAGGACGTTGAGATGCTGGGGTGTGTCCAGAGAAGGGTGACGAAGCTGGTGAGGGGTCTGGAGCACAAGTCCTACGAGGAGCAGCTGAGGGAGCTGGGGCTTTTGAGTCTGGAGAGAAGATCAATGATCTTAAAGGTCTCTTCCAACCCAAGTGATTCTATGATTCTGTGATGTGCAGCACTCCCAACTGGATTCCTCCATTACTCCTCAGCCCTGTCATGCAGTCCCCCCTGTTTAAAAGTCCAGGACTCAGTCACAAGAACACATTCCCCTTTTTCCCTGTTTGCAGTGCTGAAAAACCCAGTATGTAATCGTGCGCTGCCCAGACACCAGTGTGGGCCCTGGGGTGAGCTCCCTGGTCTCCCAGCTCCTGGATGGGGGGTGAGGCCACACTGCAGAGCCCCACCTGGGCAGGCTCACCCCTCTCTCCTGGCAGGGAAATGTGGAGCAGGGCCAAGCTCCAGGAGCAGCTCTGTGCTGTGGCAGAGGTATTACTCAATAGGCATTTTACCCCCTGCAGTTGTTTTCTTCTCTCATTGCTGTGCATTGCTCTTGTTCTGCTTGAATTGCATTCTATTGGCTTTTTTGCTTCTTTTTTCTAGATATCTGCAAGGCCAGATATCTAGATATCTAGATATCTGTCCCCCTCCCTTGCCACCACACTTACAGTCCCTGAAGCTCTCCTGAGCATCCTCTGCAATTCAGCATCCAGCTTGTGTGGACTCACCCTCCCCAACTCATGCAGTTTTGCTTTGATCACAAAAAGCAAATCATCCCTGCTGCCTCTCTCAGGGGCAGTGCTTGGCACCAGTGGGGGAACATGGCCCCTAACTCACTTATTTACAGGAATAATACTTGAGATAGTGTTAAAACACTTACGAAAGGCAAGATTCCCAACATCTGTAGCTGCTGTGCTCTCACAGAGGAGAAACTCCTGCCATGGAGGGAAAGCAAATAGATTTTTACAGGACAAATTTGATTAAAACAATCCTGGTGTATTGCCTTGGCATTGTTCTCATGCTTCAAACTCTAATTGGACCAATATTTCCTGGAAATGATCCCAGGCTTATTCCTCCCCCTCTTTTAAGATGAGGGCTCCTTCCCCTTGCCCAGGGAGCCCCTGCCCTCCTGCCCATCGTGGTGTGTGAGATGGCTTGGACCACTTTTCCAAACACGCTGCGCTGGGGTGATGTAGGTGGAAGAAATCCACCTCTGGAAGCTTCTGGTTTATTTAGACTGCAGTTGGACCAGAGGTTGTTAACATTATCTTATTTCATTTAAACTTTGGCAGCACTGTTGGCTTAAGCAGCCCCCACTGCATGTGTCGTGTCCTGTCGTCCCCTCCCAGTGCTTGTGCAGCTGTTGGGGGCTCTGGAGGGGGCAGCAGTGGAGGGGGTGGCAGAGGCTGCTCAAGCCAAGGCTGCTGCTGGAGCAGATGCACCTCCCAGCACCTCCCCTGGAGCTGCCCATCCCTTGGTACTGGCATCTGTGTTTCGGCTTTCCAGTTGCTCCCCAGATGCTTGTGGCACAGTTTTATGTGAATCTCTTGGAATCTGGATAAACTTTCATTCTGTAATTCCTTCTTAAACTTCAGGGGATTAAGGAATGTATGATTCAGCTGAATTCCCATCATGCTGCACATCCTCCTTCTGCGCTGTGAGATTTCTTCATGCCTTAAATGTTATTTACTTAGGAGCTGCCTGCTCCTCTAAATTCTACCTTTCCCTTCGAATGACGTGCCCTGGAGTGTCTCCTATCATCACATCTGTTTCTTCTGCAGCCAGTCCCCACCGACTTCATTTTGCCAGCTCCTTCTGTCCTCAGAATCTGGTCTTCCCATCCCTAGTGCCCACCTACCCCTGCCCAGATCCCCCTCCCACTCCATGAAGAAGGTGGTCAGCAAAGTGGCGCTGAGCCCTGCATACTCAACACAGGGGTGAGGAGCACTTCCTAAGGCATCTGTGGAGGCTCAGGCTCACGTGAGACATTCCTGGGGGCAGCCCATGGGCATGGCATGTTGAGGCTTTCTGGAAAGAGGGGGAAGCAGAGCACGGGTCCTGGAAGGAGAAGGGTGACTAGATGAACAGAATGGGGGTTTAAGAGGTCTAAGCAGGAGTATAGCCAGAGTCTGAGCCTGTCTCACGCACACGGGTGCCTACGATGCCACCAGAGGCTCTGTTGGGAGTGGGAACTACCCTGAGTGCATGAACTCCAGATAAATCCCTTCTGCTGCCGAGCTTCGGGCTGGAAAGGCTGCAGAGCACCCAGGGAGACCTTGGTACATGGCCCTGGGACGGGTGACCAGACAGCGGCACAGAGGTCTCTGTGCCTCAGTTTCCATTTCAAAGCTGCGGCACTGCTGCTGTGTGCCCTGCCGTGTTTTGTCACGCATGCCCTGGGTGCAGGGGTTTTCTCTGGCCTGTCCTGCTGCAAGGCTCTGCAGGCCAACCCAGGCTGGTCTCTGGCCTACACATGTCCTCGTCTTCAGCAGAGGCTGCGCTATCAAACCCTCTGGGGTTGAGGTGTGTTTGGAGCTTCCCCTGGCCTACCCCAGCAGATTGCTGAGGTTGTATTTAAGGGCTGGCATGGCTGGAGGGATGCTGTAAAAGCAGCGATTCTGGGAAGTCACGTGTCTCCCCAAGCTTTTGGACACAGTTAAGGCTGCCAGGGATGACACAAGTTTATATTTCTGCATGCTTTAAGGACTGTGTCAAAGCAAGTCTGTAACTACCAGTGAAGGCAGAGTGTGGCTCGAGTCATTTGGTTGGAAAAGCCGTACTCTTCCCAGAAGAGCAGTTCTTCCATCCATGGAGAAATGATAGAGTGATAACCCAGAGCAACATCACTCTGGGGGACACAATCTGAATGCTGTTTTCATAGAAGCAGAGATGTTTATCTTAGCCTCAAATGTTTTGCACAACACTGGACTCATACGGCTTCGGCATTGGTGACATTCCCCTTTTGCCCCAGACAGGAGGCAGCTGGGTCCTTCTCTCTCTCATCCATAAGTGGGGGCTGGGCACAAGTTCCTCTTCTGTCCAGGTTCTCCTGGGGCTGCCAGGCTCTGCCAGCATAGTCAGGGCAGCACTGCTGCACCCCAAGGAACTGAAAGGCTCCAGCCTGGGCTGATGCCTCCAGCATGTCCTCCAGGGCTGTGCTGGGAGCTGACATCAGGGGGCTGGGACACAGGGACAACAACCTGCCCTTTAACAGCCACCAGTGTGGGAAAGCCACAGTTGTTGGCCAGGAGTGTCTCCACTGAAGTCCTCCACATCTGAAAGCACATGCAAGAGAGAGCTGCCCAGTAATGGATGTGTTGCCAATGAGAAGGTCAAGCAGAAAGGTCTAGTCGACGTGGCTGATGAACAGAACTTGCATAAGATGGACTTGCTTAAGCTGGCAAAGAGGAAGATGAAGGACAGTCTGATAGCAGTCTAAGTGAAGCGTGGTGACACCAGTGACAGAGTGAAACTCTTCTCAGTAGTAGCAGGTGGTGTACCAAGGGGAAATGGGCACAGGTTGTGGTTTGGGAAGTTCAGGTTCAACATCAGAGAAAAACTTCTTCCCTGAGAGGTGCTGCAACCCAAAAGGATGGTAGGCTCTTCACTTGGAGGTTCTCAAGACTTTGCTAGGCAAAACCACGGGCTGATCTGAGCTAGTATTGACAATAGTGTTTCTGTGAAGGGGAAGGTGGACTGGAGAGCCCTCAGAGCCTCCTTGCAGTGGTGCCATCATCCTGTGGCCTGGCCAAGCTCACTTATAACTTGTCCAAGTCCTTGCGTGTCATGGAGCATCACTTCTCACGTGCCTGAAAAGTAGGAGGTGAAGGCTCTATGGACTTTGAAGAGTTGTTTTCACAAGCAAGGTGTAACAGGGAGGCTGATGGAATGGAGAGCCAGGGTGAAAAACAGTCTTATCCTTCTGTAATTTTTAAACATTGACCTATTATACTAAAAGAAAAGGCAGTCAAAGAGAGGGAAAACATAATTAAGATCAGACCAGAGAGGTATGAATCTCCTCCAAGTCAGAGGTCTGTTCTCTTCACTACACATCATGCTGGGATGGGACCAGATGGGACAGCCAAAGTCCTTTCCAGGGACCAGATAAGAGCAGATTGGAAGGATGGGAATTTCCTCGTACCACTGGATGGTCCTTCCCAGTCTGAAGTTCGTTGGCATTGAGGGAATTAATTCCTGGGAAGGGAGGCCTCCCAAGGCCCCAGGACAAGGCTGGAATTTCCCACAAGCAAGCCCCTGCTTTCTCAAGGCATCGAACCAAGAAGTGATGCTTGCTCAGGGAGATTGTTCTCGCTGACATGACTGGAGTATAAATACTGCTGCAGCCAGGGATGGGAGGCAGGGTTCCAGGCTCCAAGAAACCAGAACTCCACCGTGAAAAGTTTGGGGAGTTTTTTGTGAGCTGACTTTAGTTTACAAGTGCAGTTCCTCTTGTATAAAGACATTTTCTGTATTTAACATAGTATCATCCTTGTTTTGTTTTGCTGCTGGTTGACAAGAAGAAAGAGGACAGAAGATTTTGTGTGGGGAAGAACTATGAGAAGACTGATTTACCAATCTGATTTCCCAGACTGCTTTTGAGCTTGAAAATGAGTGCAACTGAGGTTTGGCAGAGCCTGGGGGTGACCTTTCACAGAGCTGCTTCTCCTGAATTCTGGGCACTACATCAAAATTATTATAAACACAGTCCACAAGTCTCAGACATCTGGGGGAGTCTAGGAGTGAGTGCAGGACAGCTGCATGGGTCAAGCCAAACATCTCTCCAACCCAGCATCCTCTTCGTGACAATGGCCAGAATAGGTGCCCAGGGAAAGCAGGAGGGATGGGACAAGTGTGACCCACCCCCAGATACACTTCCAGACACCAGCAACTTGTGACTTACACATTTCCCGAGCCAGAGCAGTGTCTGTATTTAAGACTCTTCTTTCAGTGTTGTTTTGTTTCTCTTGTCCCCTCTCTGTCCCAGCTGTCTGCTTTCTCCGTACAGCTTAGCTGTTAGCCACAGCATCCTGTAGCAGGAGCTGCTGCAGCCTAATTATACATGAGCTAAAAAAGGTTTCATGTTTCTGGTTTTGGGTCTTGCACCTACTGACTTCATCTGATTCCTCTTGTGAAGGAAGAGACAGTTTTCCTCTTTAGTCCTCCACTATTCTGCAGATGCCCATCCTCAATTGTCCCATTCCCAGCCTGGAGAGTCCTGTTCTGCTCACCCAGAAGCTCTAACCCTAACCCTTCCCACTTGAATCTGCTGCAAACAGAGGTTTCTGCCAGGTTTCCTAAGGCTTTGTCACATGTTAGTCCAAGTGCCATTCAGCAAGATTTAGACAGGCTGGAGAGCTGGGCAGGGAGACACTGAATGAGATTTAGCAAAGGCAAGTGTAGGGTATTGCATCTGGGGAGGAAGAACCCCAAGTACCCGTATAGGTTGGGGACTGGGCTGTTGGAGAGCAGTGTAGGTGAGAGAGACCTGGGGGTCCTGGTGGACAGCAGGATGACCATGAGCCAGCAGTGTGCCCTTGTGGCCAGGAAGGCCAACGGCATCCTGAGGTGTATTAGAAGGGGCGTGGCTAGTAGGTCAAGAGAGGTCCTTCTCCCCCTCTACTCTGCACTGGTGAGACTCACCTGGAGTATTGTGTCCAGTTGTTCTGGGCCCCTCCATTCCAGAAGGACATAGAACTCCTTGAAAGAGTCCAGTGCAGGGCCACCAAGATCATGAAGGGTGTGGAACATCTTCCTTATGAGGAAAGGCTGAGGGAGCTGGGTCTCTTCAGCTTGGAGGAGAGGAGACTGAGGTGTGACCTCATTAATGTTTGTAAATATGTTTAGTTGCAATGGGAGAATGCCAAGTTATGAGTGGGAGGGATTGTGCAGGCTTGGGGACACTGTTCAGGGCACAGTCATCCTGTACTGGTGGATCCCAGAAAGTGATTTAAATAGTCAGGTTTCTAGGAGCCCTCAGAAACAGAATTGCCCCAAAGCTGTAGAGATTCTTAGGTGGGTCCTGGGGGTCTGGGCAGGTATGGAGGTGGGCAGCTGCCCTAGGGCTTGGGGTGCAGCTTTGGTTGTTCCCTCCTCATGTTGCCCATCTGATGTGTTCTTCTTGGCCAAGGACACGGTGACTTTTCTCTCTCTCTTCCCTTCTGTGGAGTAGTTAAAAACTCACATGTTCCTGCCTACAAAGCATAATTTACAAAGTAAAACCTGTCAGACTGTGACACCTAGCCCTCAGTCCAACTCACCCCTTGCTGGAATATACCAAAATACTCCAGGAAGAAAATTCTGCCCCAAAACACACTAGCTGTCCGGAGCTAACCTGTAGAAGAAAAAGACAGTGTTCAAGCCCTCCACACCCCTGTCCTCTCCTGGCATCGGCAGCTCAGGGGTGTTTCCTGGTCCGTGTAGCCAGTTAAACCATGTGATTGCATCGCAGCTTCAGCTTGTGTCCATCAGCGCAGGGGGTGTCACAGCCATCCCAGCTCAACATGCACAGAGAGCATCAGGGCAGCCAGAAAGCTCCCTGCTAAACCCTGTGCTATCAGCTCAATGGCTGGGGGGAGGTCAGAGGCTCTCAGATAAAGACATGAAAAAAAGTGAAGTGTGTCTTCCCCATGTGAAGTGGGGAAGGGTCTGGAGCATAAGTCCTGTGAGGAGCAGCTGAGGGAGCTGAGGGAGGGTCTGGAGCACAGGTCTTATGAGCAGCAGCTGAGGGAGGAGTCTGGAGCACAAGTTCTACAAGGAGTGGCCGAGGGAGCTCTGGGGCTTTTGAGTCTGCAGAAAAGGGCTGAGGGGAGACCTTCTCACTCTCTCCATGTACCTGCAAGGAAGGTGTAGAGAGGTGGGGGTTGGTCTCTTCTCTTGGGTAGCAAGTGATAGGATGAGAGGAAACGGTCACAAACTGCACCAGGGGAGATTTAGTTTGGACACCAGGAAGAATTTCTTTACTGAAAGGGTTGTCAGGCACTGGAACAGGCTGCCCAGGGAAGTGGTGGAGTCACCATCCCTGGAGGTATTTAAAAGGTGAATAGATGTGCTGAAGGACATGGGCTAGAGGTGGAGTAGGTAGGGTTAGGCTGTGGTTGGACTCAATGATCTTAAAGTTCTCTTCCAACCCAAGTGATTCTATGAGCTCCTTGTGGTAACCAGAGATTGCAAGTCGTTTACATGCTTGTTGATTCCCACATCCATTGTTTCTGTTATTGCCTGGATATGGCTGATTTAAGAGTGTCTCTTTGGGAGGCCTCCAGCATGCAGTGGAGGGGTGATTAAACTGGCTTCTATTATTCATGGTGTGCCCATTCCTCATGCACGCTGCTGTTTGCAGCAGTTACGTAAAAGCACAAGCCACATCTGCAAACAAAATCCAGCTGATACTGGTGGCCAGGGAAGGAATGTGAGACCCAGGCATGTCCACAGTGATGCTCTCTGCCACATCCAGCCCCCAGCAGCTTGTGATGCAGGTACTTCCTGAGCCACAGCTTGCATCCTCTTGCCGGTGCCTTTTGCATCGCAGTGCCATCAGTATCGCACAGTAAATGTCAGAAGGGAGGATGGTGGGAGGCTCTTCTCCATTTCCAAACTCCCTGCTCAGCCGGGTTGAAAATCCAAGCTTGCCTGTTAGCTGAAGGGTGCACAGAGACCTGGGTACAAGTCTGTCCCCTGCTTCAAGCTCATGGCGTGTATCCAGGGGCAGGTCACATCTGTGTTTCATCTCCAGGAGTCTAGAATGCAGCACAGCTCTTTTCTCTGGCTGAGGAGAGTGTAAATACTTGGGACTGGGCTGTGCTTCTGGACACAGGGGCCATCTAAATAGATGGTTGTTCCAAGGAGGGACAAGGCCAAATACCTCTTTCCCCAGTGAAACAGCATGTGGTTTGAGTCAGTCTGAGCCTGATGTGATTTCTGCGGGTTATTGATGTGCATCTGCCCTGAGAAAAGTCCAGCTCACTTCTTTAAGAATTTTTTGGCTTGGCCCAATTTGGTTGCTGTTTCAAACTGAGGCACTTTTCAGTGGGAGCAAGCAAGTGCGTTGTACTGGGGGTAGAGAGCAGACAGCACACTATGGAAAAGACTTTTAGGCCCGGCCTGGTCCGGCTTATCCAAATGTTTAAATCTCTGCAGAAACACATGACTCATAACTACCTCACAGTACTGTGTCCAGTTCTGGAACCCCCAACATAAGAAGGACATGGACCAGTTGGAGAGGGTCCAGAGGAGGGCCACAAAGATGATAAAGGGGCTGGAGCACCTTTCCTACGAGGACAGGCTGAGAGAGTTGGGGCTGTTCAGCCTGGAGAAGAGGAGGCTCCGGGGAGACCTTCTAGTGGTCTGCCAGTACCTCAAGGGGACCTACAAGAAAGATGGGGAGAGGCTGTTCAGTAGGGCCTGTTGTGACAGGACAAGGGGTAATGGTTTCAAAATAGAGGGAGGTAGATTTAGATTGGACATTACGAAAAAATTCTTTGCTGTAAGAGTTGTTGGACACTGGAACAGGTTGCCCAGAGAGGTGGTGGATGCTCCATCCCTGGAAACGTTCAAGGCCAGGTTGGATGAGGCCCTGAGTAACCTGATCTAGTTGGGGGTGTCCCTGCTTCTTGCAAAGGGGTTGGACTAGATGACCTCTGGGAGTCCCTTCCAACTCTAGCCATTCTATGATTCTGTGATTCTATACCTGTGCTGAAGGTGAGCATTGGAATAAGGATGCGGACTGCATTGCACTAACACGGCTTCCAGGGTTCCGACTGAACCATGCAGGCTCTTTGGACTTGACTTCTCCCTGCCTTTGTTAACTTAGTGAGACTTGAGGTTGATCAAAGTTCTCTTGCCAAGGCTTTTCTGTAGTGAGGAATAAATTAAAGCAAACAAACCCAAAGCGAAGCAAAAACAATTCAACTCTGTGGAGGAAAGCCAGTAAAAATAACACTTGATGTCCTCGTTTGCTTGATGCGGGATGACCTGGTGGATGCACATGGTGGCTATGTCAGCTGGACCATCCTGGTGAAACCTGCTGCTCTTCCAGAGGTGCTTGACAGGTTCAATGATATTAGAAAAGTGGGTTTAGCTTGGCAGCGAGACAGCCTCACACACCGTAGCCTCTTCCCCAAAGAGCTACACGTTAATGAGTGCATTGGACAGGACAAGAAAGTGAGAGACAGAGGGCAGAGGAAACAGGAGACTTGCAGGGCATGTGCATTCCTGGGCTGATGAAATCTCTGTGTGTCACACTTCTATGCAGGGTAAACACAGTGCCCACGGTCCTGTGATGGAGGCTGGAGGCTGAGGAAAGCACTTGGCTGCTGCTGGTCTGATGGGTGCTCAGCTGCTGTGGGCTCTCTGCTGTCCCACAGAGGTCTCTCTAGGCAGCTCTTGGTCCCCCCCGAGACTGACATCTTGTGTCCCTGACATCTGGCTTCAGGAGGCAGTGTGGTGTACACATCATCTTCATCATCTTCTTGCAGCGAGGCCACGAGCATCATCTCAGACCTTGGGAAGAGGCACCCGAGCTCCCCTGGCCATCTCCCCATGCTGCATAAACACAGCTCATCCTGTTTTTCTTTCCCTCCTGGCTTAGGTGTGTTGTTGTCAGAGTTAAGTGAGGTAACAGCCTCCATAAGGGCTAAGTGGGGATGGAGGTGTCTTATCACCACTCCGTCAGCAGGTGCTGCAAGTCAGCGAGGCTGATGAAGCAGGATCAATGGCCCTAGCAGACGTATTGGTTTGGTGTAAGTCAGGGGCACTTCTGTGCCCTCCTGGCTCCAGCACTGTGCAATGTGTCTGAATGCTCTCTTATTCTGTGGTCACTTCCTCCTGGCTTCCCCCTTAACTACTCCACATAATGTGTAGCATTTAGACATTTTGGTCTGGCTCTAAGAGATGATGAGTGATGCTTTATGACCTTCATTAATGGCATTATTGAATTTGGCTGGATGAAGGGCAGGCAATGGTGGAAGACCAGACACATTCTGAGCAACACATTCCTCTGCCATAAAGAAAATGCCTTAATCTGGGCAGGTGGCAGCTGAAATCAGGGCTAGCAAAGAGCTTTGGCCATGCAGCTAAAGAAGGGCCTCTGCTTTCTGGAGGCTGTGTCTGAAGGCAGGGTTGAGTTCAGAAGATATTTATGGGACTGGTTACTTACAGATGGGTGAAGGTGTGTCTCAGGGCTGTGGTTCCTGCTGCTGAGGGGCAGCAGAGGGTAGGGAACCCTCCTCCAGGTTCCTTCTGCTGTTTAGCTTAATTTTTGCCTGAGCACACGCTGCTGCCTGAGATTTCACCCTTGAAAGCATTTTGGGCTCAGACTGACTTCTCTGCTCAGCACAGCTGTGGCTGACAGCACTGAAGCTTTTCAGAGTGACAAAAAATCCTGGCTGGGAAAGGAAACCTCTGCCTCAGCTTGTAGCTATACTGCTCCATTTCTTGGCATGCTTGGTACCATATAGCAGGAGGGAAATGATCTGTTCTCTGCTTGTTTGTTTTGGGGTTTTTTTTTCCAAGAGAAGTGAAACTGCATTAAAAACTGTTCATCACTTGGGAAGACAGAAGAGTTGTGTGGTCTGACCCTCAATAATGTATCATCTGTCACTGATGGTGCTCATGTTACCTTTGGTGGTGGTTGCCCTGCCTACGGATCAATAGCAAACGAATATTTGCTTCTAGCTAATTGCGTCACTGCCAAATATAGAGCCACATGTGCTAAGCTGGTCACTGTCTGACCTTGAAGGCTCTGTCTCTCTGGCTTTCAGTTGCAGCTCTGATGTTCCTCCTATGGCTCTGCCCATGATCAGCACTTTCCCTTGGCTAGTGCAGTGTGCCAGAGTCCTTGAGGGCCCCAGGAGATGCCTTTGTTGCCCTCATGTGTCATGCCCATGGCTAGGACCACTTGGAGGAGCAGGTGCACTGTGCTATGGTGCTTCAGTCCCTGGTTGTGGGTTTGCCATGTCTTTGGAGGAGGAACTCCATGGTCTATTGGGATAACCCATTACTGCAGTTGCCCAAGTCAAGTTAGAGCACAAGCCCAGCCAGATGTTCATAACTTATTTTTCCACCTGAGTGTATCAGGTACCGATGAGAGATGCAAATGAAAGGTGTGTAAGTGTTGCCACTTGCACTAACACCACCATCAAGGCTCCCTGCCTCCTCCTGCTCCTGCTCTCCAGCTTGTACCCGTTTGGGAGCCTCTGACAGAGACAATATTCAAAGAGCTTTGATCAGAGACCAGCTTTGGGCTCCTCTTCCTGGTGCTGGTGTCAGATCACCCATCCCTCTCATGGCACAATCATCCTCTGGCATCATCCCAGGACACCCAGGCAAATGCCATCTTCCTCCTGGGAACTCTTCCTGTTCCCTCTTTATTCAGGAGGTGGACAACTGCTTGAAGACAACAGCAGTTGTTTCCTATCCTTACATGTGTAGCCAGGGATTCCCATCCTCCAGTGACCAACTGACAAACTGACTTTGCTGACAGGTGAGGTGGCAGTGCTCCCAGCCCCTGGGTGACTTCTCAGCCTGTCCAGAGAAGAAACACCTTCCAAGACATTGCAGACTGCCCAAAGGTGGGTGCAGGTGAAGCACTGAAATGGAGCAGCTGGCTCTCAAGACCAGTCCCAATCAGCCTCTGGGGGATGATGGCCCTCCCTGTCCTTTTGGGCATACCCTGCCTATAATTATCATTGTCTACCAAAAGCTCCAGAATTCAGGGAATTCAGAATTTCAGGAGTCTGAATTTGTTAGCCCCAGCCCTGAAGCCGAGTAAGACTGTAAGATATTTTATGGTAACATATTTTATGATTATTAAATTAATGTGTATGTTGGGTGGGAATTAAATGACTGAAACACCGAGAGTCTTGACAGCTCAGCATGGAAAAGACAGAGAAGACCTCTGCACATTATTTGCATTTCTTTCATATGTCACAGCTCCTACATCATTAAGAACTTGCATGGCCTGAAGTTTCTGATGTTTTCCTTGAAGAGAAAGTTACCAGAAGGAATAATGACCAAAGCCCACGCTGGGACTCATCTAAGCGCACGCTGTGGCAGAGCGTGGGAAGAGGAAGAAGGTTTCACACATCGGCAGAACCAGCTTGTGGATCCCAGACTTCACAGTGTAAATTTGCCAAGCAAAATACCCTGATCTGGCCACTTTCCTTGGAGTAAAATGCTGAATTTCCAGAAGATAGTGTTCTTTGAAAGGCTGAAACTGGGCAAAAGGCTGGGTACAGTGCATCTACAAGAAAAGCAGTTGTGTTGGTGGTAATGTCTATGTGGGGGCACTGTGTGCAGTGTGATGCAGGAGTCTTAGACTAAGAGATGATCTAAGAATCCATTACTACTCCAGGCATTAGCTCTCAAAACCCTATAAATTTTATTGCCTCCATTTCTGTTGTGAAAGCACCCATATGAAGATTTCTTTTTCCTGTGTGTCCAAGTAAACAGATCGCAGAAATCTGCTTTGTGTGTTGATTCACTTGATGATAATTTACACACTGACATGGAAGCATGGCTCATGTGCTACTGAAAGGAAAAAAAAATAGTTTTTCAAGTCAACCTATATTGACATATATGAAAATGGGCAATTAATATAGTTTGGAGTAATAAACTGAAGCTTGTGGTAATGACTTATTCATATGAAGTAGTAGAAAGTTATCATGGAAAGAACATCATACCTGGATATAAATAGTGCTATTTTGTACAGAAAGAGTTTTTTGAACAGAAATAGAGTGGCACAAAGAGATGGGCTTTTGCCCCTCGCTCGCGAGGGACATGGAGAATGAGGGTTTTTTTAGGTAGGTGGAAGGAAGGTGAAACCTTTTCTCTTCTTAACTGGTTTCTACCCAAGAAAAGTTTGCTCCAAAGCTTGTTCTGGATGACAGATTAATCTAGTTTTTCTTCAAAAGCTGCTATTGATTTCATCCTGTATGTGCTGATCTGACAAAACGTTCCCCAAGTAAGTGCAATTTGAGCTCCTTGAGAGAGGCTTTGTAGGGAAATCAAATCAAACAAAGATGGGAGCTCGGGCAGTTCACACATTCCACAGTAATACTTTAGTCTACATGATATTTTAATGGATCAGAAGGGGATGCTGAGCTGGAGAGTTAAACAAAGGCCAACAAAAGACTTTTGAGCACAGCCAGAGGCATGGTGGGTACTTGCAGGCTCCTCTCCCACCTTCTTGGTCTCTACTTCTCCAGCCTTGTTTCTCTAGGGTACCTCCTATGTTTCTCTTACTGATACACAGCAAAGGTTATCTGGATTACCACTCATGATGTGCTTTGCCAGTTCCAGAATTAACAGGGTTGTCTATGAGATCTTTGATAGCTGCCAAAGTTCCTCCAGGAGAAGGTCTTTCCTGCCCAGTGTGTGCAAGTGTTATCCTGGTTCAGTTGGCCCTCCCTTTTTCAGTAATTCCTATGGGTCTCTTTGCTCTGTGAGATACCAAGACCAATTTATGGGCCCTACCTGCCTCTCTTGAGTTACCTCAATCCCCACGATCCTTCAGAGGTGGAATGGGATGCCCCTTCCCAAGCATCCTGGGCGAGGGACGCAGGGATGCTCACCAGTGCTTTCTGCAAACCGCCTGCGCCCAGGCAGTGGCACCTCTGAATGAAGAGTTGCCTCTCTAGATGGTGTTCCCTTCCCTGTTTCCTGACCAAGGAACCTCAAGGTTGGTGCGGTTGAGGAGTCACATGCAAGCTTGTCACAAGTGAGTGGATGCCAGGAATGTTCTGGGTTGAATGCCTCTCTTGGGACATTAGAAATAACTCTGTCACTCCCCACATGTTAAACAGAGGGAGCAGGCAGCTTCAGCCAACACTTTTGGGTCTGCATAGCCCCATGCTCATTGCAATGGGGCTGTGTCACAACCTGCAAAGTTGGCATTGGGACCTTGCCAATGACAAAGGGTCTGCTGAAAGCTGGAGTGGGACTTTTTACAAGGACATATAGTGATAGGACAAAGGATAATGGCCTCAAGCTGAAGGAGGGGAGATTTAGATTAGATATGAGAAAGGAATTCTTCCCTGAGAGGGTGGTGAGGCCCTGGCACAGGCTGCCCAGAGCAGCTGTGGCTGTCCCCTCCCTGGCAGTGTTCAAGGCCAGGCTGGATGGGGCTTGGGGCAACCTGGGCTATTTGAGGGTGTCCCTGCCCATGGCAGGAGGTTGGGATTAGATGGGCTTTGAGGTCCCTTCCAACTCAAACCAGACCGTTATTCTGTGCTGACAAGAGTCCCTGCCCCACAGCTCAGAGGGCTGTCACCATTTCTTGTGGCCATGGTGTAGGGTGAAGGGGTCTGAAATGGTACCAAAGAGCAGAAACAACCCTCCAGTAACCAGGACATTGCACTGCTAAATTTATCCCGATATTTTATCTAATCTCTACACTTGGTTTAGCTCTCAGGCTACACTGTGCCTGCCAGTGGGACTTGGGGGTTGGCCTCCAGCCTTTGGGATGGGGCTCAAAAGCTCTTGAAGACTCCAGGACCAATATTGTTGTACCCGAGAGTTTGTTATAATCTCCTCCCTTCCAGAGTTAATCTCTCTCCATCACAGCCGTCCAACATTAATGAGTACTTTTGAGAGCTCAGCTTTTCTGTTAGATGTTTTCCTCTTTTATTCCTCCATTAGGGGAGTTATTACAGCTGAAGTTCTCCATCCTCTTTGGATGAAAACTACTTAGATAAATAGCAATTAATTCTTCTTTTTGGGTGCTATGTGATGTGCCCTGATGTGTCCCACCTATGGAATAAAGGGTGGGAAGATTCAGAGAACATGGTCCAAGGGCAATGCTTGGAGGGGAGTGTTTGGAGGGGAGCTGGAGTGATGTGTGGAGAGGAGAAAGAGGCAACTGAAAACCTCTGAAGGAGCAAGACACAGCAAAGAGGTGGAAAAGGGTTTTGTAGGGAAGCCTCCATGATGGTCAGTTTAAAAGGTTTGTGGGGTTTTTTTACCTGATTTCTAGAGGAGAAAGCCCTGGGTAGCAAGGAGAAATGGTGTTCAGATATAGGAACATTCACTTCACAGTGGCCTTAAAAACTTCATACTGTTTTAAAAATCAGTAATGTGCACCCGACGTGTGCGTCTGCCCCACCGCATTTCCTCTGGTTTCCCTCAGGAGGTCAGGTCTGCCGCCCTCCCCAGCAGTGTGGAATTGCACCTTTGCTAAGGGGGTTGTTGCTCTGATGAGTAATTCTTGAAATCCCCACACATTAGCTGCCACCTCTATTATTGTGGCTACAGAAGAGCTATTCCGTGTTTCATGGATTTCAGCGTGGGTGGTGTGGGCAGGAAGGCAGCAATTAGAGAATCACACAGAACCACAGAATGTCGGGAGTTGGAAGGGACCTCCAAAGATCATCTAGTCCAACCCCCCTGACTGAGCAGGATCACCTAGATTAGATCACACAGGAACACGTCCAGATTGGTCTGGAATGTCTCCAGAGAAGGAGACTCCACAACTTCTCTGGGCGGCCTGTTCCAGTGCTGCTTCATCCTCACAGTGAAAAGGTTTCTCCTTACATTCACATGGAACTTCCTATGTTCCAGCTTGGATCCATTGCCCCATGTCCTGTCATTGGCATCATTGAGTTGAGCCTGGCTCCATCCTCCTGACACTCACCCATAAGATATTTATAAACATTAATGAGGTCACCCCTCAGTTTCCTCTTCTCCAAGCTAAAGAGACCCAGCTCCCTCAGCCTGTCCTCACAAGGAAGGTGTTTCACTCCCTGCATCATCTTGGTGGCCCTGCACTGGGCTCTCTCAAGGAGTTCTGGGTCCTTCTGGAATGGAGGGGCAAATTACTCCCATGGGTTTCAACCTACAGCATAGCAAAGCTTTGTTCAAGCAGGTCTTGGTAGCATCACATTCAGGCTTATCAGCCTCTAGCCTGCTCTGAAATATCCTTCCTCTCCAAGGCTCAGTGATGCTGAATCCTGCCCATTTGACCCCCATCACCAGCCTTTGATGCAAACTGTGCAAAGCAAGAAGCAGGTGATTGGAAGCACATGAAGCTGTGCTGGAAGATGCAGGATGCTCTCTGCCCTAATTCCCCTGGGGAAGGAGACTTCATAGAATCACAGAATCACTAGTGTAGAAAAGATCATTAAGATCATTGAGTCCAATTGTACTTGTCCTCTCCTAACCATGTCCCTAAGAACCTCATCTATCCGTCTGTTAAATACACACAGGGATGGTGACTCAACCACCTCCATGGGCAGCATGTTCCACATCCCAACAGCTCTTTTTTGGTGAAGAATTTCTTTCTGACATCTCATCTGAACCTGCCCTGGTGCTGCTTGAGGCCATTTCCCCTTGTCCTGTCACCTGTCACTTGGCTGAAGGGACCATCGACCACCTCTCCACAACCTCCTTTCCTTTCCCTGCTTACTGAAGGACTGCTTTTCCTTCAGGGTGTTCCATTCATTTCAATTCTTCATGGTCTCTTCCCACTGGATTGGAGTTTCCAGGTTTTCTCCTATTGAAATTCATTCCAGATAACTAAATCCAGGATTCTGTAAATGGAAGTCAGCCAAATTGCCACCACACCCTTATGAACATGTAATTACACATTCTTTTGTGTCTTGCCTCTATTAGTAGGTGAGAACTGACCCATGCATGTCTCCATGCATGTCAGTGAAGCCAGGACTGTCCACACAGAGGTGCAGGCTGAATTCAGAAGGGCCTAGTTACCAAAACACAAAAGGGCCTCTCAAAATCAGCACACTGGTAACTCCTATGGCCTTTAGTGCAGTGCTCTCAGTTCTCAGGGAAAGCTGGTGAGAACATCCAGCCTCGGAGGGAGGAATGGCAGGCATTCTGGCTCCTTAACTCCCATTTCCAAGTCTGGAGACCACAAAGCTTCTCAGCAGGCTCTAGCAGAAGGTTTCTGGGTTTTTGGGGTTTTTTTTTGTTTGTTTGTTTGTTGTTTTTTTGTTGGGTTTTTTTTTTTTTTATCATGGCCAGCCTTGGGAGGAGCCTAGGAGCTCTCTGGCTGGTTTTGTCTTCCCTGGCAGCAAGAGCAGAGGTTCCCCAAGTGTCATCGGTGACCTGTGCTGGAGATGGCTCCCGCAGGAGCAGGGGAGATGAATTGATGCCTCAGTCCACCTCCAGTACACTGTGATGTGTCTTTTGCACTACAAATTGCAAATCTTCTGCCAAATGATGGCAGTGATTTTGTGGGATGGATGAACAGGGAGCAAGGAGTGTGAGCTCAGCCTGCTTGCAGTGTGGTGGCTGTTACAGGCTGATGTCCTGATGGAACTGATGACAACTGACTAGGAGAGCCAGCAATGTGACAGTAACTGTGGCCAGGAACCAGCTTTCTTAACTGCATTATAAAGCTGATTTTATTTCACAGAATCACAGAATATTACGAGTTGAAAGGGACCTTAAACGATCATTTGTGCAATGATAAAAAGGTACCTGTACAATCTGCTCTAAGGAACCTGAACCTGCTTTGGCGGAGACGTTGGACATGATGATCTCTCGAGTTCCTTTCCAACCCCTACAATTCTGTACAATCTAATCTAACCTTCCTGCTTGAGCAGGATCACCTAGATGAAACCATACAGGAACGTGTCCAGATTGTCTGGAATGTCTCCAGAGAAGGAGACTCCACAGCCTCTCTGAGCAGCCTGTTCCAGTGCTCTGTCACCCTCATGGTGAAAAGGTTGTTCCTTAAGTTCACATGGAACTTCCTATACTCCAGCTTGGACCTGTTGCCCCTTGTCCTGTCACTGGTCATAACTGAGAAGAGCCTGGCTCCATCCTCCTTTGTTTTGTCCTGGCTATTTTCTCTTCCCTCAGGGAGGGGAAGCCACCAACATCAGTGTAGGCTGTGTGATAAAGAAAGTCCAGCCACACTGACCTTGGGAAATTTTATTTCATTAGTTTATAGGAGTGCCGTTGATCAGCATCATTCTAACACTGTTATCAGAATGTTCATGCAGACTCCTGAAAGTACCTGGCTGTGTGTGTATTATGCCACATATAAATAAATGCCATTGTAAATGTTGAGTTATACAGGATCATAAATGAATTAGTTTCCAGGGCTCACTAGAGCTGAAAGCTGGAGCTTTATAGCAGATGAAGAGAATTACACAATGCAGTTCCATATGGCTTATTAAATGTGTATGAAAACCATTTTCCCCTAACCATCCTAATTATGATATATAAATAGATTCACTATTTTCCTTTGAGTACTTTCTTAGCTGGAATCTTTTTTTTTCTTTAAAGACCAGCACAATCACTTGTATGATGCATTTCTGTAGGCACTTAACAGATCTCTAAATCAGAATGCAATTATTTGTAGCAATAATATGACCTTTCACTAATTGGGAAAGAAAATGTTGCACAATAGGTGACAGTTGTCCTGAGAGCTCAGCGCTGTCAGGAGCCATTCCAACATTTGGCTTTAAACTGTAGCAGGAATAAGGGCTTAAATGATGCGTAAGAATTGTTTATATTATGTGTATATACGCGTTTTGTCCGAACGTGAGTGTACAAAGGAAGGAGAGAGGGGGTTGGCACTACCCATGGACAGGCAGCAGACAGAAACCAAAGCCCTGTTTTGCCACAATTTTGTCACATCACCTGTCAGTTACGTTCCTTCTTCTGGCCTGTGTCACCAGCCACTGCTAGCAGAGCAGCCCTGAGCGCTCAGCATCCGTCTCATGGCACAGCGACACAGCCATTGGGGTAACAGCAACTGTGAGGAGGGGGGTGGGGGGACTCTGGGGCAACGTCTGGTGGGCTGCTTCTCCTAAAGATGTGGGTGAGCAGGACAACAGAGGCAGAAGAAGGGGGATGCCAGAGCAGTAAGGATGAGATGTGTATCAAATATATATCTTTTTGTTATTAAACATTGAGGCTGTGGTAGTGCTTAGAGGCTGATGTTTTGGACCTTGCAATGGCAGATGCACATATGGCAGTCCTTGCTCTAGAGAGAGACCAATACCCAGCACAAACAGATCATGCCTCTGCTTTTCTAGCACCCTGGTGGTCCAGCAAGACCTTCTCTGCCACAGTCAGTGCTGTTCACCAGCACAGGCTGGAGGCAGTGGCCCTTTGAGGAGGTGTGTAGGACTGTATGTGGTGATGCAGAAAACAGCAGCCAGAGACAGAATACATGAGTCGCTTTTCTACCTTATTTGAATATTGTTTAAATATAAACATTGCAAATGAATATCTCTGAGAAAAAAAACCAAACTTGGATGCAAGCACACACCAATGGTATACTGCATATGCATATAAATACATTACATGGTTTGCACAGTTATTATGTGTCTTCCTTCTGGACCGACTTTCTACAGACTGGAACAATAGTTGAAATAGAAAAAAAGCAGAAGGGAAAGGTCTTCAATTAACCACATTGTTGTTTTGGCAAGTGAGTCACTTCCCAAAAAACTGGGCTGTGAAAACAAAATGAGGTTTCACAGCAGACCCATTTGTGTTTTCACATCGTGTCTACCTCACAGCAAGGGGGGAAAGACCGTGCAAGGAAGGAGTGGGGCATGCACGATGCTCAGTACATTGTAATGGCAGTTGCGACCAGTTTCACGGCCTATTCAAAGCCTCTGATGTTAACTGGGTCTGGAAAAGTCCTCTCCTCAGTAAGGAGGGCTCAAGTGATATCCAAAGTGCTTACAAGGTGCTGGTGCTTCTCCCGCACTGTCCACTGCAACAAGCAGTTTGCCCCTGACCCTCCATTCGTGGGGTGCCACTCCAGTGTGAACACACTGGATGGAGTCACTGCAGAGGAACTGCTAGGAGGTAACAGGGGTGTCGGGCACTCCCACCTCATGAAGGCTAAAGAAACACATGCTGCCCTGTCTAGCATGTAGCTGCAGGGACTGCCAGGGCTCTCTGGGGCCAGTTCAGATACCCCAGTGCCCCTGGGCATCACTGCTGCCCTGGGCAGAGCATGCAGCCAGGGACCTTCCAAGCCCTGGATCTGGGGATGCTGCAGTGCAGAGGGACAGCAGGAGTCCCACCATGGCTGAGCCACAGCCACTCCTGACCCCAAACCTGGTACCTCTCCCATCAGCCTAATGCAGATGTCCCTACCCAACTCTGAAGGTGACAGAGGGGGTGCAATCATGCTCACATGGGACTTTTCCAACATCTCTAAATTTTGGCTTCAGTTTTTGTTTCCTTCCATGTCCTTAGAAGACAGAGAGCTGCATCGGAGGTTCCTCCTCGATTTGGGCTAGCTGAGGAATCAGCGATGTGGCCTTTGTGGCACTCTGTGAGGTAGATGGAGGTCAGAGCACTAGGGCAGTGTCCAGGCAGAGAACATGGTGGCACGAAGAAGACCTCGGATGGAGCCTGTGACTGCTGCGAGGAGCAGCCCTGGTTCTTGCAGCACTGCTCCACCCACAGATGCTCCCTTTCCCCAGCTGTGCATGGAGGACAGGGGTTCCCACAGAGATGCTGAGCACTGGTGTAGGACAAAGAGCTTTCCATGGGAAAAGGCAGCAGTGTGTGCTGTGCATCACTCCAGGAGACAGTCTCCATCCCCAGCTTAGCCCACAGTCTGGCACAGGGTGGGTGCTGAGGGGTCCTTGGCCTAGGACACATTTATGTTGGAGAAGAGCGGGGCTGCAGGCAGCATGGATGCTGTGCTGTCTGCCAAGTAGCTCAGGATGCTTTTGAGTTCACCACGTGACAAATTGGCTTTGATGTGCAGGAACGCTTCCAGGTGCCTTTTGCTGTGGAAGAGAAATGGGAAGGTGTTATCTCCTCCTGTGGATCTCTGCTGGGTCCCTTGTGCCAGGTCCCCATCCTGCAGCAGACACTGAGGTCCCCAGTGGACCGCAGCTCAGCATCTGAAGTCCTACATGGGAGCCAGCACTGCCCTAGGTTTAGGAATTTCTAAGGTGAAGGAGAAAATCAGGCCAGAATTTGCAATATATCAATGGGCATCTTTTACTAGTTTGTCTTGCCCAATGGCACTGGAACTGCCACAGCCTGGCAGGCAGCCCCCCCTCCCCTGGATGAACCTCAGCCTGGATGAACCTCACCTACACTCACTGGGCTGGCTCCTGGCACAGTTCAAATCTCATGCAAGTGTTTGTAACTCTGATTCAGTGCCTCTTACCGGATATCTGGGTATGTTGTGGCGAGTGTTGCAACTTCAATTTTAATAGCACCTAAATCCTGAAGCCGGATTATTTCAGCCAGTTTGGGGAGCGCCGAGTTCAGCCACGTGGCTTGAGAGCCCTGCCAGGAGAGAAAGTGGTCAGTGGGGCATCATGGCCGTGCAAACCTCCAACCACCCAGGAGCCGGGTTTCACCACAGTGCCACAGAGATGGCTCCTGAGGCTGTTTTCTGGTGAGGGAGAAGGACGTGACAGGGATTTTTGGTGCTCGCTGTTTTCAGTGATGTTTCTAGCCCAGGCTTTACCTGGGCCAGCCTTAGGGAAACTGGATTTGTACTGTGGTTGTTTCAATCCCCCCCCACACAAGCAGTGTAGGATTTGCCGTACGACCAAAGTTTCTACATCCACCTTGACAGACTCTCTCTACTCTTCCAGCTCATTTTCCTGCCCTTGGATGCTGTCTGGTGTGTGTAGGAGGTGTGATGGGCCAGGTAATGCACTCTGCACACATCCCTGCCTCCAGAATTTCAAGGAAGTGCCAAAATCCTCTCCCTGACTACTCAGGTAAAACCCTGGACCTGGATTTCCCCAGGTGCCTGCTACCTGACCTCCCACCCACAACAAGTGATGTTCAGGCTTGTTCCTTTCCAGTCAGACGTGCATGGGGTGGGGAAGGACAGGGTTTGGCTTAGCTTTTAGCTGGCAGGTTTAGAGGCCTGGAAGGAGGGAGGAGATGTCCGAGGACAGATGTCTCATGGAGAAAACCTCTGTGTAACAGAGATCCCACGCTGCTGGTTCCAGCCCTTGCCTGACCTTACAGCAGCAGAGTGAGTGAAGTCAAAGGCGAGGGTGGACAGTCAAAACCCACACTCCATGCAAGTTGTACTGGAACTGGAGAAGATGAGTTAAATCTTCTGACCCCATTAATATAAATCTTCAAAAGGAAACTAGTGCCTGCGGGACAGAGGAGGATGAAATCATTGCTCTCTGTCTGGGGGAGAGCCAGCTGGGGCAGGGATCTCTTCCTGCCTGCAGGCACTTGGAGACCTTTCTGTCTATCATTCTTCCTTATAGGAAATTAAACTGAGATGGAAAGGTTAATGAGAGGCTGTTGGTGTGTGCTGAATGCTCACGTACATTGCTGGTGCAGAAGGCTTCCAGGTCGGCAGCATTCTTGGAGATGTTTTGGGCCAGGTTTTGCTGTTGTCCTGGAGTTTTCAGGCTGACTTTCCTCTTCAGCAGCCTCACAATGTACTCTTTAACCAAATGGGCATGGATCTTCTCCACGATAGTCTGTTGGGAAGGAGTAGGGAGATCATCCATCCATCTTTTTGCTTGGGGACAAAACACCACCTCCATGGGTGGAGAACAAAACCTGAGGTGCTGTAAAGCACGCCACACCAAATGCCTGCTGCTGATCACGTGTGAGGAGCAGCACTGGTTGCCAACCTCTTTCACAACTAGTTACGTGACATCCTAAGTGCTGAGAAATTCTTTGTACTCTAATTAACCAAGTGTGGGAATTTCCAAATATTGTTTCCTTCTGGGAAGACTTGAAGGCACAGAAAAGTTCTAACATGCGTTAGAGAAGAAGTAGCAGTACTCCAGAGAAACAGGAATTCATGCTGCTCCTCCTGTTCCTCTGATGCACAAAACATGAGAATTTTGTTTTGGCATTTAAAAAGACAAAGGCAGGAAATCAAAGACTTTTTTATGTGGTGATGGTTCATATATACTCCAGCACCACTAAAAATATGGTTGTGGCTGAGTTATCTGGGATTTGTCCCAGTTCCATCCATCTCCTCAGGTCTCCAGGGAAATCAAAGGAGCTATGAGATACAACTGTGCAATCGCATCGGCGTTTCAGGGTTGCTAAACCAAACCCATACAGAACCAAAACTGTATTTTGGGTGATGGCTAGAGCACTTTTTCTACAGCGAGTGTGGGTTTCTCAGCCAACAGTGCAGCAGAGCTACAGGAGCCTGCTTCTGCTGGAGGAGAGTAAGACTGGTACGGCTAATCTAGGTCAACTGCATGCTGATGGAAACCCTGCCTGTGAGGGAGCTCTGATGCCAGGGCAGCCCACCAGCTTAATGCGGGTCCGGGCAACTCCAGTCTCAGAGGATCAGAGCTGAAAACACAACCCCAAATCCCTCCCATACTTCTCGTGGACTTACATGGTAGCAAGAGTCCTTTAGGGTACGGAAGTCTGAAATATGTTTGCTGGTGGTCTTAATGATCTCGTTCATAATTTCATTGCTGGAGTCCCACTTATTTTCTGTGAACTTCTTATAAATTGGCTGAAAAAATGGAAAATTTGCTTAGTTCCTCCAAAACAAATTCTATGCACATGTATATTTAGCATTTCTATATGTACAGTATCCTACGCAGCGACAGCGCAGTGTGGAGTCCTGTGCAGGGACATGTGACAATGACTTAGAGGGGCAGGGGAAGAGGGGGCTGTATTTGGTCTGAGTCCTGGTCTTTGTTCTTTGAGCTTGAAAAGCTTATACTGGGGATGCTTTTTAAACTTCCACATTCGTAATGTTTTGTCCACATCATTTTGTCTGATTAGAGAATTATGGAAAAAATGATCAGGGAAAAAAAATAATTATGACATGTTTTCAATCTCCTTGTGGTCAGTTTTTCATGGGCAATTTTTCTTGGCCACATAAAATAAATAAGACAATAAGAAAAGCATCCCTGCTCTGTCAGATGCCTTCCAAAGGGACATGTGACATCTACAGAGAAAGTGGGACAGACTGGAGCAGAGCACTCCTGACTCCTGTGCATTCCCCCCACCCCCATTTACTTAAGTCAAAAAGCTTGTGTTGAATTGAAAAAAAAATTAGAAAAAAAAGGTAGAGAAACAAAAGAGAGAAACCAGAAGTGCCTTTCAAGCCACCTTCACGAAGAAGCTAAAAGGCGCTTAATTGCAGTTCACGTCATTTGTGACCACTTCCTCCAGTTTGGTGTGTAAACACTTGCGGGCTGAGACCCTCCCTCCCTCCCTGCTGCAGCATTTATCTTAGATGTGATCAGCGCCTTTCTGGCTCCCTTGCAGAGCCATCCCTATGTCATGGCGCTTGTGCATGCGAGCTTGAGGGCCAGCTGAAGAAGGGGTGACTCAGAGTTTTCTGACTGATGCTGAGAGGTGACCTGGCCCACAGCCCTTCTGAACTTTGCTGTGTTGGAATCAGACTTGGCCAGCTGATGGCACGGTAGAGTAACCTGCCTGGCGCGGCACAGGCTGGGCAGTGGGGTGAGAGGGTCTGGGGTGCGGATAAGGTACCTTCAGCTGCACAAACAGGTGTTGAAGCAGCACATCAAAGCCACCATTTTCAATGTCACTGAGAGTGCCAAGGATACTGGCTTTATTGTCGCCCTTTTCCAGCATGTTTTTCTCTATATAGTCCCTGCAAGGAAATAATCAGCAAAGTCAGAATAACCTGTCTCTACAGAGAGAGACTAATTTAGGGGTCTTCAAACCTTCCTCTGCATGCAGACAGACCTTCCTCTGCCCATCTCCCCTCTCTCACACCATCATCTGCTGCCTGCAGAAGAAGGAGCAAAGCCTTTTCCAAAGATTTTCCTCACCTGAAATTCCAGCAGTTGTTAATATTTGCAATCATTATAGGTTTGTAGTATCTGTGCTTCTTGCTTCTCTCCTTAAAGTCTTCAAAAGCATCCTTGTAGCTGAAGGGGAGATGGAAAGAGGAGATGTAGATGAGTGGGTGCCCCAGGCGCCCCGGCAGCCCTGCCACCCGATGCTGCCTTACCGCACCTCTGCAGGAAGGCAGGCAGCTCCTTCCACAGGCGATGCGACAGCTCCTCGCCCACCGCTGCGCTGATGTCCTTGGCTCGCTTCTGGCCACTGTAGATACTCTGACAAACAAACCAGATCAATTTTAATTGCCACCTGCTCCAATAAGGCCAGGTTTGCTGGGTAAAAAACTACAGATCCTTAACTGTGGTAACTGCGCCCAGCTCTCCTGCATCCCTCCCCGGGACCAAGTCAGAGACCATGACAAGCAGCCATACTTTTGCTTATGGAGGAACTTCTCTCCAGCTCATGGAGATGATCAGGGCCATGGCAGACCATACATTAGGGCTCCCTTGCACCACTCAACTCTGTTACCACCCTATGCAAGCAACTTGGCCTTTTGCTTTCCTCAATTGACTGTAGTTAGTCTCAAATCCTAAATACTCACAGGATGTGACTGTATATTTAAAGATGTATCTGTGTTACCTGGATAACAAATATGGCCAGTAGTTCACTCTGAAAATGTCCATTTAGTTTCTCTGGTTCTTTGTCTTCTTTCCATCTTTGAACTTCTTTATCTAAACATCTGCTCAGTGAATTTTTGATAGTAGCCTTTAGGAGAGGAAGAACAACAGAATTTACCACAAAGCAGATGTTGCAGTTTCTGTCTTATGCAGGTCTTACACACCCACCATTTATTTGGCTGAGCTGATTTTTTCCCTCATCCTTGCTTGAGAAATAAAGGTTCTTTGTTATGAGATGCCTCACCCTGAAGCAAGGACAACCCCCTCATGACATCCATCTGTGCAGTAACAAGTCGAGTGTATCAGGGTAAGAGTGAAGATCAAGATCCACATCCCTTGTCCCCTCCCCTGCCACATCAGTGGTGATCTTGAGGGCAGGGGAGCAGTGAGTATAAAGGTCTTGAGGGCAGGGAAGCAATGAGTAAGAAGGTCTTGAGGGTAGGGGAGCAGTGAGTAGGACGGTCACAGGCAGCTACACGTGCCAGAGCCCCAACTCCCCCAGACACGCATTGCTCGCGTGTCGCACTCAGGGCTACCCTCTGCGCCTGGTTTTGCAATCAGTTTCCATGAGCACTCCTGACATCTGACAAGTGCTAGAGAGTGAAATAGAATGTTCTCAGGTTTTCTCTGTTCCGAACCCTCTCATGCACACACTGTGCAGCACAGATTTTAAAATGGTCTGTAGGGTGGCTGGATATATCTCCGAACACCGAGCGCCTTGTTTGTGTGCTTTTCAGCCCTCACACCCACCTCTTCCATCTGCAAACCATCACGGGTTGCAGCTAAACCTGGAATTTGCCTTCTCATTTTCTGGGAATTCCAGCCCAAAATGTTAAAAGCATTAAGCTATGAGAATACTGTAAAAGTTGCTTCTTGTTTCCATTAAGGCAAGACTGATCCAAAAAAACAGAGCAACTGTTATTTTCTACCAACCAGGCGATTCTCCAAAGAGACAGATTTGTCAAGACCAGACCTGCACACTTTGCACTCACCCAAGGTCTGCAGACACCAAAACTAATCCCGAAACCATAATCTGTGAGAGTGAGCATAAATCCCTCCAGGCATTCAACAGTCAACCAGAAAGTCACCCACAAAGATTTATAGCTGGATTTCTTCCCACCACAAAGTTTGCAAGAGCAGAGCAGCTCTTGGATGGATCCCAGGGCAGCAGGCTGGGCTACCCAGGAGTTAGTTTGCTCTGCAAGTTCCATCGAGCACAGAACTGACCTGTCCCCTCAAAAGAAACAAAGGCATTCTCACTTTTCCTTCTCTAAGGGTCTCTGGCTTACAGCTGAGAAGTGTGCATGCAGGACAAGCCAGAACTCCTCCGAGGAGTCGTGTGGGAGCAGTAAAGGGAAGAGGAGGGACTGAACAGATTCTCACCTCTTCACTGTCAAGGTATTTCATTTCAAGTTTTTTGCTCAGACTTGATGGCAAAAGGCTTCCAAGCTTAACTTTTTCCAACTCCTCTGCTAAAACATGATCTTTTCTCATGTCTCTGGAACGAGAAAACCAAATAATCATGTTTTCCAAGGGTAGTTTAATTCAAGACAGCTGTTGACACAAATCATTTACACTTTTTGAGGAAATCCATGGAAAAAAAAAAAAAAAGAGATGGAAATGTACATTGTCCTTTGGACAAGCAGGACCTGGAGGAGCTGAATCCATGCCAGAGGTGGGAGCTGTGAGAGCAGGACCCTGAGCAACCTGGGGAATGGAGCCATGCTCTGCCAGCCTCCTGAGCACCGGCCACTGCTCAGCGACTAGTCCCAGGACACATCCTCTCTCCATCAATATAGAGAAGTGATCAGGCAAAATGTTGGTGTTTCATGGCTAGTTGGGAATGGAGCAGGTGGTTTCATACTCTGCTGCCATGTCCCCCACAGCATGCCGCCTGGTCTGGGTGCTCCTGAGCAGCTTCGAGGGAAGGGACTGCCAACTGTGGGGGGCTCAGGGCAGCACTTGGTTGGGGGCTGGTTAGGAAGCAGCCTCCTTTCTGGAGCTGTGCAGAATAACCCTGAGTATTGCCTGACTCCCATGTTTGCACAGAGCTCCACAGGGGTACACCACTGTGCTTCCCATGCATGGGCTGCTTCTGATGTGATGTTAGAAGTTGAGGTCAGGCTGTTGTGCAACCCTTTTCCTCCTGGCTGCTCCTTTCACTGCTGGCTCTGGAGAGAAGTGGTCCCTGAGCAGTGACCTGAACCTGGCCTCTGGAAACACCCTGAAAACCAGGTGCTACCCTGGCCAATGTCATCCCCAGCACCAGGCTGCACTGGTCTGGCTGAGCCCTGCTCCTCACAGCTACTTATTTCCAAACACACACCAGTTCAGACCTGAATATCATGGTGTAGATAGAGCAGGCACTGGGTCCAGAAGATTTCCAGACCCAACTGACTCATTATACTCTGTCAGTGAAACAAGATTAGGAAAAGGTGGAGGTAAAGGTTGAATGGCTTTAGAACAGCAAAAGAAACACCACTGTTTTTTACATAGGAAATTAGAGCCTTTCATTCTCCATCCAGTACAGTAAGCCACAAGAAAGAATATTTTCCATTCCATAACATAACATACGCAGCTTGCAATAGCAAAGGGTGACCCTTGGCTGGTGATGCCCTCTTACAGGGTCTCACCCTTTGGACTCCTAACCCAGAGGAAAGCACAGGCTGCGGGTGATGACTAAGCAACATCCTCCATGGCTCCATGATAATTGCACCTCATGTTATTGTGATTATTGGCTGCCTTCCAGTCCAGAGGGACAAAATGAGTTCAGATCTGCAACTCGAATGGAGATCATGGCAATGAACCCGCCCAATTTACTTCACAAGTGAAACACCCTTGTGCATGTTTGTTGCCCAGAAGCCTGAATGATGTGGTGAGCCCTTGGTTTACAGCTTTGAGTGTGTCCTGGCCAGCTGGTGTACTTCTACACAATGCCAGTAACGCCAAAGCCTAGCCAGGTACTTGATTGCATTGCAGTGATACTGACTCATAAATCAAGTAAATGTCAAGTTTTCAGACAGTGAACCTGTGTTGATCACCGGGGATAAACATGAGTAAAATCCTCACTTACTTTGGATAAATATTGTGCACCCATGAGAGGAGAAGGTAAATATCCTTGTCTTCCAGATGAGACTCAGCATTTTTCTTTGCCTCAGAGGCAAAATAGTTGTGGTAGAGCTCTGCATAAGTGCTGAACACATTAAACTCAGGAGGGTAAAGCTGTTTTATGTACTTTACAACTACTGTCAAATCTTCTTTCATTGTCTTTCCCATGTGCAAGAGGTTCTGGCCAACCGGAGAGAGGTTCTCAGTTCTAGGAGTACGGCTTGTGTCTTTCATTTGAGTCTCTACTGACTCCTTTACTGTAGCCATCCAAAGCTCTTTCCATTTTCTAGGTCTAAATTGCATGTTTTGGTCAGATGGATTGTCCAATGTATAGTTCTGATCTTCTCTCTCCTGCTCTTTCAGTGCCTCTATTGCCTGCTGCAGCAGTTCAGGGTTTGTTTTCGCCAGCAGTAAGGAGTCTTTCAAGATGCTGAAGACTTTGTGCTTCAGAACTTCATAAACAGACTCGACGTCTTTCTGGTTGGTATTCAGTAGCTCCTCGCTTTTGCTAGACAGGCTCTTCTCCAGGACAATCAGATATTGAGCAGCGTCACAAAGCTTGTTCTCCTCAAGGAGATCCATGATTTGTTTGACTGGTTGAAAAAGAACCCAACAGCAAAGATTTAAACTTCTGGTTTATATAAAATGATGGCCCTAGAATACTTTATAAAAAGATGTTCATATTTCTATAATAGTAGATATTAAGCTCCTTCAGCATATAGAAAAATTTTCTATTTATTGAAAGATCAGACTATTCCTAGCCTGCCTCTAACTGAGGCAGTGGTAATTTCATTATCATGACATAAGCACCAGCCTGTTACATACGGAAATATTTTTTTCCCAAAATTTAGATTTGTGGTGATTTATTTAATTTATTACCCTTCCTCCTATTAATATGATCTCAACTAAGAAGCATGACTTTAGAAAAAAAAAACCCAACCAGATTGAAAAATGTAGGTAAATAAGAGGTGCTAGAAGAAATGCCACGTGGGTTTTCCAGAAATAGGTTGGCACAGTCTGACCTGTGAAATATTTTTGGAGGCCACATTTAGCAGGCAAGATAAATACAACTGAACTATCCCATCCAAACTACAGCCAGTGACCCAAGACAGTACAATCTGGAAAAGTGTTAGTTAAATTGGAGGAGTTATACCCCGAAATAACTTACGCTAGGCGTGTAAGGTTTGTATAAAAAACCCTGGGTGGAGAAAGCTTTTACATTATTTATGAAACTCATCTTACTTCATATTCTCCTTGGAGACCATGGCACAAAAGCTGGGAGTGCCCTATTGGCATTTGCTGATTACACAAAATTCAGAGACATTATAGAAACTGAGGGCTTGGTGCATTGCACAGGAACAGCAGGATCACTTGAATAACAAATGGGCTGAAATTTAATAGCACAAAGTATAACACACAAATTCAATAGAACAAAAATTACTTAGCAACAAATAGGATTTTCTGCTGCAAGCTAGATGTGAATCAGCTTAGAGGCGGAAGAGGAAGAGGGATGTCTGGAGAATTAGCAAATCATTACTGTGAGATGATGGCAAAGGTGTCAGATATGACCCAAGGATGTATCCAGTGAGGAATGTCCATCTTGGATAGGAAAATGGTAACATATTGTACTGGTAGTGTCTCATCTGGATTATTTTCTGTAATTCTGGTGTTTTTTTTCTTTTGGAAAAAAATCAAAGTAAAACCAAAAACCAGACAATGTGAATGGGGCAATGCAGCAATAAAACCAGCGGTGGGAAGGGGCCATTTACAGTAGACTTGGTTCATTTAGCTGAGCAAATTCAAGGCTGAGAAGGAAAACCACCAGTTAGGGAAAACATCTGGCACGTGTGGAAAGAGAAGCCAATTAGTCAGGTTAACACTTGTCTGGAAACGAGATAATTTGTACTAAAACAATGAGATTTTGGAAGAGCTCCCCAGTGAAGGAGGCAGGACTGAAAAATGAACTTATTATAACAGCTTGCTAAGTTTACTTGGTTCTCGAACCAAATAACGAGACATGTCACCTGAGGTGACCTTGGAAGTGCCCAGGGGCATTTCCCCATCTGGTTCTGGGTTTCTCTGAGCAGGAATGTCTCTACCTCTCTGAGCACCCTCAGCGACTGGAGGAGCTGTGCGTTCAGGTATCAGCCCCAGAAACGACTTATGCATGCTGCTTGCTGCTGTCCTGGGACAGGAGGAGATTCCACAAGGGAGTAGTTTCATGGAGGAACAGCAGAGAAGTATGTCTTGGTTTCTCACCGACCCACAGACCTCTGTGCTCTCAAGAGAGGAAGAATTAAGCTTTGTTTTGGACAAAACTTGCAAACTGCAGGTTCCTCAAGGAATGTACCCTTAGTACCAAAGGACCAGAGCTTGAGGTCATGCCCATGCTCAGCCCATGTTTCCCCAGGGTCCTTGGCCAGGTCACTTCAATCTGTCAGTGCCCAGGGAACAAGTCTCCACCTCGTGCAGCCCCTCCAATGATAACTATGAGGTGGTGCAAGGAGAATGGAAGAGCACTTACCACTGGGTGGCTTGATCTTTTTCATCTTCTTAAACGCGTTTGTAAAGATTCCCTTTATTCCTTTCTTCCCCTTTTCAGGGCTGTCCCCAGCAGAGGTGCAGCTCCCATTGCTCGTGATGGAAGATGCCCGTGAGGGTCTGCAGGCTGCCTCTTGCCTTTCACTCATCTTCTCCTGGTCCCTGGACCAGATTTCGTTTCCAGAAGGTTCAGGACAGACAGGGGCTTGCTCAGCTACTGCTGTCGAGGGGTTTTCAAGCTGCCTGCTTGCACCAATGCAGCCCTCTGATCCATGGCGTAGTCCAATGGGACCGCTTTGGAAAAAAGGTAACATTTTCATCATTTTCCTTCTACCCTGTAAATTTCAGAAAGAGCTGGTCAGATTATAACAGTTTGCATAAAAACCACCATGGCACACCGTGGCAAGGTGTACTCCCATTAAAAAAGCAAAGTAATAACTCTACAATGAGTTGTCCCTGCGTGGGCAGTGTGGAAAGCGCCACGCACAACTGGCATGAGCACAGCTCTGCAGGAGAGCTCCCAAGCAACAGCACCTCAGGGAACTGAAAGGATGGATGCAGCCCTCTGGTTTAATAAATCACCTGGAGAAAATCGATGAGTGATTTTAAAGGTGATTCACATGGATGCAGGAGAGCAGGCCCCTCCCATGGGATGCTGTGGGAGTACAGGTGTAAGCATGAATGCTGCACCTGAATGATGTGGGTGGGAGGGAGGGACAGGAGTCCTGTACCAATTCAAAGCAACCACAAATCTCCCATACTTCTATTTGGCATCAGGATCAATTCTGATTTTCCTTAGGATCTTTTTTTTGTTGATGTCAGCTCACTGGCTGCAGATATATATGTGGAACCTCCCATGTAGCTATCTGTCTACTGAATTTGCCAGTACAGCAAGAAAATGAGTCAAAACTACTAAGCCTTTGGTGAGCAAAAGTCATAGAATCACAGACTGGTTTGGGTTGGAAAGGAACTCATTTCATCCAGTGCCAACCCCCTGCCATGGGCAGGGACACCCTCCACTAGCCCAGATTGCCCCAAACCCCATCCAACCTGGCCTTGAACACTTCCAGGGAAGGGGCAGCCACAGCTTCTCTAGGCAACCTGTGCCAGTGCCTCTCCACCCTCACAGGAAAGAACTCCTTCCCAAAATCTAATCTAAATCTGCCCTCCTTTAGTTTAAACCCATTGTCCCTTGTCCTATCACTCCATGCCCATGTAACCAGTCCCTCTCCAAGTTTTCTGTAGCTCCTTCAGGTACTGGAAGGCTGCAATAAGGTCTCCCTAGAGTCTTCTCTTCTCCAGGCTGAACAAGCCAAACTCTCAGCTTGTCTTCACAGCATGGTGCTCCATGTGATCATCTTTGTGGCCCCCTCTGGACTCAGTCCAACAGGTCCATGTCTTCCTTACACTGGGGATCCCAGAGCTGGACACAGTACTCCAGGTGGGATCTCATCAGAGCAGAGGAGCAGAATCCCCTCCCTTGACCTGCTGGTCTTGCTGGGATTGATGCAGCCCAGGATACCATTGTCTGGATCCTGCTGATTTAACTATGTACCCATTGAAGTCAGTGACAAAATTCACAGAATCACAGAATATTAGGAGCTGGAAGAGACCTCAAAAGATCACTAAGTCCAACCCCCTGCCTGAACAGGATCATCTAGAGTAGATCATTTAGGAACATGTTCAGATTGGTCTAGAATATCTACAGAGAAGGAGACTCCACAACCTCTCCGGGCAGCCTGTCCCAGTGCTCTGTCACCCTCACAGTGAAAAGGTTTTTCCTTACATTCACACAGAACTTCCTCTGCTCCAGCTTGGACCCATTGCCCATATTGCCCATCACTGAGAAGAGACTGGCTCCATCCTCCTGACACTCACCCTGGTGTCAGTAACGAGGGCTGCATGCTCAGAGTAGGGGGAGATACGAACAAGGCACAAGGATTGGGGTGGTTTAGCCTTGTATAAACAGACACTGTCCTGCCACAGTCCTACTCCACCACCACCACTCCTATGCTACAAACAATCCTAGAAATTTGTTATTGAGAAAACATTTTAAATTTGTAATTATTTACATGTAATATACTGTATGTATAATTTATTGATATAATATATACACATATTGTAATATCATTTATTTGCATAATGATATTTATTTCTGTAATTGTAGCCAATAAACATAGGGACTCAGTTTCCAGTCCTTGTCCTAACAACAATTTTTGGTAAGTGACTTTCTGGTAGACTCGTGCACTTCTGTCTGAAGATGTGTGAGGCAAGTTCTCTTACTATATAAGGGGAAAGGAATTAGGCTGTAAATAAAGGAAGAATTTGGCTTCAGTTATAAAACCACAATGTGGCCATCTTAAATACCCCTGTTAAGTTGATGCTGTTGATATGCATCGTGCTGATACAAACCATGATACTTATTTCTGGGCTAACTCTTTGGAAGACTGCGGCTTGCTATTTGAATTGTGATTCTTCCTGCTGGCTCCCTGCAGGGTTTGGAAGCAGCTGGGTGGACAGAGAGCAGTTAAGAGTCCAGCACCACCAAAACCCTTTCCCTCTCCGTGCTTCGGCGGCCAGGTTGTACCCTGATTAGTGATACCATTGCTTTTCAAACACAACAAAGATGGAAACTCGTTTGGGAAGGATGGGACTGGGTGTGGGTAGGCATGATCTGGCTGACTCTCAGCCACACTGGTGGTCTGTGACCCGTGGCAAAGTGCAAAGCTGAACTAAAGGTGTTGCTATGGGTGAGCATGTCAGTGGCTGCAGAGTCACTGGGTCACTGCTCTCCTGAATCCTCATGTCCCAGCACTGTGGAGATGGTTGTGTGGGTGAACAAGGGGGGCGTGAGCACCACCTGCCCAGCAGACACAGAGCAATATGCACTGACTTCTTCCCCAGCACAGTTCCTCAGAGGGAGGAAAGACCCCTGCAGTTGGCTCTGGCTGCTTGAGTTAGGACAGCCCATTAAAATCCTAAAAATGGAGGAAAAGAGCTCATTTCCATCACAAAGAAAATATCATTGTAACAGGGATTCTCTGTGTGTGCTTGGGACTTTCCAAATTTATGTAGGGCAATTTCCTAATCTCATTTCCCAATATGACACTGTGTTTATATTAATTCTGCCAAATCCCTTCCTGTTCGTTCAAAGCACAGACTTCGCTGAGCCTTTTTTTCTCTCTGCCATTACCCCAAACAAATAATTTATTGTTCTTGGGTTGGATTTTTTTCTTTGTTTTGGTTGTGGGTTTTTTTGTTTCCAGTTAAAGAAAGTACCTTTCCCTTCCTCATAGCCAAAGGTGACTTTCAGAGTCTTTTGTTTTGATGAATGGTGATTAGAAAAGTGGATTTCAGAATAGTTTTGCTTCTTCCTCAATTTGAAGATCAATGTCACATATATTTGAAAAACATTGAAATGACTCTACAGATAAAAGCGTCCATGATGGAATGATTAAGATGGTTAAAAGCTTAGTTCTTAAGAGCTGGCAGATCTGTCCTGGTAATGCTCTAAAAGGGCTGGGCACTGGGGCTGGCAATGCCTGGGAGGGAAGCAGGTCTCTGGGTATGAGCTGCTGGGGGCTGCAGCCCGTGATCCTTCTGTGGAGTGTACCACACCGCCTCCTTCAGCCTGTCCCTATGCCCTGATCTGCCTATAAAAGTCCCACAGGCAAAATAGGATAAAGATAAAATCGTCTCCATTGATTTTGCAGGGGACACACTTCAGCAGCGTGAGAAATGTTGGTGGTATTGGCATGTCAGAGTGAGCTTTTTCATCTGGAACCAATAAACACCAAAGGAATTAATCATCTGAGTAAGGCTGCTGGTGCAATAGCTGCCAGGAAATTTCAGAAAGCCCCAGGTCTGAGTTCTGCCTTGAAATGCAGCCACAGACACTTACAGCAAGCGGTAGCAAAACCTCTGTCTTGATCTCTTTATCGCTT
Source organism: Heliornis fulica (assembly GCA_013399135.1). NCBI lineage: Eukaryota > Metazoa > Chordata > Aves > Gruiformes > Heliornithidae > Heliornis > Heliornis fulica. The sequence goes on along the minus strand of VXBZ01012763.1, from coordinate 455,306 downwards.
TATCAGAAAGGCCAAGGACTTTCTGTAAGAAACTTTATTAGAAAAAAACAACAAAAATAATAATAATTAAAAAAAAAAACAACAAACACTTTATTGCAGAAACACTGAGCTATAAAGGAGAAACACTGAGCTATACAGGACACTGATTACAGCTGGAGGTCACAGGCAGGAGATGCTCCTTTTGCCCACCAGTATCCTCTCCTGCCCACGGCAGCAGGCAGGACACACAGGAGCTCAACTCTGGCATGGGTGGCCACATGCTGCTCCTGAACACGTGCCTGTGTTCCGCTCACAAATTAAAGCTCGTTAAAACTACAGCAGGCTTCTAATTATTTTAGCAGTTAACACTTTGGGGAATGCTGAATCATTTCCCAGGCACAGAGCTCAAATTCAAATCAAGGGAAATTTAATGGTTTATGGTCAAGAGCTGACGTAGATCCTAACTCATTATTATTATTAATTTACTGTTAATTTACGGTTACAATCATCCTCATTATTGCTATGTGGCGCTCTATTTTGTGGGAGGGACTCTTTAGCTCCAATTATTTTCTTACATAGTATGTTCACCTTACGGTTCCCAACCAGAAGAGCAGCACAGCTCCCAGAGTGTCCTCTGCGTGCCTTTACAGAGCCCTGTGCCTCTTGGACAGCGGTGCTCGTGGCTGCTGGCGTGGCCAGAGTGGAACCCAGAGAACTCTCTGCGCAGTGCCGATCACGATGTGCACTTTTCTGGGGTGGGCAGTGGAAATGCCTGGAGCAGAGCCACGATGCTGGACACAACCTGGACTCTGGGCTTCTCATTTTCCCTCTTGAAGGAAAAAACCTTCATGTTGCTTGCTTAGGAATGAGCTCATTCACGAGGGCTGGCTTATGGCATGCCAGAGAGCACTCAGGGGAAGAGATTTACTGATTACCCCATTCTGAAATTTCTGCTGATCTTTTTCTTGACTTGTCTTGAGCTGCTGCCAGTATTAACAAGCGTTTATTTGGATTTTTACTCCTTTCCAGCCAGCTGTCATCCAAGGTCACAAGGATTTATGCCTCATTTTAGCGGAAATCCCCTACTCTTCCACAGCCTCTCAGAAATCCAGTTATTTTAAAAAGTTTATTCTCTGCTTTTCATCAGTCTTTCCTCTCCCACCCCTCCTCCACCTCCCCGATGTAAGTGGGGTCAGGAGATCACTTCTGTCCCCACGAAAAAAAAAAAATCACACCAGGTTGAAACGTCTTTTGAAGCAGTAAGCAATGCAGCCTGCCTGATTTTAGTGTACTTTGGAATATGCAGTGACACTGAAATAAACTGCTAATTAAGTGGTCTACTGAGATGCCAGCCCAAATCTTTGCAAGTTTTGCAAGCCCTCCTGGGAGGTGGACTTTTTCCTACTAGCTTTTGTTAACTGGATTGGATACTGAAGATAGACATCATGAGGCTGGGGGCTTTCTGGGAAATCACAGTCCATACATAAACTGTTCACTAACAGTCCCACCTTGAAAAGTTACTGTGCAGTTCAAATCCACTCTTCTCTTCATGAACCTCTTATGGGATGCCCATCACCCTGTGGGGTCCAGCACCATCTTGATGATGGCCAAGCTCTGCTCCAAATGGGGTCAAAATCTGAGGGGAAACTGTATATGTGTCTCCAGTAAAGAAGTCAAGGCAGGACAAAAGCATTCCCCAGGTACCTGATCCATATGCCTGAGCAGTACCAGGCACCCCCATGGGGCTGGGGGTGATGGGGAACCCAAGGAGAGTGGCAATGGAAGACTGGCCAGAGGGTCTCAGCACATCTCACCTGGCATAAGATGCTTTAAGCAGAATAAAACCAATTAAACCATGCTACCACCTGTCTGGGAACAGCCTAAATAGAGCTACACACCGCCTCAGACATTTTTAAATGAGAACACCGTTTCCTTAAATTACTGAAGTACAACCAAAAACGATCCTGTAAACCAGCACATCCTGTTGCTAGTGAAAATTTTTCAAATTTATAGCAAAAGAGAGGATAAAATTACGCATATGTGTTGTTAGTAGGAAAAAGCCAAGAAAATGCAGTGCAATATGCTCCCTGTCACCCCAAATTTGGGCCCTATTCATTTTAAACTGCTGCTGCTGCTGAAAGAGAACCCAGCTGCTGCTGTCTGGGATTTTGTTTTCCCATTACTATTCCCAAAGTCAAAAGCTGTATTCTGGCTTGGAGTTTGACAAGTTCACTGCTAACAGTGACTGAGGAGATACGTAAATTCCCCAGGAGCCAGACTAGAGCTCCTGGAGCAGTTGCCTCTGCTGGCATTTTCAGACTCTTTGGGTTCCCAGGCCTCTTTTTTTCAGGGAAGGTGAATGAATCAAAACAAACCTGAGTTTTCCAAAGCTCTCTGCTCCCATTTGACCAGTGCAATTAGAACTGGCAAGCCACAAATTCCCTTGTCAGGGTCAGGCAATTGGATACTTTGGGGAATGGCTGTTTCTTTGGGGTTTTGCTCTGAAGCTGGATGTAATGACAAGGGACCACAGCTTCTAGATCAGCCATATGCTCTAGTAACAGAAAGTCTCCCCTTTACTTTGTAGAAACCCTAAACACGTTGAGGATCCTAACCCTGAGGTTGAACCCTTTGATTCGTGCCCGAGGAGCTGGCACGGTAGATGTGGGGTGGCTGTGCAAGGACAGGAGGGAATTTCAACAGGCTCTTCAGTGCCCTGGGAAAAGGCAGGTCCTAGAGACAACGGATTTCAGTGACTAGGAAAAAAATTAGTCACAGAATGGCAAGCGTGACAATGCAGAAATATGCCAGCTAGGCACAGCGACCCTGGCAGGGTGGAGGGTACAGAGGCTGCCTGGGACTGTACAGGATCCAGGCACTAAAATGGTATTTCTTCAGCACAGCTGGGCTGAGTGAATCATAATCCAATTATTTTCCTGTGGTTTAGGAGAAACCCACTTCTTTCGAAGCAGAGACAAAGGGAAGTGCCATGCTGAATCTGGATGCTAGTGCCCGATCTGGGTTCAGGATGCTTTGTTGCCTGAGACCTACACCTGGATTATAGGGAAAGAGATCCAGGGGGCAATAGGAGTCAGTACTCATGTCCTGAAACAAGGGATGAACAACAGGACTTGGATCCGGCTGCCACAGTGCAATTGCCACAGGTATTATTTGGACCCAGCCGCTGGCCCAGCAGCTCTATTTGCTCTCTATTCTGGTCAGTACAAGGTGGGGGTGAAACCGGTCGCCCCGTCCAGGAATCCACCGCTCAGCACCCTCCACTTACCCCTCCCCTCTCTCAGACCCACGGAACCTCCGCGCTCACCAGCCTCGCAGCGAGCGGGCCGGGCGGGCAGCGGAGGCAGCGCGGGAGAAGCCGGGGGACGCCGGCCCGGCGGGGAAGGGGAAAGCCCCGAGCAGCACGGGCAGACGGCACGGAGGACTTACTCTGCTGCGGTTCCCGAGCGGGACGACGGGATGGGACGGGACAGGACGGCTGCGCGACGGCGGGCGGTGCTGGCTGCCGAGCCCCGGGGCAGCCCGGCTATAAGGGGAGGGCGAGGAGGCGGAGACCCGCGGGGAGTTCGGCATCTGGAAACTCCGGCTGCGCCGCCCCTCCGAAAATGGGCTCCGGACAAAGGGAAGTGAGAAATCCCCTCCGATGGGGAAGAGATCCCCGTGGAGGGGAGTGGTGGCCGGTCCCGGCTGCCCCGGGATGGTGGGACCCTGTCGAGGAGCCTAGCCCCAGCGCCCGCTCCTGATGGCTGGGGCACAGGGGCATCCGCGCCGCGCTGCCCCGGGGGGCGGGGGACGGAGGTGCGTGTGACCTGACCCATTGCAGGCTTGCAAAGCCACCCGTAGAGATGGAGAGGGTGGTCCCGAAGCTGTGCTCCCTGCGCAGAGCGCTGCCACGGGTGGGCTGGCGGGGTGAGGTGCGTGCTTGAGAGCACAGCCTGCCCTGCTGTGCCCAGGGGGAAGCGTGGCGGTTGGAAGGGACTTCCAGATCATCATGTCCAACCCCCCTGCCAAAGCAGGTTCCCTAGTGCAGGTCACACAGGTTGGCATCCAGATGGGTCTTGACTATCTCCAGAGAAGGAGACTCCAGAACCCCCTGGGCAGCCTGTTCCAGTGCTCCATCATCCTCACTGTGAAGAAGTTCTTTCATGGAACTTCCTGTGCTCCAACTTGTGACAATTGCCCCTTGTCCTGACCCCACAGGCCACTAAAAAGATGTTGGCCATCTCCCTTTGTCTCTCATTCTTCAGATATTGATAAACATTGATGAGGTCCCCTCTCAATCTCTCTTCTCAAGGCTGAACAGCCCCAGCTCACTCAGCCTTTCCTCATAGGGGAGATGCTCCAGACCCTTAATTGTCTTTGTGACTCTCTCCAGGAGATCCCTGTGTGTTTTGTACCAGGGAGCCCAGAACTGGACACAGGACTCCAGGTGA
>VXBZ01012763.1:433276-450755 GCA_013399135.1 Heliornis fulica | reverse complement strand
TGAATGGCAGTGCAGCATTCCTGTGTGTCTGCCGCTTCTCCCAGCTTTGGATCATTGTCCTGTAGTGCCTACCTCCTCTCCCCTTTCCTGGGAAGCTGCTGTGGGGCATAGAGTAGGGCAGGCAGCAGGTCCCAATGCCTGGCATGATTTCTGGTTTATATTTGTGTCCTGGTTTTGCCCCAGTCAGCAACTAAGCCCCATACAGCTGCTTGTTCACTCCCACACCCCCTGTGGGATGGAAGAAAGAATTGAAAGAGGAAAACGGAAAAACCTTCTGGGTTGAGATAAGCACAGTGTAACAGGTAAAGCAAAAACCACACACACAAGCAAAGCAAACCCAGGAATTCATTCCCCGCTTATACCCAGGGGCAGGCAGGTGTTCAGCCATCCCCAGGAAAGCAAGGGTCCATCACATCTAGAGGTGACTTGGGAAGGGAAACATCATTGCTCCAAATGTTCCCCCCTCCTCCCCCAGCTCTACATGCTGAGCATGACACCTTATGGTCTGGAATATCCCTTTGTGCAGCTGGGGTCAGCTGTCCTGGCTGTGTCCCCTCCCAACTCCTTGTGCACCCTCAGCCTGCTCGCTGGTGGGGTGGGATGAGGAGCAGCAAAGGCCTTGGCTCTGTGTAAGCACTGCTCAGTAGGGACTGGAATATCCCTGTGCCACCAACACTGTCTGCAGCACAAATCCAAACCACAGCCCCGCACCAGATACGGTGAAGGAAATTAACTCTGTCCCAGCCTAAACCAGCACATTTTGATATCTATGATCTGATGCAAAATAAGTAAAAAAATGGTCCAGAGACTTTAAGCTGAATGTGAACCTGAGATTGATGCCCACACTCTGTGCCTGTGTGGCCGCACAACTTTCGGGGGGTCTATGCAAGCCCAGCATGGGGACATGCCCCAGCAGCAGACATGGTCCAGGGTTGATGTTTGTGCTGGAAGGAGGTGCCTGGCTGAGCAGGCACTGTGCTGCAGATCAGCTGCTTCTCCTGGCCTGTGCCTTTTGGCAGACATCCTGCCTGCTGGAGCAGCTGCTTTATTCAGTGGGACTGTCTCCCCCAAAAGGCCATGGTACCGGGGAAAAACCTCCCCCCTCCCAATAACATCTGCCAAAACAGGAAACAGAAACAGAGGGGCCGCCCTGATGGGCAAACCCATGACCTCCGGTCTCTGGAAAACTCTGATTGGTCTCAGGCCAGCCTGTGGCTGAGCTGAGCGGAGGGCCCCTCTCTGGGATTGCCCAGAGGATGGGTCCTCTCTCTCCGTGATATCCAATGGCCAGAAACAACCACCATTATGGGACAGAAATGCTGGATGTCACATCAGTCTGAAAAGTTGAAAAAAATTGAAAACTTAAACTGCTGGAAACATGAAAGGGTGTGAGATTTGTCCCTCAAGTGCTGTATCTCTGTGCTGTATCTCTGTGCTTCATTGCCTCCTCAAACAGCAGTGTGAAGGGGAGAGCCACGGTCTGCCATCTGCAGTTGCAGCTGGTTTTGGGGCAGTGTGGCACAGCGGGAGGTGATCTTGGTGCTTCATTCAGTGGCCCTTTTGTGCAGGGGCAAAGGGACGTGGTTCCTGGGAGGCACTAGGGAGGCTGGAATGATCCTATGGCACGCACATGTAGATTTGGGCATGTCTGAGCAGGCAACATCTGTGGCTATTTGGAAGCAGAGGATGCTGTTCTGGATGCAGGGAGGACCAACCCGGGGCTGGTTCACTTCTCACATCCTCAGGTCTTTGATCTCTGCAGGACACAGGGGTGTCTGTCCCCAGGTTTGTTAGTGCTGCACAGGTATTTTTCTGTGCTCTGTTGACTACTCAGAATGTATTGCATAGGGCTACACCAATAGTCTGTGCTTCCAGCTTATGCTATCTAAGAAGTTATCTCAAATCTATGATTTTGAGAAATCTGGGGTTTTACACTTAACTTCCTGTGTAAGGGATAGTAGAGGATGGTCCGAGTGGGACATGATGGACAAACACTTGCCACATTACCTTGTCTAGGTGACCAGGGAGAAAAAGCTTTAAAACTGTTCCCATGAGAATCAACCTTCATGTGAGAAGGAAAGCACAACATTCCCATGAGAACTGAACCTTCATGTGCAGGGAAACCATAACATTGTGATAGTGTGATGGAGCTGTCACTATCCCATTAGGATGGTAAGTCACCTGCTGTTAGCCAATCGCTCCAGCCAGGCCTGCTGTACATGTTGGTCCCACATGCAGCGACCCCAGCTTGGGCCTGATGCAGGACACAAGGAGGCTGCCTCGGTGGAGCGGGGAGACAGACATCAAGTGTCCTTGAAGCTGCAGGGGACGCCCCGAAGACGCTGTGCCTGCCTCCCTTCACCGCTCTGATGTGGACCCCTATCATCCTGCTGTCAGCGGTGCTGAGAAGATCCCAGGGTTGGTAAGACTCTATAAACCTTTTCTATTCCTTAAAACGGCCTGGCAGGGCTTTGTCTCTTACAACTGCTCTGTGCTTGAAGCCGGCTTAGTAAAGCTTTCTCTTAGAACTGCTGTATGCTGGACAACAGCTTAGCCAGGCTTCAAACAGTAGAAGTTACAATTGCTGCTTTGGTGCAGACTTGTGTTTGTGTATTGGAATCCTCTTAAAAGAACGCTGTTCCTTCAACAGTAACCCTTCTGTAATAGACACAGTATGTTTCTCAGCTGCAACCCATGATTAGCAGCAAGACATACTTTAGAGATTTGTAACTTAACTTTGGAGATGTTTCCTTCACATAATCACAGAATCACAGAATGGTTTGTATTGGAAGAGACCCCAAGGATCATCAAGTTCCAATCCCTCTGCCACAGGCAGGGTCACCTACCTCCAGGCCTGGATTCAGACAAGGTTGACCAGGGCGCCATCCAACCTGGACTTGAACACCTCCAGGGTTGGGGCATCCACCACCTCTCTGGCATCCACCACCTCTCTGGGCAGCCTGTTCCAGCACTGCACCACTCTCTCTGTGAAGAACTTCCCCCTGATACCTAACCTAAATCTTCCCTCCTTTAGCTTAAATCCATTCCCCCTTGTCCTACCACTATCTACTCTTGTACAAATCCAATTCCCTTCCTGTCTATGGGCTCCCTTTAAGTACTGGAAGGCTGCCCCCAGCAACCTTCTTTTCTACAGGCTGAACAAGCCCAGCTCCCTCAGCCTGTCCTCATACAGGAGGTGCTCCAGCCCCCCCAATCATCTTCGTGGCCTCCTCTGAACCCTCTCCAACAACTCCACATCTCTCTAGAATTGAGGGCCCCAGATATGGACACAGCACAGCAGATGGGAGTATTCCTTAACTATGAAGGGCAAACCTGCATGGGATCATTCGCCTCTTCTATACTGAGCATTGAAGGCTTTCCAGTAGCCATCCTGATACCCAAATTTAGCTGGGCAAGAGCCTGCAGAAGGGATGTGTCTCTACTAAAAAGAAAAATAAAGCAAATCCTTTGCACTAGAAAATGAAAGATTTGGTTTACTTGTAACAATGAAGAGGCTATAAGCAAGAGGTGTTGGTAAGGAGGTTGTTTTTGAAGTGAAGTTTTAATTTCCTCTTTCAGCATGCCAAAGAGCTGCTGCTCTTCACTGCCAGCTAAAGGTGTGTCAAGAAGCCAACCGTTATGAGAGCAAAGTTTTTCTTCCTGGAATCTATTAATGCAATGTGCTTATTCATTAAACTCTATTTGAGACAGTTTTCAAGCTTGTCTTAATTATCTTTATTACTAGACAAAGATAGTATTTGTTTTCCTGTGGGGTTTTCCATGAGCTTCATGCCTTTTTCTTAAGTCTTTCCAGCCCTGTGTGTTTGAGTGATAAGAAGGCAGCAGGCACAGGTGCAGGTGGGTGGCACGCACCACCCTGTCACTCTCCACTGAGGATTTGGGGACCATCTCCTGGAGCTGGTGGGACCCACAAGCCCAAGTAGAGCTGCTCATAGCACAGCTTGAGAGGGTCAGAAGATACTCGCAGTGTGGGGTTGGACTGGAAAACCAGGGTGAGGAAATGTCCAGCAGCTTTTCTGTGGGGGATGTGGTATGTTGCAGCTTGGGAAGGAGGACAGGAAAGGATGCCACCACGGTGGCTGACCTTCCTGCAGTGCTGCGGGAGGCCCATGAGAGAGCAGGTGATGAGAACTGCATCTGCTGTGCTCTGAGCTGCTTGTTTCACTGTTCCTGTGCACATAAATAGCTGTTTTATTCCTGCTCACTGTGGGATATTTTGATTCAGGTGGGGGGATGTAAAAACAGGGGTAACAGAAGAGAATTTGGGGTCCTCATTAAACTGTGGGATAAAAGACCAAAAGGTCACACTAGACACATCTATCTATATCTCTTCAGAAGTTTATAAAGTTTGGGGTCATTAAAGGCTAAAGTTTGAATTCTGCAGACTGACTCAGATCTGCAGCCCAGAGCAATGGCCAGCTAGGTTGTGAGGGCCCCTGCTCCTCTCTTTGAGTGGAGGGACATGACAGGTCACTATACTGAGGAGGAACTTGTTGATTCAAAAGGCACTCTCACTGGTCAGCAGCTGAGGCAAAGCAACTGGTAGCTGGTGGGAGGTCCAGAGGAGATGGATCCAGCTCTCCAAACTGCTGTGCATTGTAATGCAGGACACTCTGGTCATAAAATTATTGCTTAGATGGTGTGCTCACCGAAATATGTTCTGATTGAGTGAGGTCTCCTCCAGTATGCCTGGTGACTGCAAGCATTGGAAACGAGCTCTTTTTCTCCATCAGCAACCAGGCTCAAAAGAGCTGTTATGATAGACCCAAATATTGGCTTTATAGCATATGAATTGTGAGTGATAGGAACAGAAAATGGGAAATGAGGGGGCTTGGTTTCATATAGGTTGTCTCATGCAATACGAACCACTGTGAGAAAAGTTCACGTGACGTGATGAATGCTTTGTGTAAAAGACACAAATAAATAGAGTGAGCAAAGACCCAGGACTTCTTTTCCCAGGCCATACCCCAAAATCATGATGAAGATGTTTTGCTTCCTCTTGCAGATTCTCTATGTGTCAGTGAACTCAAAACCCTTCTAGATTGCTGCTAACTGGACTTCTAGATGTCCTAGGGACCACCTTCAACAGCAGAGTGGAGAGTACCTCCTGTGACAAGTCTGAAACTTTTCAGGCTGATGGGAGTGTTGTTTCTAGCCAGTCTGAGGCACTCCCCATGAGAGGACCTCTCATTTTTCCCTTTATTTCACAAGCTACTTCCCTGGCCCAACTTTGTTTTCATTTGTGCCCTACAACCCTTGCTGATTATGCATTTGCAATGAATTCTTTGTATAGACATGTATAAACATGAACTCTCTGTAGACATGTCCTAGGTTATATAGTTTTAAGTATAACATCCCTTGGCCTTCAAAATTGTCACAGAAACTCAAGGGACAGATTTCTGCAATCTTTGAAGCCTACTTATGGCCTTCTCTAAGGAAGTCCTTGTGCAAGTTTTGTTTTGTGGTGAGACTTTTCCCTCATATCTCTGATAGCTTGTCCTGAGGTCAAAGGGTACCATCTCCCTCTATGCCTGATCTCCTTCTATGACAAGGTGACCTGCTCAGTGGATGAGGGGAAGGCTGTGGATGTTGTCTACCTGGACTTCATTAAAGCCTTTGACACTGTACCCCACAGTGTCCTAGAAATTAGCTGCTCATGGATTAGATGGGTACATTCTTCTCTGGGTTAAAAACTGACTGGATGGCCAGACCCAGAGAGTAGTGATGAGTGGAGTTAAATCCAGTTGGTGGCAGGTCATAAGCAGTGTTGGAGGTTTGACCCGTGGCAAAGCTGTGATTTCATAGCTTCAGAAGTGTGAACCCCTTTTGAGAACTTTGCTACCACAGGAACAAACTTCTTATAGTGATAGCTTTTCCCTCCCCAGTAATATCTGAACCCAACTAACCATACAGAGCTTTCCTAATTTTGGTTTCTACTGGTGTCAAAAACACTCCATGTTTGAGTAATGAACCAGGAACTGAAATCTGACAGGAATGTCTTAAATCTTCCTCAAAGGAAGGGCTTGTATGCAAACATGGTCTGCTTCCCCACCCTGATATTTCTGCTTGAGGAGTGGTCCATAGCTGAGGTTGATGACAACTTCACCATGATATTTCTGGTGGACGAGGCATCCATCTCTGAGGCCACTTTGGCACCTTCCCCCTGATGGCTGTGCAAGGGAGGTGTGCATTTTTGAGGTTGTTTTGCCACCCTCCCCCGACATGGAGACTGGAGGAGGGGTCCATATCGGAGATTTCTGTCTGGGCCCAGCTGTCCCTGACATGTTCACAGCAGGCATGAGACGTAATGTGTTGGAAGTGAAGTCCCTTTGTCCTGAATGGCCCTGCAGCTAGACATTCTCATCTTGCTATCCCTGGACCTTCAGCCAAGAAACTTCATAGCATGGGACAAATCGCCCCCCTCCATGAAATGGAGGTAGTGATATTGTCCCTGCGTTTGGAGCTGCTTGCAGACTGATGGGCATCCTCAACATCTGCTGCACAGTAGCTTGTGGAGGAGTGGTGGGCGCTAAGGGCGTGTATAGCTTTTTCCTCTTCATCTGAAAAAAAGTGATAGTGCCTTTTACCAGTGTGGAAGTCCAGTCATCTCAGCACAACTTACTCCCACCACAGTGGGAACTCATGCTTCTTGCCATCCTGCTCCCATCAGGAAATGGAGGGTGTGTTTTGGGGTTGCAGCACAGAGCTTAGGTCTGGGATAGTGCTAACTGAGGCACTTGGAGCAGATCTGCAAGACCTCCAGGCTGGGGCAATTGGGGTGGTGTCATATCTGCCTGTACCACCACTGATGTCTGGAGGAACACTACTGCTTTGGAGAAACCTCAAAGCTCCTGTCACAGAAAAGCACCGTTGTTTTTATCACCCTATTTTTAGGGTATTCCAGCACTTGCTACCCCTTAGTTCTTCTTTATTTTCCCCAGCTTACTCTTGCTTCTTTATATAACACCACTTCTCCATTTACAGCTTCCTAATGCCCTTGGCAGGGCAGCAGGAACACAGGAGGAGCAGCTCTCTGTAAATCTAGACTAGCGTGTGTGCACTTGCAGGGTGCGCGCTGTTTTCCTCACAGTGCTCCTGTGTTAAAAAGGGGCCACTAAGATGGGACCACGTTTGACTCAGATGCCCTCAGAGGTCAGCACTGCCAGGGGCTTAGAGAAGGCAAATGGGAATGGCCTCACAGATTAAGCTACAAGAAAACAGCAAAAAGCCACATCCTGGGCAGCCTTGGACATCTGTACTCTCCACGATGTGGCTTGGTGCTCCCAGATGTGACAGCACAGCTGTGCTGCACAGTACAAGGTTTCCCATCTCCTGGTCTGGACATTCCTGCTTTGCAGTATCAAGTCCCAAATGCAAAACCAAGCTTGAGGAAAAAAAAAAAAAAGCACTGGGATGTCTGTCAAGTGACCCTCAACAGCTGCTGCAAGACAAACCCTGCCAGCCACCATGATCCCTGGCACTGCCAAAACCACCCTGCAGCAGCCAGACCTGCTTCAGCCATGTCAGAGGAGCTACTCAAATACCTGCTGCCCACAAGTGTAGGAGAAATGTGCCCATCTGTGTTTAAAATCTGGGGCTGGGGCATGGTGCTCAGCTCCGGGCGCTCAGCCCTCTCAGCTCACTGGCGCTCAGCTCCGGGTCCTCCTCAGACAGCGGCGGCTGCGCTTGGGCCGGCACACAGCGTGTGTGCAGGTGGTGAAAGGACTAAGAATAGGTCAGGGAATGAAACAGGGAATGATACCGAAGGTCACTGGATGGTTCCAAATCCCAGCGGGCCCTCGTGATGGTAGCAGCATTGTGTTTACATCTGTTTGGCACTAATTGGGATGTCTTCTCACTGTGTTTTTTGCTCCCACCCCCAGCCCAGGTACATTCCCTGCCCCAGGACTTGCTGCTGTGGGGCATCTCTTTTTTTTGCCCAGCAGGAAAGTCTGCCAGTAAACTCCCCATCAGCAGCTGGTGGAAAGGGGGGGAGGGGGAAACATAGGAAGCTGCAAAAGCAGTACTTCTTTTTGAGGTGTCGAAAAACAGACACCAAGTTCTTCTGGTTAGACCTTCCTTCTGGGTTCTCAAGGTTTGCACATTGCTGTTTCCAGGCTCTCTCCTTCCTGCTGGGTTATCCTCGTGTGTCCAAGCAAATACAAGCTTGGTGAGTGGCATGGAAAGAAGTTTCCAGGGGAAATCTAAGTGGCCATGAGGACTCAATGGCCTGTGTTTCAAACCCTCAGTAAGGAACCCACCGCTTATCCTGCACTGTTGAAATCAACAAAGTTTTCGCTATCAAATTTACTGGCAGTACAGAGAGGTCTTTACCTCTTCATAAATAGTGGCGGATTCCTGAACAAAGATCTACAGATATCCTGAGGACTGAAATTCCCCTGACCTTGCAATAAAATATCCCTCTTTCCTCAAAAGAAAACCCCATCCGAGTATTCCTGCTGGCTCTTCGGGACAATAACCTTTTCCTTTGCCTCCCTCAACCCTGACAGAGCCCGTACTGCTGCGCTGGGTAAGGTGTTTGTACAGGTTCACTCTCCTGGGAGTTGTCCCAACAGGGCAGTGGCCAGACGCAGATCCTTCCTGAACCACTCCGGCACTGGATGAGATTGTCACAGTATTTCTAGCATCCCCCACACACAGCAGTGGAAAAGCACTAGAGGATGTAAAGCCTGGGGTAAAGATGGGCGTGCAAACCAATATTGCAATGCCTGTGTAAAGGCAGGGCTCAAAGCCTGCGTACTCTCAACTCCTGCAGGCTCCTATCTGCCTGCTTTAGAAAGAAGCAGCTTCACTCATAAGAGGTGGAAAAGGCTGTTCCATTCAAGGTTTGTGGGTTTGTTGTTTTGTTGTTTGTTTTTTTTTTTTTTCATAACTGTGTAAAATAATATTCCTTCACAGATTCTGTTGGGTGCACCCCACACCAGCCCTTTCCCAGAAGCAGAGCTGTATCGTTGTGTTTCTTTGGTGACTATAACAGTGGCATCAGAATCCACACACCTCCGCCCGAGGGCAACGGACTGTGCGGAAAACAGCAGCGACTGTTTGCAGTGATTGTGACTAGCTTTGGGAATTTGAACAATATTGCCATGAGTTTTGCTGCCTGTCCATAGGCTGTTTTGTTAAGATTTTACTCCTGCTTTGGATGTTTAATAGAGCAAAATTAGGCACGCATTCAAGCAGTCCTGCCCTGTTGCGAGCTAAACTAATCCTTTTTATTTGTATTACTTCACTCAGGAGAGACAACTTTGAACTGTTTCAGTATTTAATCTCTCGCAAAGGCATTTTTTCTGGAAATAAATAAGAAATCAGACGCAAGGGCTGGGGCCAAAAGAGGAGGCCATGGTGTGTTCGGGTTCAGCCCCTTGCCCTGCGGGTGGCATGGAAACGTCACGTGTGGGATGTCATCGCGGCGCTGCCTGGGAAGGGCTTTCTTGCTATGGTGTATGTAGCCTTTGCCACGGCGCTGAGTGACACCATGCCAAGGGTCTGCCCAGCCTGGGAGGGTGCCACAGCTGCTCTGAGATCCTGGTCAACGTTGCAAGGGCAGGGACTTCTCAAGGGTGGCTTTTTTCCTTGCACAGAATAATTGGGTTGAAGTTTAGGTCACAGCTTGACACAACCCCCATGGATCTATTTTTTTCTTCTACCGTGGCTGAATTTGGCTTTGAGCTGTTTGTTAGCGAAACAATGAGCCAAAGACATACGATTAATGAAAAAGGAAAGTAGGCTTTTATTTTTTCAGACCAGAGTGGCAGAGACCCATTTCACCTAGGATGCCACAAGGCTGCACATCCCTCCCAGGGCCAGAGGCACTCCAGAGGCAGCAGAGGATGTAGGACCAGAGCTGTGTGGGTCCCTCATTCTGCATTACCTTTCCAGGGGCCATCATCTCCTGCTGGGCAGAGGCAGGGGGAGGGCTGGGCTGCAAGCTAAGTCGGCGGTAAGAGATTTATGGAACAAGCAGCACAAACCATGACTTAGTGTCTCTTTTCCGTGCAATCCACTGTCTCTCCTTCAACCCTCACCCTATTCCACCCAGAACAAGCTCATCAGATCCAAAAGAAGGTCTCCTGAGTCAGAGCAGTGCCTCATCCATCCTCCAGCCATTTGGAAGGAAACAATTGTGCTTCCAAATAAGAGCTCCTCCTTGAGCATGCCAGGTGAACTTATTATCATGGGCAAATTGAGCCTGGCCCTTTGGGCTGTTATTTCTGTCTGTGTGTCTCCTTGAAGTTAGTAAACGCGTCATCCCAGGGAACGGTCTTTGTTTTGGAGGGTGACTAATGGCTGCTTAGCAAGATCATGTACTGGGTGAATTCAGCCTTGAGATCATGGAGGGAAAGAGGCAGTATGGACTTTCACTTGTGCTCTAGAGGGCTCAAGGCCCATTCATATAAAGGGCTCTCAAGATGAAAGCATGACTAATGCAATTGTGCACTGTGAGGGGAAGATGGTGGTCCACGCGTGCAGGTGACGTGATTTTGGAGACAAAAACGCACCAGCTTTTTCGGCCTTGCTCTTCTTAATGAATCCCCGATGACTAATTCCATGCTTGCCTCTTATCTACTCAACAAGTTTCTGTTTATAGCACAGTTCCTTCAAGAAATATTTTTTTCCTGAGTTTTGAAAAAGTATTGTAAAGTTGTGAGCCCCCTCACTCACGAAATGATCCCTGGCATTTTTATCCCTTTTAATTTCAGTTCTGGGATTAATTATCTATGCTGAGTGTCAGCAGTAAGCACTGTTATGTATGTGCATGTGAAAGCAAGAGAAACTCCCTGGTCTTGTTCTTACTTCTGGCACTGTGGGCAACTGAGGATGCAGCTCCTCACTGTAGATCAGCATGTGCAAGTGAAACAGCCCCCTGGGGATGCTTGTGGCCCTATGGTCACAGAGTCACAGAATCACAGAACGTTAGGAGTTGGAAGAGACCTCGAAAGTTCATCTAGTCCAACGCCCCCTGCCCAAGCAGGATCACCTAGATTAAATCACACAGGAACGCATCCAGATTGGTCTTGAAAGTCTCCAGAGGAGACTCCACAACCTCTCTGGGCAGCCTGTCCCAGTGCTCTGTCACCTTCACAGTGAAAAAGTTTTTCCTTACATTCACATGAACTTCCTCTGCTCCAGCTTGGACCCATTGCCCATTTTGCCCATCACTGAGGAGAGCCTGGCTCCATCCTCCTGACACTCACCCTTTACATATTAATAAACTCCCTCTCATCACAGCATCAGTGTCACCATGAGATACCGGCCTGGGGGCTGAGGTCACCTTGCGCTCCTGCTCCTGTGCCTGTGTGCTCACGCAGCACTGCTGAAAGGGACTCAGCAGGTCTGACCCCATCGCAGAGCAGGACTAGCCATGCTGGCACATCTCTTGCAGACATCTGCCTGGCTTGCTGCTACATGCCAGTGACAGTGTGGACACCACACCTCAGCCCTGGCAGCGACTGTGGTGGTTTCACTGCATCTAACTTGCATTTACTGGCTGTAGCAGAAGCTTGTAGCCCTGTGCCTGACACCCTACAGAAAATGGAGAGGAGCTTATTCCTTCCCTTTTGCAGCAGTTTTTTAAGTGCTGGAAAACAGTTGTCGTGTTCCTGCTCTGTGCCGTCCCTGGAAGTAATCTTTTAGTCCATAGACAGAAGAAAATTGAAGGCCACTGCTCTGCTCTGACAAATATTAAGCAAACATGTCCTTCTCTGTAGATGCAGTTTGCAAGACCATTTTTGTTTTCTGAGCTTTCTTCTGATCACCTACATCTTTCTCCCAGCTGCAGTTTGCCAGCATCTTTCTGGGGGCTGAGTGCAGCCAGGGATGGCTTTGCAAGCTGCATAACTACCCCATCAGCTTTCCAGTGTGATTTGCTTGTTCTTTACGTGTGTAACACTGTTCATAAATCAGCAGTTCTGTCTCCTGTTGCCAGTCTCCTCACAGTCCTGGGAACCAAGGCATAATCCTGCATCCTGTAGTGAAACCCTTGGAGGCTCCCCAGACCCATGCTCCTTAAGGAGCTTGGGCTACAGACCTACCAGTGCTGCCAGACCCAATTTCATGCTTGGCTAAATATAAACTCTGCCTGATCGGATATCTTGGGTCTTAGGTGCTCATCTTTGATCTGTCATTTGCTTTTTTTCTGCCTCATCTAGCAAGAGGTGAAATCTCTGTGTAGCTAACAGAGAAAGCCTTACACTGGCGTTTTGAGAATCTCACTTAGGAAGTATCAAGATGACAGAAGTACTACATCAACCTTTTCCTGGGGCTATCTCTGCTTTATGTGTTGCTCTTTTTCTGGGATAATGTATTTTTATGGCTTTTAGGAATTTACAAATATAAATAGAGAGTGCCGCCCTGGGAGAGTATTGGAGGCCACCCGCTGTTGGGGGTGACAGGGATGAATACAGGGAAGCAAAGTTCAACCTTGCTCAGCACCCTTGGAAAAACTGTGGGACTAGAGGAAGTTATTGTAGTTCTTTAAAAGTTAATCTTAACCCACTTCTGTCACACATTAATTTACATCAATCTTTACCTTTAACTAGTACTGTCTTAACTTTGTAATAGTTTAAAGATGATGCATCCAAGAAATGCTCCAGGAATCTGACTGATCTCTGGGACAGGTTTATGGGAGACATGAGCCAATCTCAGTGCTACATTTGTGTCGTCATTAGCATCATTCCATAAAAAATGTCCTTAAGGGATGGAAGCACACAGTGACAGGATGATCTTTTGAGGTCTCTTTCAACTCCTAATATTCTGTGATTCTGTGATTCTGTGATTCTGTGATGCAGAGCAGAGCACTTCCATATCTGCCCAGTGCCCAGAGAACCAAAGCATCTGGCTTTGGGGCCATTAAATCCAAACACAGCAAGATTTGATGGAGATATATGCAAAATACTGAAGATAAATGTTTGCTAAACACCACTGCTGTGGAAAAACATGATACATAATTGCCAAAGTCGCTAAAATGAAGACAGCTTTACTTTTCAGACACTTCTGAGATAGTAGTGTCCTAGCACCTCTTTTCTTCTCAGCCATGTTTGCTGGGTCGTGTCAGCCCACATCTCCCAGCTTGAAAAGTGGATGTAACATTGCAATCCACTTCTCACTGAACATCATTAGCGTTTTAACCCAATTGAGAGCTCTCTGCTTGAAGATACCTCATGGCAGGGAGCTAACCATTATTGTGCTGCTGAACCAAAAAGCCTTTTGTGGGATGTTTTAGCTGATCAATTTGGATCCTGAGGTCAGGGACAGCCTCCTGTGCTTTCACTGCAATGTCTTGGCACTGCTGCTTTCTTGCTTGGAGTGAACCTGTTTTCCATATTTTCCCCTCAAGAAAGGACAATTCAACTGAGCTGAAATGGTGGCACCCAAAAACTGGTGTCAGATGGCAAACCCCAGACCATGGGCCACCCTGGCTGCAGGCGCTGTTCCCTTGGACAAAGAGTACTGGAAATGCTACTTTTCACCCCAAACCAGAAACAAACAGTATTGTGAAACAGCAGAGACCTCTGAAACAAACATAAAGTAAATCTGTCACCACCCACACAGTGTGGTGAGCTGTGCCAGATCCAGAGCTCCCCCCGGGCTCTGAAATCCAGCTTTCACCCCTGAGAAACTAAATCTGGCCAGAGTTTGGCTCCAGTGTTTAGCTGGATACTTTTGAGGAAGGTTTATTCACTGAAGGATGTATCTGCACTTTGTAGCTCCAGGGTAAAAGTGAGCTGTGTCTCCTGGCTGGGAATTAACGGTGAGTTGGGGGAGGAATAGGGCTCAAGTTGAAAACCACAGGCAAACTACAGAGTTAACAGAGTAATAAGTGAACTCCTTGGCACTTGCCTACAAGAGCAACTTATTCCACAACAAAAGCCCTGGGAAGCCTTTCTTCTCTTCTGTTGGAATGTGAAATACAGTCCTAATGAATACCAGGTGTTTCACAGAGGACAGCTGGACAGCAGATCTCTGTTGAGGGGAACACAGCCCTTCCTATCTCCCTGCTCAGGTGTCTCTAGGATCTGCTCTTGCATCACAGACAGAGCATTCTTCTGCCCTGGGTGGGGACTCCTGCTCCTCTCACTCACCCACACTGGAGCTCCCCACTCTTGCATGGATGTCAGGGCAGGACAGGAGCTGAACGGTAGTCTTGTCCTAATGGGGTTAACTTTCAACTGTCTTGCTCCAGAGCAAGCCGGAGAGCAGCAGCTCCGCAGGAAGCAGGCTGTACTCCTGGCCCTGACTCACAGGATGCCAGGCTGCACAGCCCCAGTGTCCCAGGAGAGGCCGTGACAAAAAGCAAGACACCATGCCCAGCTTTCTTCCATGACTTCAGGGTAGCAACTTGCTTTTATAAGAAAACAGAAGCCGAGCACCTTATCTAATGCCAGGGCCAGGCAGCTGGAGCCTGCGGAAAGGCAGCTGCTTTGTGGAGACACCACCAGGAAAATTAGATGCTTGAAAACCCAGGATACGTTTAATGCACTTGGGAAAATGTCTGTGCTGCAGATGCCTTGCAGGGGATGCTTGGATCAGTGATGCACACAGGGAAGAGAACTTTCTGATTCACCACTCCCTCATCTCCTTCAGTGGAAAATCCACTTCTCTGAAAATCCAGTCTCATATGTCTCAGGCTGAGGATGCAAAACTTGGTTGAAAACCCTGGCTTATCTCCCTCATTTAGTCAATGCTTTTGACATCAAATACCAATCTCTCGGTGCTGACGCCCTTCCACTCCACTGGGATGGGGGATGGAATCACACTCATGGGGGGTGTAATCCAGGGATTACACTGTTTACACCATGTCCCTGGGACAAGGAAGGGGAGCTCCAAAGTTTTCCTGAGCTCTGCACACCTAATGGGAGGGGCAGGTGATATTTTACTTCTCCATTGAAAGTACAGTGAGTCTCTGAGCCGAGGATTTACAGGAATTCTCACAAGCTATACTGAGCTATGGTGCAGGGCAGAAAATTCCTCTCAGGATTTCCTACCTCAAGCTCTCCATTTATACATGATTTTTCAAAGCCATCTTCAGAAAAAAAAAACAATTCATCTTGACTGAGGATGTAGCAAGTCTACCTTGGAAAATTTTCATGTGATGAAAATTAAAGATGTACTCTGCATTTCTTATTCATTGGAGCAGCTCCCTTGGGCTGTCACCAGCAGCTGCCACTCACACAGTCTGAAATTTATACTGGTGCAAACTGGAGCAAAGGAAACGAAAGAGGTTCATTACTGATTCTCTAAGCTCTGCAGCAGACAAATTAGTGTTCGGGGCGATGCCATGTCCACATCTATCACATTAATTGATAGATTGTAAACATGTCTCTGTAGAGAGCCCTGGAATAGTTCCTGTGGAGGGCAACCTACAGCATAAATTGGATTAAACAGAATTAGATTTGCACAGCCATAGACTGCTGGATGTCTCTTTTAGTCTCCCCTGCAGATGCTGGATGTAATTCTTTAGATCCCTCATGGAGTTAAACCGGTGGTGGTCCACACCCATAGATGGGGTGATGCTGGTTTACACCAGATGAGGATCTGACCTGTAGCACTATGCCTGTCCACCTCACAGTAAGTTAAATACTGCAGTCAGATTGTACTGGATTTGGTAAAATACATTTAAATGTGAAAAAAAAAAAAAAAGCTCTAGGAGCACAGTGTCCCTTTTCCCTGCAGCATGGAAGACTCGGAGCCTCCCTCTGCATGGCACATCTGGTCCAGCCCTGTCTGCCTACACTGCCAGGCTGTGATGGCATGAACAGGCCTTCAGTCCAACAGGAGGTTTGCGAGGCAGGCTCTGAGTGAGGAAAAATCTGCTGAAACACCACAAGGGCTACAGTGCCCATGCTGGAGTGCAGAGAGGTCCATGTGCCACATGTCCCAGCTGTGGGGTTTGGTTACCCTGCAAAACTTTCCTCCTCAGGCAGGTAGTGGTCTGTGGCATCAAGTCACAACGTCACCAAGCTTGTATCATGCCAGCTTGTCCAGCTGGTTCACGGGGGAGGAAATAGGACTTGGGTGTACCACATCCCTACCCAAGCTCTGCCCCTTGGTTGCTCAGGGACACTAATTATGGAGGCTCTTGCTCTACTGCTGTATAATTATGCAACGTACAGTCCAACCCTTAATATAGCTCTGAGCAAACTCCTGTTGGTTTTCTCCTGTTCTCTGAAGAGACTCAATCTGGGACCAAACAATGGAGCAGCTGTCTAGAAATAAAACGTGTATTGAACACAGGGTGGACGCAGTGCCTGAGCTGGAGTTACTGCCCAAGAGCTCTTGCAGGAGGTCAGTGTCTTGGCACAACTTTGGTTTTTGAACTCAGGGTAGCAAGTTCAGAAAACAATTCCTTTTCCTACAGCAGTCCAAAAGTTGCATTTGCAAAGGGGTGAGGCAGGGAAGCAGTTTTTCGATCATGCTATAGAGGCAGCAGAGGTGGAGGGAGGATGCTGACTGCTGGATTGGTTCTGGTTTAGAAGCAGCTGATGATCACTGGGGCATCAATTTCAGCAGACAGTGTGTTTCCTCTCCACCATCAGGGCTCTCCAGCACATGCTGAACTTGCTGAAAAACCACTGTTCTCCTGGCACGTCCCAGCCCCCGGAGTGCAAGGATGGCCAGGATGTGCTCCTTCCTGCAGAAACCAAACAAGACCTCTCTCAGTCTGGTGAGAAAACCAGCCCAGAGGTAAGCAACCAACAACCATCGTGGAGACAGAGTGAGGCAATGGTGAAACGCTGAGCTAAGTCCCCTCACCGCCATCAGGATGGGGCTCTGCAGCCTGCAGAGGTCCTGAGCATTGAGGACCAGCTCCTACCAACCTGTGCTGGGACAGGACACGCTCCTGCTGCTGGTGCTTTGGGGAATTTCCTTCTCTGTCTCCACACACACGTGATGCCTTTTGCAAGTTTTCCTGAGAGGCTGCAGACCTTTTATTTAATGATTATTTTGAGTTGAGTAGTGGAAGTGCTAATATTTAGAAAGCTGACAGGCACTAATTAGATTACAGCTAGGAAAGCCAACTGGAAACGCACCCTGTTCCAGTAATCTCAGTATATACAAATTCAGCAACGTCTCTGAGAGCTCTGGAAGAACTAACAGACATTTGAACAGGAAGCAATGCAGGGCCCGCAGGTTCCGCCTCATTTTCCAAACTCAATTGTTAAAAATAAGATTACTCAATAATGGAAAGCCAGGAAATAAATGAATCAAGAGGACAAGCCTTAAAACCTGTTTTGGCTCTAAGGCTAATGATGAAAAAGTACCACAAATCACAGCCTTGTAAATGGCTTTTCTGCCTATAAAACAGTTTTCAAATAGCTAAGGCTGACTAGCCATCGTTTACCTCCCCTTTCTTCCCAGAACAGACACTGACTCTTTCGTCAGCGTAGCCTGCCCCCTGGGATCAAGGCTTTTTTTTTCTTTGCTTTGCTTTGCTTTT
>VXBZ01012763.1:326210-433252 GCA_013399135.1 Heliornis fulica | reverse complement strand
TTTTTTTTTTTTTTTTTGATAAGTGTATTCACCTAGGAAATTAGTCAGGAGCAATTATTCTTTTTCAAGTTCATGTCTTGAATTTCCCCATACAGATAAGCCCAGAACATATCTGACATGCTTGATTTAAATATACTTATGAAAAAATTTGAGCCTTAGATTTGGGAAGAAGGAACTAGATTTAATGACATTTTTTCCTGAATGTTTGAGGGTCCACTTCAGCATTCTGAACATTTTGTTAAATTTATGGTGTACTTTGATTGTATAAATACTATCAGGAACTATGTAACCTAGTCCAAGAACCTTTGGTCTTTTTCTGAAATTACTCCAATGAAATGGATTTTCTTGGAAGCTCTACCACTAATACCCCTTCTCAATGGTTTGTAGAAGAGCTGTGCAAGAGGAGGTAACTTCTGGTATGCTGTGCACGAACAGTCACTTTGTTTGTTTATTTTTCCAGTAGCCTTAAATTTTGCAGATGCTGCTTTGGATCAGCAAAAGGAAAATACAAAGGAAAGAATTTGCAATTTATTCCAAAATGTCGTGGTTGTGTTGAGGCCCTTTCAGAAACTGCAGATGAACTATGTCAATGTCTTTAGGGTCACTTTGAAATCTGAGCCTCGAAACAGGAGACAAACTGCTTGTTCCAAAGCTGGAGCCTCAAAATTGGCAAGCTGGGCTAATACTGGTCAGGCACAGGAAAGCAGCCTGGAGCTTTATAGAGAAACAAAGTTCATCTGGAGCTACAAAATAGTATCCAGTGACAGGACTCATGAGAATGGTTCAAAGCTGCATCAAAGGAGGTTTCGACTTTAGGAAGCATTTCTTTACCAAGAAGGTATCCAAATGCTGCAACAGGCTTCCTAGGAAGGTTGTTGGTGCCCCAGTCTGTCAGCCTGTAAGAGGCATTTTAACAATGCCCTTAACAACAGGCTTAAACCTTTGGTCAACCCCCTCTACTCCACTCTTGTGAGACCCCCACCAGGAGTATTGTGTCCAGTTCTGGAGTCCCCTACATCTGAAGGACATGGAACTGTTGGAACGGGTCGAGAGGAGGCCACGAAGATGATTAGAGTGCTGGAGCATCTCTCCTATAAAGACACGCTGAGGGAGTTGGGGTTGTTCAGCCTGGAGAAGAGAAGGCTCCGGGGAGACCTTGCAGCGGCTTTCCAGTACCTGAAGGGGCTGCAGTAAAGCTGGGGAGGCAGTTTTTAGAAGGGTGTGTAGTGATGGGACAAGGGAGAATGGTTTTACATTGGAAGGGGATAAATTTAGATTGGATATTGGGAAGAAATTCTTCCCTGTGAGGAAATTGAGGCCTTGACACAGGCTGACCAGAGCAGCTGTGGCTGTCCCCTCCCTGTCATTGTTCAAGGCCAGGTTGGATGGAGATTTGAACAGCCTGGTCTAGTGAGAGGTGTCCCTGTCCATGACAGGGGGTTGGAATTTGATGATCTTCAAGGCCCCTTCCAGCCTGAACTATTCTGTGATGATTCTATAATTCTAAGTAATCAGGCAGCTGGACTAGATGATTGCTGTAGGCCTTTTCCAACCAAAATGATTCTATCCTCTCCTATCCTATCCTATCCTATCCTATCCTATCCTATCCTATAAAGGAAAAGTCTCTTGAGGTTACTTGTGTGCATTAGAAGATCCAGCAGACAGAATAAAGAGAAAGGATACAGCCATCAACAAAAATAAGGTGGGATTCCCCCTGTTGCTGGCACCTTTACCTCCCATGTGTGGCTATCAGCTGAGAAGAGAAGCTGGAGAGCTTGGCCAATGCATGGGGCAAGCTGGTGCTGTTTGGGATGGAGCCCAGCAGTTCTGGCACCTGCTGTTTCACATACCTGATATAAGGGTGATCCTGACACAGGTCCTTGATGTGCTCCTTGATCTTATATTTCTCCCCAGTGATATTGGCAATGTGGTGTATGGCAGGAAGAAGCCAGTCAGCGTCAGAGCCCTGTGAAAAAGGAGGCATAAAGGGACGTCAGAGGGGAGCCCATCACCTGCAAAATGCCTTTTTACCTGTAGCACAGAGCACAGCACCAGGTGGCTTTTACTGGTGTAAGACACTAGTGAGGCAGAACAGGCTGCCCTTGGGTGGGCAGCGTGCTGCTCGAGGGCAGCACTGGGTGGCAATGGCAAGGCAGCCCCAGGAGCTCTGTTGGGGCCTGACTTTGCACCCCCTCATGCTTATGAGCACCACAGTGATTCAGACCCTGAGCAGGACACTGTGTCTGTGGTCCTCACCTTTAGAAGGACTTCACATTCTGCTGCCTACTAGTTCTGTGTGTGGGCAAACAGCCAGTTTTCTCCCCATCACCCTCCTGTATGCAGACTGTGTGCCTGGATGGTCCTTCACCATGGACTCATCTCTGTGAGTTGTACCCAGAGCAGGGATCCTTCAGAGACAAGGTGCACCTCATGGCCCAGTATCCTAGAGGATACTGGGAGGGGACCCACATATCTGATCAATGAGTGTATTGTTAAGGATTCTGGCTTCCTCGTTCATCTTTTTGCTCACTTGCTGACGTGTCTCCCCACTCTTCTTCCATCTGGTTTTGATGACCTGAATGATATTCTCTTACTATGTACTTATGAACATAACATAGAAGCTCCTGGTTAAAAAAAAACCAAACCACGCATACCTCATGTTCCTATGCAAGGTCATGAAACTGATGGCAGGGGAGGCCTTCAGGTCTTCACCAGCATCAAGGGAATACCTTGGAAACAACCCACGAATTTTTGTCAATTTGGGTCCTCAGTAACAAAGGAGGATACTGAGGATTGTATTAAAAGTAGGTTTTGATGGTGCTTGCGGATTTTAAATATAGAGCTGTTGTCACCTACCCATTTATTTCACAACTGCATAGATGTGAAAGGAGCATACAAGCCCACAACTGATGGAATGATAATGTTCAATGTTCATCAAAGCTTTTTGTTCCTCTTTAAAGAAATCAGTTCCCATATTTAAACTACAGAAAGGAAAAATGTTACTTATTCTCATGTGGAAGTATGGTAAGAGCTGAACTCTCCCACATCAGCAGTTTCTGTGGTTATAAACAATCCCTGCCTCCAGAATGAAGTCCACAGGTTGGACTATAGCCTGCAATTAACAGTGGGAGTCCCACAGCATCATTGCACCCAGGCATGGCACCAGCCACCTACCTGGCCCTTGGGCTCCCTCATGTGCTGCAGGTGCTTGGAGAACTGTGAGACTGCTGATGCCAGCGAGTCCGGCTTTTCTGTTGCCAAAATCCACTCTTTGGTCAGGATTTTCTTAAGGAGTGGCTGAAAAAAAAAGACCAACTCGCTGATGGGACCAGTAATATTCAGACATTCAGACTAGCTGATGCACTAGCCGAAGGCACCCAGTGGTATGCCTTCTTGGCAGGGCAGAGGGTGTGAACCAAACAGCACAGA
The DNA here is from genome assembly GCA_013399135.1 of Heliornis fulica. Lineage (NCBI taxonomy): Eukaryota > Metazoa > Chordata > Aves > Gruiformes > Heliornithidae > Heliornis > Heliornis fulica. The sequence continues at coordinate 429,823 of VXBZ01012763.1, read as the reverse complement.
GCATCACCAGCACACCCACTCTATGTGAAGCTCCCTCATGAGGAGGGAGCTACCAGGAGCAAGGAGCAAGTTGGGTTTCTCTCTCCAACCCAGGGAATTCAGACCCATGTCTCTCCTTTCTGGGTAGGAGCCCCAGTGCAGACAGGCGAAGCATCACTCCCTGAGCAGGAGGTGCTTTGGCATTAGTGGCTTATGTGAGTCTCCTTATTTCATTGCTCTGTGCTGCCTTGTAATCCACCAGCTGTATTTCTTTAGGTAAGTAAATTTCTATCCCTACTAGGTGGTTGAAGAAACAGATGTGAATGTTAATCAGAGGAAACTCAGGCATGGCTAGATAAAGGCTGTGGCATGCAACCATGTATACTAGAGTTACATGGGTTTGCACCAGCTACCTTAAGTCACTTGAAGGTGAATTGGTTGGAAATTAACCTAGTAAGCCACCACCCCTCCAGCCTTTTTCACAAGGAAATCAAGCTCCTCTTGCTCACAGCACTTGCAGGGGACTGTCTGTACTCTCTGCAGACCCATGTATCTACATGAAATCACACTGGGAATTTCCTTCTGCTCATTGCTCTGAAGTGGTGGAAAGGGAATAGCAGCTGGGGTCATCCTTGACTTGATACCTCATAGCCAGTGATGATGTGGGAGTGATGGCACCATTTCCCACCTGCCCTGTGTGCAGGGTGCTCTGACCAAGTGTCCACAGCAAATTGTTTCTCATGCCAGAACTGTTTCTCATGCCCCTAGAACTGATGTGCCTCTACACAGAAACACAGTAACATCTGCTGAAGGTTTCTGGTGGCACCTGGAAGAGACTCCCCTAAAGTCCAAACTGAACACATCCCTCCTCTGGCACATCCCCTTTGTACTTTTCTTGTCTTAGCTCTCAGGATCTGTCTCTGTCTTGAGACTACAGGCAACATCCTTCTCAATTATTTTTCCCACTTGTGCTCTCCTGCTGTGCTCCCAGCTGGCTGGAGGGCTGTTTAGAAATGCTTTGCCTCATCTGCCCTCAGTTCTCATGGCATTTCAGCTCTCTTACTCAATGCCTTGGCTTGACTCTTCCTGTCTGTCCCTTAGGCTCCAAGACAAGCTCTGCAGTCACAGGAAAGTCCCCATGGCCATGCAGGCATGGCTTAGATTGGAGCAGTTGTGTGACTGTCTTTGTTTCTGGAAGTTATTCTGGGTGATTTAGAAAGTGAATCTGGAGGAGTGAAGAGGGATGGGACAAAAAATTTAATTTCCCTCATCTCTCATCATCCCTACCAGCTAGGGTTAGTGGATCCCCAGCTGGCTGAGAGCAGAAAGTCCTGTCTACAGCACCTGGGAAACATGAACTGCATTGCAGCACTTTGGCTTTTAGAACTCTTAACACAAGTTAAGCTGATATCAGAGCTTTATCAGCTACCAGAGTTTTAGCATCCGCATGCTAAAAGGCTCAGTCTTTCTTCACCATGGAAACTGCCTGGAAAAATCTCCTCTACCAGAAAGAATTCTATCCTGAGGAGGTTGATAACAGACTGTTATAGCGGATCTAGGAATGAGTAAACCAATGTATTTAGGAAATACTGTAGCCAAGATCCTCTTACCTGTGTTTTTGTTCTTAGTTTATTAAAAAAAATATTTTTTAAGTTCTCTGTCAGAGTTGCGCAGATCTTCTGCAGTTCTTCAGTATTAACTTTAAACACTGTTTCTAGCCCCAACCTAGAGAGAGAAAGAGAGACACTTCCAATGGGTTAGTGTTGAAATGTACACTGTTACACACACCACACACCCCCACAAGCATTTTATCCAGATTGGCATCTTGGACATTATTTTTAAACTTTGTGTATGTAGTTATTTCTCTTGAAAATGCTTAATGATTTCCTTCTCCCCTTCCCCCACTCCCTCCCAACACTATACACTAAAATGAATCACAGCCAATTAACTGTGGTTTAAAAACCACCTATTTCCTCATCAGGTGATGCAAAGCAGTTGCATAGGCCTTTTAATTTTCCACTTGAGCAACATTCTGAGAGCACTGAGGTGTTTATATTTAAGAGAGAAGTAAATGATAAAGCTAGAGAAGGGAAAGTGACTGCCCCAGAGCCTGTCTGACTCGCTCCACACCTATCATCGGCTGCTGGGAGGCTGAACTATAGAACTGGAAATCTGGAATTTCCTACGAACAGTGGGTACTTCTGCAAGGTTTCCCACTGGTGAGGAAGAAAAGATGACTTCTGAGAGGTTAATGAAATCCCCATCAGTGTTTGTGGGCTCTGGGAGCATTGCAAAGGCCAGGCTTTCTTTTCACAGAAGAATTCACAGAATCACAGAACATTAGGAGTTGGAAGAGACCTCAAAAGATCATCTAGTCCAACCCCCTGCCTGAGCAGGATCACCTAGACTAGATCACGCAGGATCACCTAGACTATATCACACAGGAACACATCCAGATTGGTCTTGAATGTCTCCAGAGGAGACTCCACAACCTCTCTGGGTAGCCTGTTCCAGTGATCTGTCACCCCCACGGTGAAAAAGTTTTTCCTTTCATTCACATGGAACTTCCAATGCTCCAGCTTGGACCCATTGCCCGTTGTCTTATCACTGACCATCACTGAGGAGAGCCTGGCTCCATCCTCCTGACACTCACCCTTTACATATTTACATACATTAATGAAGTCACTCCTAAGTCTCCATCCCTGCCCCTCTGTAACACGCTCTGGGGGGGGGAAACTGAGCCAGCACCACAAAAATGCTAGTGGTGCCTGAGCTTCCCTGGATGTGCGACATCCACTGCTGTGACAACTGTGGGCTCCTGCAATTGTCTGCTAGCTAGCTTGTATGTTCGAGGCTGCCTAGGCAGGACTACCAAACACCTAAAAGCATCCCCCTTTCCCTAGCCTGGGGCCACAGGCCTGCAGCTCCTACTGAACACCTGAAGTCTGGGTCCAGCATCCATAAAACCATGCTGTTAAGCCACCTACCTCTGCCCAGCAACTCCTCAACCCAGGCTGACGAATATTTAACGCAACCCAGGCGTAAACTCAACCCATCGAGGCCAATCCACCGCCCAAACACCTGCCTGCTCCCTGCCTGGGGCTGGCTTCTCCCTCACCACCTCTCCCGTCTCCAGCGGGGAAAAGGACCGCCATTTTCCACAGGGGCAGGAGGCGGCAGAGAGCGCCAGCTCCGCGCCGAGGCAGCATTCCTGGAGAGACCGTGCCATCTAGAGACTTCCCGGTGGTAGTGCTCACTGCGGCTGGAGCGGCCGGCTCCTGTGAGACACGGCAACAGGGAACATCTGCAGCCCCTCAGGAACACTCGCCATACAGCATCCCTGCCGCAGGCGGTTCCAGGCAGCCATGCAGCAGCTTGGCCCAGAGAGGACAACCCAAGTTTTTCACAGAATGTCAGAAGTTGGAAGGGACCTTCAAAGATCATCCAGTCCAAATCCGCTGCCTGAAGAGGATCATGTAGATTAGGTCACACAGGAACTCGTCCAGATAGGTCTTGAATGTCCCCAGAGAAGGAGACTCCACAACTTCTCTGGGCGGCCTGTTCCAGTGCACTGTCACCCTCACAGGGAAAAAGTTTTTCCTTACATTCGCATGGAACTTCCTATGTTCCAGCTTGGATCTATTGCCCCTGGTCATATCACTGGCCATCAATGAGAAGAGCCTGGCTCCATCCTCCTGACACTCACCCTTTATATATTTATATACACTAATGAGGTCACCCCTCAGTCTCCTTTTCTCCAAGCTGAAGAGACCCAACTCCCTCAGCCTTTCCTCACAAGGAAGGTGTTCCACTCCTTTCATCATCTTGGTGGCCCTGTGCTGGACTCTGTCAAGGAGTTCTATGTCCTTCTGGAACTGAGGGGCCCAGAACTGGACACAATATACCAGGTGTGGTCTCACCAGTGCAGAGTAGAGGGGGAGAAGGACCTCTCTTGACCTATTAGCCACCCTCTTCTAATACACCCCAGGCTGACATTGGCCTTTTTGGCCATGAGGGCACATTGCTGGTCATCTTGCTGTCCACCAGGACCCCCAGGTCCTTCTCACCTACACTGCTCTCCAACAGGCCAGTCCCCAGTCTACACTGGTACCTGGGGTGGTTGTTCTGTTTTAGTGTCCAGACCCCAGGTGTTTGCTCTCTGTCTGGGTTGGCCTCTGAAGCACCACATCTGCACAGCAGGGAGGACCCCAGATGAGGCCTGGGCCTTAATGTTTGTGCCCCTGTGTGGCTGCAGACCCTCTCCCAGAGCAGTTGCTCTACAAACACCCCTGTTCCATGTGGCACCGGCAATGGAGGACTGTGGCAGCTGTGTAGGCTGCTGCAGGGTGTGAAGTGCAAGGTCATCATGTGCCACAACACTACGCTGATGGACCAGCCCCTGTGACACATGCTGACTGTCACCATCCTACTTACGGGGAGAGTGCCCCTCTTCTGGAAGCACTCTGACTGTCAGAGCTGATGGGCATACCTGTTTGTCAGAGGCCTTTTCAACACGTGGCTTTAAATTACTAATTCATAGCACATGCAAAGCCCTAGAAGTTTCTGCTACCAGCAGCAATGGCAGGGGTTCATTTGCAGGTTGAGTGCTTTCACAGAATTTCCTCTAGCCCAGTGCCAAAAGCAGCCTGCAGGCAGCATTGCTGGGCTTATACTGCTAACCTCCAGAACGAAAAATGAAATAAGCCTCCAGAGGCTGAAAAAGATGGGCTAGAATTGAGTTTTCATGCAAGCACCGGATCCATCCCCATTTCTGTCTCTTCACCCTCGTGACTTTCATCTGCATCTCTTGGGGAACATCCCGCTGGGAGGTGAGGAAGGGCTGGGGGCTCTGCACCCAGCAGATCACCCCAAGGAGACCTTGTCTTTCCTTTCCAGATGTTGTAACCCTCCTGGACCCCAGCAACACAGTGGCCTGGCTTGAGGGGGAGTGGATTTACATCAACTCATGGAAGCTGTTAATGTAGGCAGCAAAATAAGGCACAAAGACGGGGGCTGTCCTGGGCAGTGCTCCATGCCATGAACTCCTCCCCGAACCTGCAGGAGAAGACACACAGGTAATGCTAACAGTGGGGGGACTGAGGATGGCTCATCTTCTGTGTACATAGTGATGTCAGGAGATACCAGAGGCTCACCCAATCTGTCTCCTTTGTATGTGGACATGTTTTTTCTAGCTGTCACAACATGCGTGTGCAGTGGTGGGGAATAGATGGCAGATAATTATGGGTTTCGGGTGCACTCGCCTGAGCTGGAACGCAGCACTTTTGGAGAGATGCCAGGGATCTTGGCATGCCAAATCTCTGACTTTTCCTCAGGCTGAGGGATTAATTGCAGCTGTGGTACTCAGGCTCATTAGTCGGGTCCTTCATTTCATTGACGTTTTGGGCAATACAATATGTGCCCTCTTAAGCACACAAGGAAAGGATTTACGCCAGGGCTGGGTTTATGACAGAAGGTGAGTAGGAGCAGGGCAGTACACCTACATTTTCCACCCGTAACCTCAGCATGGTTTGGTAGGTAGCTGTTTTCTGTTCAGCACAGCTTTTACACTTTTGACAGCTGTTTTACAGCCAGATCCACACTGCTGGCAGGAAGCTGCGTGCTCAGGCAGGCTTTGCCTGGTGGACCCATTGTTTGTTAGGGTAAAGGAACCTGCTTGGGCTGGCTTCAGCCCTGGCATCTTGGGTTTGTTTAGGAAAAAGCTTAAGTTTCAGTGACCCTTTCATCTGGGAGCCCTTGCTGCCCCCAGCTTGCATTTTACACCAATTTTGTTTAAAAGAGGAGAGGGGAAAGGGAAAGGGGAAAGGGAAAGTGTAAGGAGAAAAGATTAAAAAAATAAAAGATAACAGATGAAAAAACAAAATAGCAAAGAAAAAAACAGATGAATGGGGCGGGCGAAGAAATAACAAAAGAAGAGAACATAGGTACTGCATTTAAAAAACCCATCAGACTTCAAAGCCACATCACTGGCTTGAACTTCCCTGCTCGCTCAGGTTATGGGAGACAAGTGTAGATTGCAGGGCTACTGAAGATGAAGGTTTACATGGGGGAGCATTGCTTTTAGTGCAGTTTGGACACTCGCCATGGCCCAGGTTCACACTCTGAGAAAGCAGCACTCAGGCTCCTCACTCTCACTTCTGCAAAACTCTCCACTCAGCACCTTCCAGAGGTGGGAAGCTTCAAAATTTTATGTGAAATTATTTACAGTCTTGCTTGGAGTAGATTGATACTGAACAACCTTTCTCCTCTGCAGATTGCTGCTCCGGCAATGGCCACATACCTCTGAAACACAGCCCCGACAGAGGGGTCAGGCAGCATGTTCCTGTGCTGGGACCCTCTGCAAGCCAAATGGCTTCCCTGGAGCATCCCCAAAGCATGTCACGGGTGGGGGGGGTAAGAGCTGAGGCCATAACTCAGAAACTACCAAGCAGGAAAAGATGATTTCAGCAAAAGTGTGGAGTCCTGTGTCCTTTGGACACCAGGTAAATTTTAAAAAGACTCAGAAGGAAGCCCAGCTGTATATTTTGATGGGTGGCAACCCACCACCCATTTCTCTGCCCACAGCCATGGTATGCAGGAGTTTCTCTTGGTGGAACTTGTGCCCAAACACCTGGATAATGTTTTGGACAAGTAGGCTCAGGAGCTGGGGGTCCATAACTGCTGCTTGCTTGGGGCTGCAGCTGCAAGTGACCAGCATCTGAAGCCACAAAGGTCCTGGAGCACAGTGGTCCATTCCCTTTCAATCCAGCAGCTTCTTCCCAGACCTCTGACCTCAGACTTTGGGACTCACAAGTGTCCCATCTGGGTCTGTTTATGACTCCCTCCAAGTTGTTTGGCTGCTTGCTCATTACTGGACTCATTGTGATTTCTAATCTCCCAGAAGCAGACCCATGCCTGCTCGGTGCCAGCATGCATGGCACCCAATGCATGGACCTTTTCCGTGCCTTTTTACCAGTGTGGGACTCATTTGGAAGGAATGTGCTGCCTGGAGTGGTGATGACCTTGGTATGAATTCGTGCAGCTCTGCCAGACACAGGTCAAGCATTTTTGTTTCCAGGCTTCTGCTGATCGCTCCAGATATCTTCATGTGCTCCCCGATGATCTAGTAAAGGGCACATAAAAGCTCCAATGAATGGGAGAAGCAGGAGTGAAACATCATTCACAAGATCTCATGCAGCTTTGCTTAATAAAGCATGACTCGCCTAGCAAAGGGGGAAACAGACAACTTGTTGCCAGGCGGTTTTCATTATTCTCTGGCAGTTTTAAAAATAATAATCCAGAATGGGCCAAGAGGCACAAACTGATTTGAGGCATAATCGTTCATCTCTGATGGCCCCGTGTCCTTCTGCTGTCTGCATGTAACTTAGACGTGGTGTTGACTGGAGCCCTCAGCTACCCTGGTGCTGTCCTCCTCTTTTGGGGTAGTCAACCCCCAACCCAGTGCCCAAGGGGTGCTGTGCTCTCCCCATATCCCCATGCTGAGGGTGGCTAATAAGCACCATCTCAACTCCTCAGGAGTGATGCTGGGGCCACATGGAGGGCTGGCCCTGAAATCTTGCTTGCACTGGGACCCCTCCCTCATTCCCATTCCCACCACCCCAGCTGACTCTCCAGAGTGAGGCCGGCTGCAGCCCTGCTCTGGTGCTTCCTGAGTCTTCCTACCCATCTGCTATTCCAATTCAGTCCTGTCTTCCTGGAGAGCACACAACGTGTAATATTCCTCTATGGAAAAAGAGTAACAGCAGCAGGCACAACACTCTGATTCCCCTTTTTTCTCTCTCCCTCTCCCTCTCTTTTTTTTTTTTTTTTTGTATTATTTAATTGAAATGACTCAACCCTTTGAGTGAGGAGAATGAATACAAACCCCTCCTGGATTTATTACCCTGTAGTCCCTAAAGCTAGTAGGAGCTTTTGGGTTTTGTGCTCTTTAAATTGGAGTGGCTGTCACTGCCTACAGCCTTTCCATGGCTGCCACAGCCTTGGGACAAAGTTGCTCTTTCAGCCAAGGTTTTTTTTCCAACAAACCTTTTCTTTCTGCGCCCCTCCCCCCCCTCCCCACCACCATTCCCCCTCTCCCCTTTCTTCTTTCTAATCAAAGAGATTTAAGGACTTTAAAATCAGTTGCCTATTATGCTGCTGACACAATTGACAGCAGGTTTAATTTGCAGCTAGAAAGCAAGCGGGAGAGCTAAAAGTTGTAATAAACGACATTTTCTGCTCTAATGTATTCTGCCAGCGCGTGACTAACATAAATTATCGCAGGAGGCCGTACCTCCACCCCAGAAGGTAGCGATCCAGTTTCCCTGGAGCCACAGAGCTCCCCCCACCCCCCAATTTTGCTCCAACTAATTAAATACCGTCTGAATATCGAAGGAGAGTGAGGAGTGGTAGAGGTTTCTCTTTACTTCTGGATGAACTTCCTTCTCCCACTTCTCCGTGACCTCCAGGCTCAGGATGTTTCCAAAATAGCTTTTGATTTTCCCCTAAATGTTAAACGTAGGAAGGAAACATGTAGCTGAGGATACAGAAGCGAGCATGAGTAAAGTGACTTGCTGTGTTTCGCTCCACTGCATGTGTATAGGGCTCACGTGTGTGGTGCAGAGAGATGAGCAGAGTGAAAGACCTTTGCTCCAGACCCTGTTAGTCTACACGGGATCTCAGGAAAACTTAGGAGTTGTATGGGGAGCAAGGTTCTCCCAAATCGAGGAAGAATCATTCTCCTTTCAGGGAAATACTGTGTCAGCTTTTTGACTGCTCGATTGCAACACCCTCCTGCACATGTAATACACAACATCAGGACTAAAGATCAAGCTGGTCCTTTTCTGGCAGTACAGCCACTCAAATACCTGGCAGCACTGTTCAGTCCCTGCTGATAAATCCATCTTGCTGCTGGAGGAACAAAACAATCCTTCACCAGGATGATGGAGCAATGCTGATTTTATTCAGCTGGGTACCTTGAGCTCACCTTGAAGAGTGCCCTGTTTCAGAAATGGCTGGTGAGAAAATGCCTGAGCCCAGGCAACAGCCTGGGAAGTGTGTCATATTACACAGGGTCCCAGCCAAGGACAGCAGAAAGACATCCGCAGAAGGGGCTTCCTATGGGGAGCTGAAACATGGGGAGATCCGCCATTGGGGACATGCCCAAAGTTTTCTGCCTATAGCAAACCTCAGAAGTGCTGGAGGAGCTCCAGCTGTGAAAGTAGCCGCTGAAGAGCCGTTACACCTAACTTCATAATGCTTTCAGTGTGATGAATCCCAGCTCTGAGCTTTCAGTAAGCCTCTTCCATACTGTATGCATCTATACCATCACGAATGTGATCTGGTACGGTGATCATCCAGGTTCAAGCTCATGGTTCCAGAATTGGTGCTCAGGACTTTTTTTGCCTCTGTTTAATGGCCATTCTCTGTGCTGCTGGCAGAAGTCATCACCTGGTGGGGCTAGAAACCATCACATAACCATCCCAGACCTCTGCCAAGAGTACTGGAGGTCCCATACCCTCCCTGGGGGGCATGTGGGGACAAGGTCAAAACTCTCACCTTTGCAGAAGTGTTGTAGTCATTTTTCAGTTTATCCCAATCAGCTGCTGTTAACAGCAAGGACAGGGTTTCTGCCTTAACCTCTGGTTTGAGATCAGGGTGACCCAGGAAGAGTTCACTGGAAAGATTAAAAAGAACAAATTATGTTGCCTTGGAGTGTGAGTAAACTGATGGAATATTCATGTGGCATGAGCTACATAATTATTAAGCCGTGAGAAATATACTTAAAGCTTAAATTGTGATGCTTGTTTTCAAGCTTTAACAAGAAAATCTTTCCCCACTATTCAAAATCCTAATTATTCAAAATCAAAATGATCTAAGGTTCCAGCCCACCTTAGAAATCATAAGACTTCTGAGTTGTTTGGACATGAAAAGTGCTATGAGAATTTACTTTCTTAAATAAACAACCTGAAGCTGATTCATTTGACTACAAGCCTGTGAAATGCCTATAAGGGTAATTCCTGTACTGGTTAGCTGATCTCCCTGGCTCCTCTCTGGTGGTGTCACNCTGTCCAGTGTCTACTTCTCCCTCTCAAGACAGGAACCCATTATTAGCCCATGCAATTGAACGTGCTGCCCTTGCAAAGTGCTATGGACTGTTGGAGGCATTGTATTTATCAGGGTGATGAAGGTGGAGAAGAGGAAGAAAAGAATCTTCTTGCACTTGATGATTGTGTGGCATAAGGTTCCAGCAGTCACCTGGTTAGCAGGGAACAGAGCTGGATCATCCTGCACACTGCCAGATTGTTTGCCTGGTCACTGGAAAGGGTTCCCGTTGACAAACCAGTGCTGAGCCCACGGTCAGGTTTGGATCCAAGTGAGGATGGTGCTGTACAAGGTTCAGGCTGGTGCAGAGTGACTGACACCCTGAGGATGGTGTTTGATATGTCTGTACAGCTCCTAGAGTATTTTAGCCACCCCTGAATTGCAGGGAGCTTTAAAAGGTCCTAAAAGCCACAGACCTCCCATTCGACTAGCAGATATATCTGAGCCAGAGCCTTTGTTTTAACATGGCTGGTTCCACACGGTCTTGTCTTGGTGCCTCCACGAGATGACTCTGACCCCTAAGCACGCAGGGTAATGGGGCCAGCTTCCAAATGCATTACAGTTTTAATTGAACAGGAAGAATGGAGGGCTGCCTCACAGGTCCCTCCTAGTGCCTGGAAAAGTCACTAAGCAGCTGTTGGACCTTTCAAAACATTTGCAGAAGGGGAGTAGGTTTATCAGAGCTGCAAGGAGGAGCTTCCTGGTGTATGAGAACAGCAAGTGGGAGCTGGAAACAGGGTAATTTAGATATATGAAAAGCAACAAGTGTTTTACCCAGAAAATTTCTGGATTTCTGTCTCTACTGGAGGAGTGACCATGTCTGTCTCGCTCCCTCAGGAAACTGAAGAGTTCAGTGTTTTCAAAGCACCCCGTGGCGCTGCTGCTCTCTGGAGGAGGCTGAGGCAGCTTACCTGTGATAAGTGTTGGCCACCCAGTTCAGCAAGGTGTAAAGCTCATTGAATTCCAGTGGTCTTTGGGAGTGAGAGGCAATAGCCTTGTGAAAAGCCTCCACATACATGTCACATACACGGTACTCCTCTGGATAGCACTTTTTTACTGATACCTTGATTTTCAGTAAGGCTTTGCTCAGATGTTTCGGGAGGAAACCTAGGTGGAGGTCAAACCAATAACTCTCTTCTTCCTTTGATGCCATGGGTACCCTCAGGACTCTTTTTCTAGCGCTCTCGTTGATAGCTTCCTTCCACTCCTCCCTCCACTTTCTGGGTGTGCCAAGCAAGTCTGACCCAGGACCACAAGCATTGCTTGTGTTAGGATGAGCTGCTTCTTCACAAGCAATTAAAGTCAGCATGGAATCCTCCAGAGTGGGGTGGTCAAATGTTCCCACCACAATGGAGTGGATTGCATTTGCGATGGAGTTATAAAGCAAATCCACATCCTTGGATTTCCTCACCAACTCCTGGGGGTTATCTTTGTATTTCTCAGCATCCCGATCAGCTATCATCTCATCTTCCAAGTACCTGATACTTGCAAATGCTTCCAAAAGTTGTCTTTGCTGAATAAGATCATTGATTTCCATTACTGCAGAAAGAAGGAGGGAAGGGGTTGGGATAGAGCAGGCATTAGCTGATTGGCAGGTCAGAAACAGGACAAGATGCTTCACGGGGAGGCTTGCGGGGATCCTCTGCGCAGGCAGGTCCCAGCAGTGCCCCTGAGACTGACCCCACGATCTCTCCAGCTCCTGTTTGATGCAGGAGAGGAAAGCAGTTGAAGTGCAGACCGAGTCTCATCTCTAAACCGCTGGTTTCAGAGGTAGGAACTATCAAATGCACGGATTATAGCACTGCAGGAAAACCTCAAGCAAATAGCTAACGAGGCTGCACAGAAGGGCACTGCAGTCTCAGGCTGAATAAAACCCCCTCTGGCTCTGCCCCTCTGTTAGTGTGGAGCTGAAGTGGGACTGGCAGTAGTGGCAGTTCAGACATACCCTCCCAGGAGGATCTCTGTTAGCAGGGATGCCCTGGTTTCCCAGCACACCAGTGTGCTCAGCACAAGGCTGCTGCCGCACAGGGGACAACATCTCTAGTTGAAAGAGCATTTCAGCACCTTGCCCAAGAAGGCAGGGAGGGTACCTGGGGTCTGGCTGGAGGGGTGGGAGGGAGACCAGCCAGCCAGATCCCTTTGGGCCCTCTGAGCTCCTGGGTCGGATATCTCACTAGATGGTCATGTCTGCTTCCAGCATACCTACCAGCATGTCCTCCAGATATACCAAGGCCGTGGGGGGAGTAGGAATCTCAGGCATGCTCCTGATACATTTTTAGGAATGTTCCCCGGTCAGATGTAACCCCAGGCTCCCCTCCTGTCTTGAGTTTGTGCATTCTCAAGTTTTCCACTGACACAACCCATTAATATCACTGCTAAACTAGCTCCTGCATTTCTGAGGGCTGAGAAAAATGTAAATACAACCTGAGGTTGTTTCTGGTAATTTGCATTATGAGATTGCTTGAGAAGCAGGAACTGAGGTAGCAAGCCAGAGACTAGCCCATCCATCGCCACCCTTCCCCACCTGTGCCTTCCACAGCAAATGGGCTCCAAAAGATGCTTCTTACCGGTTCCAGACATTTAGCTGCTCTGTGAATGCTTGTGGTCCTCACCCTCCTCGCAACCAAAGACAGGGAATGCTGAAGGACCAGAAGCCACTGCTTCTCAGCTCTGCAATTACCCTTTGACTGGGGATTAAGGAGGGTCTCCAGGTTGGTGGTCCCAGGGTTCCAGCAGGAGGAAAGTGAGAAACACCAAAGTATGCCAGGTAATTGCAGATCACCTGTCTGGAGTGGTTGAGGGTTGGGTGACCTGGTGGAGATCCAAACCTGTGGGTGCTTTCTCCTGGTGCTCAGATCTCATGTGAGTTTTCCCCACCTTTTCTGTTGTTTGTTTGTTTGTTTGTTTTCTATCTGCTACCAGTACTGGTTGGTGTTGTCTGAGACTGGGGGAAAGTCATCAATTACTGTTACCCCCAAAGTGGTTGAAGTCTACTGAGTTTCCCATTTCTTTTCCAAATCCTTTCTGGTACAAGAACTACTACCTAGTTACCAGTAAAATAAGTATTTGCCATGTGTTGAGGAGATCCAAATGCACTGTTAGCTTTTGAGATGCTCCAGGAAGTTCTCACTACCACCAGCATCATAACAGAGGCTCTGAACAGGAAACTCCATTGTGATACTAGCCATAAGGAAATATTAAAAAAGATAAGAAAAATTGTACTATTTTGGCATATGTGGCCACTGCTTTTGGGACATAAACATATAAAATAATAATAAAAAATTAGAGAGCACTTGAAGATATGGTTCATAGTCCATAATTTATGCCCTTAGCTTTGTCTGCATGCAGTTTTTATACTGTGTGCACCAAATAATCTGTGCAGCATAACACTATCTGTATGAAGACAGAAATGCACAAAATAACCCAACTACTGATGCTGCATGCAATGCATAGAGCTTTGAGTGCCTATGTGGAAGTACAGTTGCTTCTGCACTGAGAGAGGAGGGATATCATGCCAATTAACTTAGCCTCTTCTAGGTAAATGAATATAAAACCTGTGTTTGCACAACTGCTTGCAGTGAGAAAGTAAAGGAATACATTCTGTTCTGTTTATCAAAGTGAGAAAACACCATTTAATCACCATCTAGGATAATTATTCAGAGAGGTGATATTGGGTGCTAAATGAATCTTTAATTTAGCAATACAAGATCAGCCAGCTGGTAGTTGAAGGAAGACAATTGGAAGGCAATTAACCATTATGAAGTTTAATGGTGCACATGGTGGCGTCTCCATCGCTTGCCATACTTATCTCAGGATGGGATGTGCTTCTGACAGAGCTGCTTTAGTCTTGGCCAATCATGAGTTACTGGGCACAGGATGAGTCTTATTTGTGCAATTCCTCTGCTTGTTTATTGCAGGAGAAGAAAAGGACTTGGTAACATTTTCTAACACTCCTCATCTACGACCTTTGGGAAGAGACTAGCAAGGTTTATGAGAGGGGCTCAGATTCTGCTTACCAGCCTCAGAGTGTATCAGTGCAAAGTGATAAATAACTTCATGGCACAGGAGAGAATGTTACAGTAGTGAGCCAATGTCAGCCTGATCAATGTCAGCTGATTCTCATGACATCCTATGCACTAGACCAATAATTTCTTTCTAGAAATCATCAAATCATAAAATACCATGTTGGAAGGGCCCTCAAGGATTATCTGGTCCAAACTTTCTTGACAAAAGCATGATCTAGACAAGATGGCCCAAGTCTCTGTCCAGCTGAACAAGTGTCCAATGCTGAGGAATCCACCACTTCCCTGGGGTGTTATTCCAATGGCTGATTGTTCCCATTGTGAAAGATTTTACTCTTGTGTCCATCAGAATGTCCCCAGGACTAACTCTCACCCATTATCTTTCATATTTTCCTTGTGAAAAGGAGACTCCACCTTCTTTGTAGCCACCTTTTAAATATTGGAACATGGTGATAAGGTCTCCCTAAGCCTTCTTTTCTCAAGGCTGAATAAACCCAGCCACTCAGCCCTTCCTAACATGGCAGGCTTCCTAGTCCTTTATCTTCTTTGTGGCCCTTCTCTGGACCCTTTCCAGCCTGTCCACATTGTTTTTGTATAGTGGGGACCAAATCTGAACACAATATTCCAGATGTGTTCTGACAAGCACTGAGTGGGATTGGGCAAACTGGTCTAGTGGAGGGTGTCCCTGACCATGGCAGGGGGTGGGTACTAGATGAGCTTTGAGGTACCTTCCAGTTTGTGATACTCTAATGACTTCTTTATCTCTGCTGGTGATGCCCTTGTTGACACAACCTCACTTCCTTTTAGTTTTGTTACTTGCAGCATAATGTTAACTCATACTGACCTTGTCCACCAGGACCCCTAGGTCCCTTTCCACAGAGCTGCTCTCCAGCTGGGTAGATCCCAGCCTGTGCTGCTCTCCCAGATTATGTTTTCCCAGGTGAAAGTCCTTACATTTGTCCCTGTTGAACTTCACTCCTCTTAGCCCACTCTTCCAGCCTATCCAGGTCTTTCTGCAGGGTGGCTCTCCATTCGAACTGCTCACTTTCCCAACTCAGTTTGGAATCAATGGTGAACGTCATCAGGTTACACTTGATCCCATCATTCAGATCACTTATGAAGACAGTAAACAGCATTGGGACCAGTACTGATCCCAGGGAACCACACATGTTACAGGTTTCCAGTTTGAAAAGGAGTTACTTACTACCACCACCCCCTGGATATGCCCTGTCAGCCAGTTCCCTACCTACCACATGTATCAGTCATCTAGAAATACATCTGCTTCTCTAGGAGCAGGCTGCAAGAAACTGTATTAAAAGCCTTGGAGAAAAACAGGTAGACAATGTCCACTGCTCCCCATCACATCAACTGAGCAGGCTGCTTTGTCTTAGAAGGTGATGACACAGTTTGTCAAGCATGATTTGCCTTGGTGAATTTGTGCTGACTTTTTCCAACCACATTATTAATTGAATTTAATAAAATCCCTCAGGATTTAATATAAGCACCCAGAAGGATTCTTTCCATAACTTTCCAAGGGACTGAAGTAAGACCTATGGGCCTATAACTTCCTGGATGTACCCTGATATCCATGGTTTCTCAAAGGTTACAGAGACGGCCTTGTAATGACATCAGCCAATTCTCTTAATAATCTTGGATGGATATTGTCAGGGCCTATCAGTTTGTAAGGGGTCAAGCTCCTGTAACAGTTCACATGCCAACTCTTCCTTTACTGCTGGTGGGTCTATGCTTGCATCAACCTGGATCTTTGTTCCCCAGGCCTGGCAGGTTGTAGAATGAGGGAAGGTCAACAGAGGTTAAGAAAGGGTCAAGTCATGCTGATGCATCTCCTGGATTTTTTTTTAGTACCTTTGCCTTGAGAAGGTTGATGAAAACAGTGCTCAAACCAATATCGGAGTCACTATAGTCTGCCCACAGTTGAAGAAAGATGAGACCTATGCTGAAGGTAGTATAATTTGACTAAGACCTATCTATACAATGCTTACAAAATGCATAGGAGTTAACTATCCCAGGGAAAACAAACCAACCAAATGAAGCACTGCTGCTGTGAGAAGAGCAGATGAAAATTCAGCATAAAACAACAAAGGTGTCTGCTCAGGTCCCTTTGCAAAGCAGTCTCTAAAACTAAGAACCAAGAGGGAGGTGCCAAACCAGATCACACACAAACTATCATTTTTCTACATCAAGGCCTTGCAGCAACTCACAGAGTACAGTCTGGGACCAACAATCTGAGAGCTGAAGAGCAGAAATTGTCCATGAGTGCGATGCAGGTGATAGTGTAGGAACAGCCCACACTGCACTTCTAGGTAACTGTCAGACCACTGGTTCCCAAACTGTGCTCAGCAGATGTATGTAGGATGGGCACTATGTCCATTGATATGTAAGTCAGCAGGTTGATGTGTTGATAGGTAGGTTGTGGATATAGTTAAACTAACGCAGTGGAGGCTACTGAGCAACCTGCCCAGGCTGGGCCATGCAACACCCCAATGTGTTTGTGCAAGGGGTGACACAGTCATCTCTTCTGCAATGGGATGCCAGGTCTTTAGCACCTCTGTTGGAGGTGCTAAAGGCTGAGGGTCTAACTAAGGGCTCATTGCTCTGCAAAAGGAAAAAGGACGACACATCAAACATAGCAGGAGGTTTGGCAACAACACACAGAAGAGATACATTTGCACAGGCTGGGGCTGATGGAGCTAAATGTCTTGTGTGAGCTCCATATTTCTCAGTCTTACCCCCTGGGCCATTTGGGATTTAACATGAGGGGCCTGTGGTCGCTCATAGGACAACACTTTCTCTTCCCTTGACCCAGCTGAAAAAAAATAAATCTTGACCCACCCCAAATCTGTATGATTTTTGAATAGAATACTCCTTGGGTCCTCTCAGCACTCCTTGCAAGAAGGAGGGCTACCACCTGCCTACCAGATTAAAACAACTCTCTCATTTTGGCACATTATATTTTGATGGATTTCTAGTGTTGAGGGTGCATTTCTTCTTTGCTGAAAACTTCATTGGACCCTGGGATCAGCAGCTCCTTTGCCCCAAGATCACTATATTACCCTACCCTTCATCTCTTCCCTCCATGGACATGGAGGAGTCACAACTTGCAAAGGGTAAATTGCTTAAAGGCTTTCTATAATCTGACAAGCAAATTGGTGGTTATCCTTCTTACCTGAAAGAGGTTTTCCTCAAATGGGCTCTGCTTCTATCTTCTCACCAATCTCCTCTGTGCCACAGATTGTGGGTTTGTTTTCCTCATAGCGCTTGGCAAAGCGCAACGAAAGTAGTTTTACTTTCCAAGAGCCGGTACTTTCCTTTCCTTTCTCTTTGTTTAGACTTTGTTTTGGTTTCCGGAAGGCTAACGCTGTTTTAATACCTCTCTCAAAGAATCCCCTGTCCCTGCTATGCCATGCCTGGCTCTGTTCCGAAGCAACCATTTTTTCTTCCCCCGCGCTGTTCAACAGAAAGGCTGGTTCTGAGGTCATGCTCTTTGGGTCTAAATCCATATTTCTATTCATCTGGTCTTTCAACAAGGGGGTTTCCAATCAGGTTGATGCTAATCACTGAAATGCATAAAAGATCAGAATTAGATGAGTCATTCGTAGCAGAGTATTACTGTGTCTCCAAAGTCAAGACTGAAAAGCTGGCCCGTCCCTTTCCTGTGCCTAATCCAAGGACACAGCAAGTTGTTCTAGAAAGTTGTAGCTACTGAAACCATCTCTCCCCACATACATCAGGTCCTGAGCTGCTTGTAGCTCTGAAAGTCTCTACTTACTCCATAAATCAAACAAATGGCAGCTATTTCTCTAGTGCCAAGAACTCACTAAGCATCAGAGTTGCTGAAATCTGTGTAAACATACCATTTCAGTTGGTAACAAGGTTTGTTTTTATTTTCCATTCTTCTAGGTAGATTTCCAGCCACGTAGGAATGACCCTTCCTGAGGCTTGCTGAGGTATTGCCACTTTCTGCTGTGGATACAGCAGATTGTGTCATGCTGCTGCTCCTACCCTGCTCAAATCCTCACTTGCTGCTGCTCAGAGGTGCCCAGGGGTGAGCCGTCCCCAATGGCAGGTGGCTGAGCTCTGCTCTAGCCCCTTCCATCAAACCCACAGCAGTCCCCACACTCCAAACCATCATGGTTACAGCACGGGAGGCTGTGTGCTGCATTAAGGGTTCCCATCCCTCATCCTGCCTCGCGGCGTGCTGAGAACAGGTACCTCAAAGGCCAAGCAAGCCCCCGTGTGAGCTGCAGGGGATGTGGCAGGAGATTTCACATTTCAACAGAAATGCTCCTGGGCTGTAATCCCATGTCTTGCACTTGCTGCAGACCGATCGGCTCCCCTCTGCCCACTGTAAGGGCTGGCCCAGGTGCTTGGGTAGAGGGAGCAGTTTTGTCCTCCATTCCCTCCCTTTCAAAGAGCTTTCACCAGGTGACCATCTAACAGCCTGCTCATGAGGCTGTGTGCTGCAGAGCTCTGAGGATGGAAAATGCTGTATTTCCCCACAGAAGGCTCAAGGCAGCTCAGAGACCAGTTTAAATCATTAGAAATGGTGATTGCTTGAGGTCACCCAGGAACTGGCTGTCTCAGGTCTGTCCAGCTCACAGGAGACAGACATTGAAATCTGGTTGCTATGAACAAACATGTTGGAACCCTGGAAATACATCTCAGCCTATACAGAGGGTGAGGAAGAGGAAAACACCCTATTTTCCAGGGATTTCAGTAGAAAGGGAGCTGAGTGCCTAGCTCAAACCTTACGGGGTGGGGGTGGGGTTGTGGGGGGCTTCTGTGGCAGGGCAGAGCAGCAGCACTGATAGGAGGGGTGAGCCATGCAGTGGAGGGAGCCAGGGAAGGAGAAACATTAGATGTTAGCTCACAAGCAAGGAAAGAGAAGGGATACATACCCCAGTACCCACCAAAATGATCCTCTCCGCAGTGAGCTGGGATAGCAGGTGTGATCCACAGAAATGGAGGGCAGCTCCGTGCCACAGGAAAACCCGGACAAATGTGGTGGTAGTCAGGCAGTGCTCCAGGGCAGAGATCCACGTGAGCTCGCCCTTCTCAGCTGGTGGGAACACTGTCGCTCTTGCCCACGCTGTCCAAGGGACTCCTTCAGGTTGTGGTGGTTCTCCCCATCCTCCTTTGCTCTCTGGAAAAGCGTGGTTGGAAGTGGGAAAAAAAAAAGCCTTTCCTCACCTGCCCTAGGCCATCAGCAGCTTTGCCTGCTTCTCCAGCACTGTTTCACTTTCATTAAGTCTGAGCACGCAGAGATAGGATGTGGGGCACTGTGAATATGCAAAGTTAATTTTTTACCCTACTAAAATGAAGTTGAGACTGGAGCTCAGCAATGCAGTTAGCTGATGGGCTCAGCCATTTGGGGCAGCTGGGGGGAGAAGGATTTTGGCACCCTGGCCTGGCCTGGTGGGCAAAGCCACATGGCATTGGCATAGGGGGTTCAAAACAGCCCCATAACTGCTGTATAGTTGCATTGTCCCCCCAATACCTTCTACCCACCTCTGGAAGTCATAGGAGGGAGGTTCAGTGCCAGTAATGATTGACATGTGTGGGTGAGAGATTGAGGGCCATGTTCTGCAGTTATATATTTATATATTCACCTTCCCACTCCTCACTTTGCCTGGGGGCACTTGTTTCCATGGGAAGCCTGGCCCTGGATCCCTCCAACCTCAGAGCATCTGGGCAAATCAGAGGCATCTCAAAGCAAAGGACAAAAGATATGCAGGGGTCTGGAAGGCAGAAAAGACACTGAACACAGTCACTTGGCTTGTCACTGAATGGTGTAAGTAACTTCATCCTGTGGAGCCTGCGGTGTCTATACTATGCCAAGCCAGGTGTATGCCAAGTCCAGCTGGGCTCACCAGGCAGTCCCAGGAGGCTAAGCCCCTGGTGTAAAGGAAGAGGGGTAAATTAGGAGTTGCCAGTGTCGTGAACAGGATGCACTCCTTTGCTTTAGGACCCTGCCAGCATGTCACCTATCAGTGTGATAGGAGAGATCAAAGGGGAGGGATCGATGCATTAGAGTCTATGGCATTTGGATTTTGTACCTTGCAGAGGAAACAGAGGGTTTGTATCTTCCCTATGGCTGGGATAGGCTGTGTCAGACAGTGGAAAGTGAGGTAGGAATAATTATGATCAACTAAACAGTAAAGAGTGGCAAGACAGAATGATGGGAAGAAGACCTGACGGCAAGATGAGACTGGGCAAAATATCATTTGGGGCTGCCCTGTTGTGCAGGTAGAGTCCTGCCTGAAACCTCCTCCAGACAGGTGTCTCAGTGTTGATCTTTTCACCCTTGGGCTCTTCAAAGCCATATTTAAGCTGGAGTCTGTGCTGTCATGCTGGGGAAAACTGCAATGGGTAATGCTCTGCCACTCTGAAAGGGTGACTACAGGCACAGAGGGAGGGAGATATTTACTTAGGCACATGCCAAGTTGTGGAAAACTCAGTCACAAAGACCGAATAATTCTTTCCATCCTGATCATTAATTTCCTCCTCTGCCAGGCGTTTATGGGTCTGTTGTAGAGATGGGCTTGCTCTGAACGGAGTGCAGCCAGAGCAGGTTGCAGGCATGGCATAGGTGGGGGCTGATCTGGACCTTCCTGGCAGCTGGTAGTTACCCCAAAACACAGCACCATGGCCTGCTGGGATGCTAATAAACACAAACTAGGGAGAGCTCTGCACCCCATGGTTTAGGTCACGTCTCTCCCCAGCTCTTTCCAGTGCTTTTCCCCCAGCAGCAGCTCTCAAGGAACATGCCCACTCCTGGAAATGCCACCAGGGCAATGCTGATTCCAGGAGTCTGGCCCCAGAAAGTCACGAGAACTTAAAAACTTACTACATTGTGCAGTTGTTTACCATTTTTCTTTAATTTTGATTGAAGGTCATAACCCTCAAGGTATCTGTGAGGGTTAATTTCCTTACTCCAGGCAGGGATGCCAAGAAAAAAAACCCACTGATTGCAGTGAAGTTCAGTAAAATGGTGAAGCTGCATGATGATATGATCCATCTATCCCTTCCTACCTTCTGTAGCCCCTGGAGAGAAAAGCCTTCAAGAAGACCTGCTCCCTCATATGTCACCATTAACAACCCTGCGATATCAGGGTATGTTTTCTCAGCAGCACCACAGTGGAGCTGGTGAATGTTCAGAGAACTATGCACCAAAAGCTCCTGGACCTTAATGCCATGTGAAATATGTGGACTCCATCCTGTCCCCAGTGTCCATGGGGCACCCAGGCGAGCCCTGCTAGTCATGACAGGCCCCTGACGCTCCTCTCTCCCTCCCAGGCACCAGGACAGCAGAGCCCTCTGATGCCAAACTCACAACCATGCTCTTAATTCAATTCAGATGAGAGAACTGGAAAGAAAAGCCAATCTTAGCAGTAGGTGGCCTCCAACTGATTTTCCCCATCAGTGCTTTGGGTTGCCCTCCGCTCATCCTTTGCTAATCCGCCCACTGATGCAGCGACAGCCACAGAGCACCCCGGCTGTGCCAGCCTTTGTACCCCAGCCGGCACGCAGTGCTCTGTACGGTTGTCCATCCCTTCCATCAGCGGAAACACTCATTCCCCAAAAGATCTCTCCATCTGGAAGAAGCATTGTGAAACTGTCTTCCACCCAGCAGCACCAGCTTAACTGCTGCCACCTCAGAGGCTTTCAAACAGGCAGGGCTCCTATGGCTCTCCCTGTGTGCAGAGTGCTGTGCTGAGGCAAAAAGTGTCAGCTTCAGAGCCTTGGGGGTTTCCATGGTGACCCAGACCAGCTCCCCATCCATTATGCTCAGTTTGTGAGGAAAGGGATTTTTCTTTTTTCCTTCTTGCAGAAAATTCATCCTCAAGATCATCACACTTCTCCCTGGTTCCCACAGCCATGGCTCATGCTCTTGCATGTTTCCACCCCTTTCCCAGGCTTTTTCCCTCTTGGAACCAAGATAGGACCTGTGAGCAGGGTCCCAGCCTCCTTGCCTTCAGGGTCTGGTCCATGGCAGAGGAAATACACTCAGAGATGTCCCCACTGGCTCCTGTTGCATGTCTCTGTGCTGGTTTTGGCTGGGACAGAGATAATTTCCTTCACTGTAGCTGGTGCAGGGCTGTGGTTTGGATTTGTGCTGCAGACAGTGTTGGTGATACAGGGATGCTCCAGTCCCTGCTGAGCAGTGCTTACACAGAGCCAAGGCGTTTGCTGCTCCTCACCCCACCCCACCAGTGAGCAGGCTGGGGGTGCACAAGGAGTGTGCATCCTGGGGATGGCTGAACACCTGCCTGGCCCTGGGAAGTGGGGAATGAATTCTTGGGTTTGCTTTGATCGTGTGCATAGTTTTTGCTTTAGCTGCTAAACTGTCTTTACCTCAACCTAGGAGGTTTCTCATTATTACTCTTCTAGTTCTTTCCCCTGTCCCACTGGGGATGAGTAAGCGACATGCTGCGTGGGGCTTAGCTGCCGGCTAGGGAAAAATCACAAGTCCCACTTGGGGCAGAACCCCTCCAGCCTTCATCCTGTTGATGCACATCAGCTTAGTTCTTGCTCTCAGTAGTGCTCATGGAAGCCAAAAGAACTAAAATCACCCTGAAGCTGCAAAGCCGTCTCCGCCTCACATGGTGGTTTACCCCTTCCTCCAGCACAGCTCAAATTAGGACTCAAGTGTGTAGCTGGAGGGAAATGTCAACAATAACACAACTGATACTCTTCAAAAGAAAGCTTTGGAAGAGAAGGGTCTGGTCAGTGCAAGAAGTCTGGTTATCTCAATGCAACATGCCCAGCTGAAAGCAAGGACCGACTGAAGCTGCAGGAATCTCCCATGTGTTTCTTCAAACTGCAGACAAAAATGACATTAGAGGTGGTGTAGGCCCACTGATGAAAGAGGTGGGTGACTGAGGACAGTAAGAAGGCAGAGTTACTGAATGCCTTCTTTGCCTCTGTCTGTACTGTTGGAGACTGTTTGCAGGAGCCCCAGATGGCTGAAGCCCTCGATAAATGGAAGTCAGGATAAATGAGGAGTCTGCCTTAGTTGATGAGGACTGGGTCAGGAATCAGTTAAGCCGTCTGGACATCCATAAATTCATTGATTCACAGATTCACAGAATCTGGACATGTTCCTGTGTGATTTAATCTAGGTGATCCTGCTCAGGCAGGGGGGTTGGACTCAATGATCTCTTGAGGTCCCTTCCAACTCCTAACGTTCTGTGATTCTGGGTTGGTGTTCCCCATGGAAGTGGGATTACCCTTAATTGCAGAATCACTAGGTTGGAAAAGATCTTTGTAATTGAGTCCAACCATACCATACCATACCTGTCCCCTACTAAACCTTTTCATCCTTGATGAACTTTGAGTCTTGCAGCATTGAAGTCCCCCTGTGTACAAGCACACTTCTCCACATGGCTTTGCAAAGAGTTTTGTCAGGTCTAGGTGTATAAAAATGACTATAAATAGGGCTGGAGAAAAGTGAGGTGGTGGGGTATGCAGAAAATATTACGGTCATGCAAGGGGTCAGATCAGATTTTCAGAGATCTAGAAAATAAGGACAGGGGAATTGAAGTCCTTGGGGCTGTTTCAGTTAAGAGGTATCAACCTTCAACAGCCATGGAGGGGACTGGTGAAAGGTGGGAGAACTAACTTGCCCTCTGTTTGCAGTGGAGAGAGGACGATGGTTTTCTACCTGCCTAAGTTGCACTGTCTGAGATCTTCAGTACAGATTTGAATAAGTGTCTGTGAGCAGAGGTTTAGGTCCAGGGCTCCTGCCCCACCTGCCATGTACTTGGGGTGATACATCTCCAGCTGTGGCAAGAGAAGGCACGGGATCCGCTGCTGCCCCCTGGGACTCAGGGGTCTCTTCCCATTGATTAATTCTGCAGCTTGAAGTCCCTGGACCCTGTGTTTGCTTGTCTCATCCTTTTTTTTTTTTTACTTTCTCTTCTCTTAATGGCCACAGCTGAAACAGGACATCCTCTGGAGTATGTTGCTGTTCCCCCTGCCTCAGTTTCCCCATCTGTGAAACACAGGTATTTGCTTTACTCTCCTTGGGAAGGTCATGTGGATGTGGTGTGCTGGTCGATCTCTTGCTATCAGAATATTTCAAAAGGTGTCTGATTTCCTCACCCATAGTGTGAAGGTCAGGCACAGTCCCAAGCTGCAGGAGTGTTGCTGGCCAGCAGCTCCCTATGCCCTGTACCCACTAACCTATGTGATGCTCTCACACTGCTGCTTTACCCTCTGGCCCTTCTGAATATTTCTTTTGGGCCTTGTTTGCTCCCTCACTCCCTTTCTGCATTTATTAATCATATTTATTGCTTTTCTGCTTATTTCTTTCCTTTCATGAAACACCTGTGGAGCACAGTGAAAGGCTCCAGAGGCACAGTGCTCCCTGGAGGGGGTATGAGGAGCAGGAAGAGTGTCATTGGGGACTCCTGCAAACTGCTCCACAGCCCTGAGGTTTTCAGCTGCTCCAAGTGCTGGGGAAAAAAATGCACTGCTGAGGTCACACGGGAATATTGCAGAAAGGTATACGAGGTCCCTGCTCCCAACTTCAGCCCAGCCAGCACGGCCTCAGGGGGCTGTGCCGTGACTTCCTCCCTTTAGGCAGGTTTCACCGCACCGTGGTGGGGACGAAATCTCAGCCTGTGCGGGCGGGGGAGTCCCCAGAGCTGCAGCAGAGAAGCTGGCTCGATACTTTTAACGGCACTGTCGGTGATGGATGAGGCAAAGGCATGCTCAGAGGCTGCACGTGCCTATGCAGCAATCGCCTGCCGGGGGTGCTTTGCAGTGAAATGAGATATATTGCTTCACCTGTGACAATTTGCTTACTGTTTGTAGGGTGTAGGGACAGGAGGGGGAGGGCTGACCCCTAAACTGAAAAGTCTGCTAGCAGGGAAGAGGCAGATTGTGATTTGGAGACTGGCTTTTACTGAGAGGATGCTGGCACCCAGCTTGAGTGGAAGCATTTGTAAGATGCGTTTCTGCACAACACATTTGTGTTGCCTGGGAGAGGAGGGAGCTCCAAACCCAGGGATCAGTGTGTGATGGCATCCTATATTGTTTCTGTGTAGCTGTAGAAAGAGACCAGCCGCTGGGATTAGTAAATATTAAACCGGGGAGCAAACCCCTGAGTGCTCATTTCAGTGCAGAAAGGTGTGCCAAGAGGATGTCCATGGGAGCTGCTGCTGCTGCTTCTGAAGGATAATCTAGGTGATCCTGCTCAGGCAGGGGGGTTGGACTAGATGATCTTCTGAGGTCCCTTCCAAATCCTAATTTCTGTGATTCTGTGATAAGCACCAAAGTTTTCCTCTCCCCTCTGCCCTGAAAAGGTGTGAAATAGGCCGGGGTGAACAGGATCTCTCATGCTGGTTTCCTTTGGTTTTGGTATAATGAAAATGTTAACACTTTCAGCAAGCCCCCAGCCCTGTGGGCTACACCAGGAGCTGTGCCAAAGCATGCTGGACCTTGTGCAGGGAGTGGTGAACCTGGGAGAGAGGCTTCCCCATTCATTCACCTGGTCCTGGTCTTTTGCCCTACAAATCCTGTGTCTGGTTTCACCACCACAGCATGGACCGGCCCCCGCCAGCCCCAGTGCAGTGTGGCGCAGCAGGGGTGGGGGCGCAGTGCCTGTGCGTTCCTCCCACCCTGGCAGCAGCTCTGCTCCCCGCGATGCTCAGCTGGTGCATCGGGGACATGCCGTCATGCCACCTACCAAGTGTTTCCTTCTGCTTGTTTCTCATTAGCGGTTCGAGGATGAGTAGATGGGTGGTAATTGCTCTCACACAAAAAGTGAGATGTCCAGGTTGTGCTCTGTAGCCCATTAGTTTGAAGCAAACATCAGCAAGACCCGGGTGGAGTCCATCACCCCAGCCCTTGCAGCAGGCTCCAGATTGAAATGTCACAGCTCATTGACTTCACAAAGAAGCTGCTGTCCTACCAAGCAGGGTGTCCTCACCCCATTCATCACAGGAGCTGCCTAACCAGACAAGGGAAAGCAGAAGCGCTTTGTGCATGACAGTGACCATGGATTATCTACACAATTACATCTCCGTGACTCACCCTATGCTTTGCTGAAACACCAGCTTGATGTGACAGCTCTTCACTTCGATGCCACTCCAGTGGCTGCAGTGGTGTGAAGGCTGCCAGTGCTGGGGCGATAACCAGCACTTGAGATGGTTGCACTTAGCAAGGAGAGTTTCCCCTTGGAGGTGGCCAGGGGCTGATTTCTCCTCTGCAGCCTACAGCCTGAGCAGCGATAAAGCCTGCTGAGCAATTCAAGCAAACTTCAACCACTCTCCTCTCAGTGGGGTAGCTAAGAGTAAACCACTTCTGGAGCAAAGACAGCTAGATGTCTGCTGTTGCAAACGTGGCACTGAGGCTGAGGACTGAGCTGGGAGCTCAGCACTGCTGCTGCTGCTGCTGCTGCGAAGGAGGGGTAGGTCATGGTCAGCAGGAGCTTGCCCATGTTCATCATGGAGAAGGCTTTACTGCACCCAAATTTCCAGTCTACACTGCTCAAAAACTTTACCCAATCCAGGTTAAAGTTTGTCTGCCACATTGCTGCAGGATGTTCTCAAGCATGAGGACCACAAGAAAAAAAACAAACCCCAACAGTAGAGCCTTGTAAGACACCTCTTTGGGCTCTTCTTCCTGGATGAACTTTCTCTAGCTTAATCCCAGGCTTGGTTTGCTGGAGGGAGCAAAGGTGCACACTGGTTCTTATCTGGCTTCCTTCCAGTGCCAGAAAGTGAATGCCTCATAGCTTTGCATTGCCCTGCCTTTGTGAGCTGCAGTGCCCACAGCAATGCCCCAGGGGAGGGGGAAGTCTGACCTCTAAAAGCTGATATTTCCTTACCTTTGGTAGCTGGGGAAAACTGAGAGCCAGTGCTTTATTTAAATATATATTTCTGTACTATTTTTTTAAAATAAGTGTTTTTGAAGTTTCATTGAAGATGTTGTCACTGGAATCATTATATTTCTATAGAGATTATAATGACTCCTTTTGAAGAGTTATTCTCAGTCAGTCAGTGCTTAATTCACATATCAATGACTCCATAAACCCTAAATCCATAAATCTCCTGAAACTGCTCTAATCTATTGTGCCAATGAATGCCTGCAGGGGCTCATTGGTGTGGAGATAATTTGCTTAACGGCCAGGCGAGGCAAGGGCAGGATGGCAGAGAGGTCTCCAAAGGTTTTGTAACCAAGCCATGCTCAGGGTAAGCGTCAAAGCCTGGTCACTCTCTTCGGTTGATTTGCCCCAAACAATTTCATTAGCAATCCATCAACTGCAGCCTTTCCCACCATTTGTGGTGAGTCCTGCATCATATCCATGTGACAGGGGAGATGGGGTTGGACCTTTCTAGTGCGTCCGCATCTGACTGGCACTGCAATTGTGATGTTGCTTTGTTCAGAGTGAACTGGTTAAACCACAGCTGGTTATTAAGCTGCTGAAGGTAGTCGCTCCTAACCGGTTATTAGAGCGTTTGCAAACTCTTTCTGGTGCTGCAAAACACTGGGCAACTATTCTGGCTGATTGGAATCCATTTAATGATGCTATTGTAAAGCAGTCCTAGGAGCTCGACCTTTATTTTATGAAATGCATAATTCCTATGGAAAACTGGAGACCAGTAGAAACTGGTGCCAGAACCCCTCCAGAGCAGTGGGAGCGTGGGCAGGTGCTGAGGAGGTCAGTGGGAATGGCTTTCCCTCGCAGCCCAGCTAACATCACCCATACAGACAGCAACTCAGGTATATAATTTGAGTATCCCCGAAGCACTTGGCTCAGAGGCGCCTGTCAGTCCTGTTTGTCCACCACAGACCTTTCCAAATGGACAATTTCTTTTTCAGTCTGCAGGGATTTATGCAGCTGTGTTTTGAAACCTCTCAATGTGTGGGGCTATAATGGAGCCCTAATTGCAGTAGCATAACAGGTGCTGCTGTAAAAATGCCATTTTCTTTTCTGTAGAGTTTAATTTGATTTAAAGCGCTGACAAGGACACAATGATTCCCTCACACGTGCTGGCAGATTTTGCCCCTCCCCTCCGTAGCTCTTGCAGAAGTGGGTACAAAAGCAGAATAAAGCTGCACTCGTGCCTGGCTGAGCCCCCATTTCAGAGCCATGAGCCAAGTCCGTTCCTGGGGTTCAGGCACTGCTGTGCGAACCGGCTTTTGGGGGGGCATGGGCCACCCTGCTGTGGAACCAAGGCTGGCTGCTTGGGGGGAGCACAGCCACTCGCCTGGTCCTCCCAAGCCACCCTCCATGGCCACCTTTTGCCCATGGATTCCCACGTTTCTCCTCCATTTCCTCTGGCCTCGCTCCCGTCAGCAAACCCTCTGCAAACAGCTTGTCCATCCCCTGCCTCTGCATCCCTGTCCCTGCCATGCACTGCTCCAGTGCGTAATGTGATTTTAACCTGTCTGCAGTGCATTCACAGACAGGTGTGTTCAATGTGTGCGTGTATGCAGGAGACACCAGAGGACCAAAGGCCATCACATCTCCCTTCATATGTACTCTTTGAATGCAGATTTCACCCTCCTGTATTAGAGTGTTTCTCTCTGCTTCCTTCTGTGATGCTCTTGTACTGGCAGGGTGAGGAGGGTTGAAACATAAAGTCATGTTTATTTTACTCTCTGAATCATGTTTTTCGGAAATCTTCTACTTCTGGGTCTGAAAAAGCCAGTCTGTCTCTGCCCAGGAATTCTGCAGGATTCTGCAGGAATGGAAGTAAATAATGGTACAGAATTAAGACCTGTGTTTTCTCTCTGTCCTACTGGAAGAGTATGAAATCCTGCAGTACTTGCAGACACAGGAGGGGGAGGGATGGACATCTCAGAAGGCCTTGGTGCCCAGGGTCCCTGTGCCCTTGCAGCCCAGATCCTACTGAGGTCCTGGTCCTCCTGCTGCTGAGAGCAAAGTCCAGCAGGCTGGCTTGGACCCCTTTGTCCCTCTCACTGCTAAGATGGGTCTGAGTGTCAGGCAGTGCATCTGTGACTCCATCCCTGAGCCCACAGAAAACCCTTCCGAGCGATGTTTGTGTGGTTTGTGCACCACTGAACACGCTGTGGTGTGGCTGAGGTTGAGCAACCTGCATCAGTCTGCACTACCTCCTAGCTGGGTAAACCTTGCCAAGCTTTCTTCTTTTTCACCAACAGATGTGGTTTAATTTAGCCTAACACTATTGACACAGTTTTGAGGACACGATGTGCCCTACAAGCCACTGCATAGCCTTGGTATGCAGAAACCCCCGGTTCACATCCCTTCTAGGGCGAGAAAAACTTGTCTCTGTAGAGCCGAGGATTTGCTGGGAAGCCTGACAGTAGTTGGAAAGCTGGAAGATGGATGAAGCACTCAGGGCCGTGGATTTGCAGCTCTCCAGCTGTGCCACCAGGGAGCTGGGCTCTCCAGGGAGTACTGGGAGCTGTGTCCTGCAGCCAGCCCCTTGGTTGGATGCAGTGCCCAAGCCCCTGCTGAGCGCATCACCAGGAGCCCAAGGGCAGAGGCTCCACTCCCCTCTGAGCCCCGGGGACAGGGTCCCAACTGGGAGCCTGGGAGTCTCGCTGCTGCTGGCATCGGGTGGGCTTCCACTGCAGGAGAGAAATAATAAAAATATCCTATTTTGAAGTCAGCAGATGGGAGCAAGCTGAGCTTTCTGCTTGTTTCTATGGAGCTCCTCAAGAGGCCTTGGCTCCGGGTGGCTGTCAGCACTGTCCCTTCCCGGAGGAAGACTTTGTCCCTTCTCCCCATGGGGAAGCAGCAGCTCCCTCCTCTGCACCCAGTCTGCTGCCTCAAACCCATGTCCCACGCCTCGAGCAGTGCTGCAGATGCAGAGAGACTCCCTGGAGCCACACAGTCCTGGAGGGATCTGCAGCACCAATGACAGGCTGGTGCCATGCTGTGGGGCATCACTTTGACTCATTTCCCAGGCCAGCAGCTACACCAAGACGTGTGGAGGTGGGGGAGAAAGCTATTCAGAACTCAAACAAATAGAACATTTTTAGATTTTTTTTTTTTGTTAAGAGTTTTGCGTGACACCTTGTCTGATCTTTCCTGCCTCTCTTCCCATTTTGCTTTCTGTTGGTTGAAGTGGATGGCAGGAGGTGGCAGGTGATGCTTGGTGTCCTCTTTGGTGTTCCCTGTCATGTGAACACACCTTGGCAAGCCAGACCCTTGCCTAGATACATACAAGGTTGCCTGGCAAGAGGTGGGTGCACAGCCATGCTCCAGGGACTGCTCTCTTACTGGTGCAATGCAGAGCAGGGTCCCAAAGGGATACTGCTACCTTCTTCCTGGGGCATTGTCTAGCAGGTAGGAGCACAGCCCTACCGTGGGTTTTGGAGCTCCACAGCCTGTCTGAGCACGCCCAACTACTGTCCCAAACCTCCTCACCCTGCACTGACAAGGACATTCACCAAACCCAGTACTAAAGTGCTACTGGTTTCTTCAGCTGAATTTATATGGAGAACCGAGACCTGTGAAGAGCTGCAGGGAGGTGAGGATCTGCTGCCCTCTGGAAATACCCCATGTGCACCTGCATTGACAGAGACAACATTCCTGCTCTCCTTGTTTTACCTTCCTAAAACTCCTTGTTTTACCCTTCTGTAATGTTCAGGTGTTTGCAGCAGCCAATAGGCACTGGAACCACACATCTGTGGTCTGTCAGGCTGTAGCCCTCTCTTATGCAGGAATTTGGATTTTAGGCCATTTCTAGCAATTCCCCAGCAGAGACAGCACAGATGTGTTTGAATTAACAAAACTCCATGGGCATTCCTCCAGTTTTCCACAGTCTTTGTTTTCTCATCAGCCATTTGAGACACCTTTTCTTCAGAATGAGGATGAGAGAAGATGACACTGGGGGGAAAAAGGTGTTTAAATCTTCCATATGATTGCAAAATAGCAACAGGACTGATAGATCTCATTTTTAAATCCAAACACAAATGTCTTCCCCAGCCTGCTAAAAAATCAAAGGATAAACAATAAAGCCAAATTTGTATTGCTTCTGTGGCTATCACACATTTTGTCTCCTGCATTCTAATTTTCTTTCTGGCTTCATCTGCTAAACTGATGTTGAAAAATATTTGGCCTCATGGTGATTATCTTTGTACCACATCGCAGAGGAATGTCAGTCATCTCCTCTTCGCTGACCTACTAAACACTTCTTTCTAATATATTATTGACTTTTATCAGACTGAAAAAATATAATCAACAAGCCTTTTCAGTTTTTCCTATTAAACTTCTCTGGGCTTTTGTTGGGGTTTTTTTCAACATCATATTCTGAAATGCAATTCACCCTCTGCTCAAGCTGTGATTGTGGGCTCTGAGTTGTTCAGTGCAAGTGCAGTTTGGTTTCAGATTTACTACATTCCACATCACAACCCACCATGCTATGGCACTGTGCCGAGATGAAAATAAACCCCCCACAAGCCATGATTCAGGTCATTATGTGCCAACCAGTAATTGCACTCGTGTAATTTCTTGAATCGCAGCCTCCAGTCTCTCGATCCCTTCAGCAGCACTGACACGTGGGGATAGTCGTCATTCCTGTGAGCAACCTCTCAAAAGTCTAAGGACTGCTTCTGCTTGAGCTCGATACTCCTAAAATATCTCTTATACCTGAGGGGGAGCACGTCATATGAAGTTGGTGTGGATTTGTCTCACTGCCAGGAGCTTTGGTGTGAACAGAGTGAGCAGCCACTGGGCACTTTTAGGAAGCTCCGTTATGCATCACTAAGCCAGGCTTCCACTTGTTGTGGGGTCCAGTGGTAACAGGAAAAGTCAAACAGATGTGTGAAACATGACCACAAAAACCAAGTATCAGCATAAATTGCATAACTGCAGCGATAATTCGTATTTACCTGCTGCATTGTCTGTGAAAACATGAGGAGCACCGCTGCATGGCCTGTCTTCTGCGCTTGACCGTGTTTAAATACAACGGCCATTAACCAAGATTGTTAAATAAGATAAAAAGCAGGATTTAGCCTTGGATGTTGACCAGTACAAATTGATGTATTCTGCTTGGTGCTGACCACAGCCAGCTACTGAGTCACAATCCTTATCAGTTGAAATTGACTGTGGCCGTGAACAGATAAGCACCATAAAATGATTCAAGGTGAGATGTGAAAGAACCTTCACTTGCTATAGAAGTCTGTGCCCATTTTTTTTGTTCACTTCGAGGTCTTAAAGAAAATAGGACTTGAAAGTAGTGCAAGTATCTGTGCTTTTCACAGAGGTAGAGTTGGCTTTTAGGCAGTGAAGGTAAACCCTGGTTTAAAGTGTCTTCATACAAAAGGTGCAAGATTGGGACCAAGCTGACTGTCCATATCTGCTGCAAGAACAGCGAGTGCCCAGAGCCCTTTGCTATGCCATGGCCAGCAGCTCAGGGATGCCCACCCTCCCTCCCTCCCTCCCTGCAGTCACACAGCCTCTGCCAGGCATCCTCTCCTGTTGCCTCCGCGTGTCTTCCAAACAATCAGCAATGTTGACACAACCAACCCGTTGGTGTATGGACACAAGTGTCTCCCGTGCCGATCCAGCTG
This sequence comes from Heliornis fulica, assembly GCA_013399135.1. Taxonomy (NCBI): domain Eukaryota; kingdom Metazoa; phylum Chordata; class Aves; order Gruiformes; family Heliornithidae; genus Heliornis; species Heliornis fulica. The sequence goes on along the minus strand of VXBZ01012763.1, from coordinate 397,184 downwards.
AGCGCTGCGCCAAGGACTCCCGGCTGTGCCAGGAGGCAGTGCCAGGAGCGACTACATGTAACTGAACACACCTTTTTCTCTGTAGACTTACAAGAGTCTTCTCGTTCCTCAACAAACCAACTCTACACAGGTTCCCAAAGTGTTGTAGACAGCTGGAGGTCACATCCCTCCCCCCAGCCTCCTCCCCCTCTCTTTTCTCTGGATTTCCCCCAGGAAAGGCTACAACACCCAGGTTTCTTGAAGCCAAGTGGTTTTTAGTCCTGAGGAAGGAAGCAAAGTGCACTAAATTTAGGCAGACTTTCAGCTCTGCCTCCAGCAAGGTTGGACACGGCAGCGCTGGCAGGCAAAGGTTGTCTCGTGTTTGTGGTGAACTGGTGCTGCTTAAATTGTTACTGGCACAGACAGCTACTTCCCTGCCTCCCAGCATGATGCTGGTGGCAACCACGTTTGCTTCCCTGGGGGTTCATACTCTGCAATGGGGTCTTAGAGGTGATGGAGAATAGGAGGGGCAGCATGAGTGGGGGAAGAAATATAATACATTTTGCAAAGGAAAACAACTGAAGACGTCAGAGAAAAAAAAAAAAAGTTAACTGGCAGAAATAAGAATCTTTCCAGCAGAGGAAAAGAAGACAGATGGGAAGACAGGAGAGAAAGAGTGAACAAAGCAAGAAGTGCAGAGAAGTCAAGGAGAGGTTGGGGGAAGGCTGTGCAATCATTTAGCACCAGCTCCTTGCTTCAGTTCCCTGAAAATTGTGCGAAGCGGGGGCAGAGAGCTGCGGATTACTGAAGTGTAGCACCACAATACCGTGGGCTGGCCACTGAATTACCATTCAGAGAGTCTCTTGGCTTAGCCTCGCTGCTGCCATGAGAAGGAGAGGGATGTATGCTGAAAAACAGATCTATGGGGAAGAGGGTTGAGACTAGAAATTCCATTATATTCTTGGCACTTTGACATTTTTCCTCCCCTTTTGTGAAATCTCAAGGGAGCGCTGCCTACTCTTGCAATAATAATAATAAAAAAAAAGGTAGCATATGAGTTGGCATGGTAACTTCATCTACTAAGTAACTAACACGTAGGATTTGCTTCTTGATCTAGAATAATAATGTCAACAGCCCCCAGGAAGATGCTTTCTTGTGACTGACTGCCTGTTGCCGACTGGATTTCACGCCTCACTCTCGCTTGGTGAGACTCACGGCAGTGCAGGGCCAGACCTGCACTCCTCTGACACTAAGGTGCACGTTTGCTGGCTTCCTTAACTACACCCTTCAGACCTTCATTGTGTCCAGGTGCCAGTTTGCATTTAATTACTGTTAGTCTTTGGGTTTTCTGAAATGTCTTTAGAACTGAGAAGGTCTGAGAACTGAACAAAGTAGTTCCAGTGGTCCCATGCTGGGACCATTGTGCTGCTGCCCAGCATGGCCAGTAGCTCCAGTAACTCCAGCTCCTGAACACTTCCCTGACTGCAGGAACTGGCCAGGGGGTTCTGCTGGTCCTCCTGACCACCTCTGAGTGATGCTGGCACAGCGATGCTCCCTTTCATTCCTCCAAATGGGGCACAAACACTGCCACCTTGGAGTGTCCAGGCGGGGAGAGAGCTCAGTGTTTAGGAAGCAGGGACAATGGAGGGGACAGAAGAGGGAACTACTTCTTGTGGCTGTCCTCATCAGGACCTTGGGGAAAGGGTAAAGCCAGGGCACAGTCCAGAGAAAGCTTGGCTTTCTGTGGCACAGTTTCTCCTGAGAGCTGGATTCTCTTGTCATTTATTTTAGATTCTTGCACCCCTCAGCCCTTCCTTTTCATGGGTCCCATGTAGTTTATTTTGATCCCATTGAACACTGTCATACTGGTGTAAAGATCATTTGGATCAGTGTGACTTGTTTTAGAGCACAGATCTGGCCATAGGTCCATCTAGCCCAGCACCCTGTCTCTGAAAGCCATCATAAATGGGTGGGTAGAGAGAAGTAAGAAGAAAACATGTATCAGGTACTTCAGCCTGCAGCCATTTTCAGCTCAGGGGCTGCTTCCTGGACTAAAGGTAGCTTGCAACATGCATGTAGCAACACTCAACAGGTTCCTTTTCCAGGAATTTCTTCAGCTTCCTCATAAATGCACGCAAACATAGCATCCAAAACATCACAGAGCAAGGAGTCCAACGTGGCCACCACCTCCCTGAAGGACCACTGTCTTTCACTTGTTTTGAAGCTGGGCTTCACTTTGAGGCAGGTTTCAGTTTCCACCCCTCATTCCTGTACTGGAAGACACAGAGAACGTGTCCTACAATATATAGGAGAAAACTGTTTCCAAAGACACATTTAACAACTTCTGTGTGGCCTTAAAAGTGAGCTGTACTGCTTTAGTGACACTGATTTTATCTCATGGCAGCTAGGCCGTACCAAACAGATCAGCCCTTTTGTGGCTGGGCCAGTTCCTGCATGTCCTGGTCCACATGCCAGCACTGGAGGTCTGCTGGGGGGGGTTTCCAGCCTCAGTTGGGGAGGGGGCTTCATCCAGGAGGACATGCCAGGTATTTCTAAACATGGGCCCTCCCCTCCCCACAGATATTTTTTAAATGCATGGGGTGTCTGGTTTTAAGGATTTTAAAATGGCTGAGCGATAACCTCCTCAGAGGAAGATTTATAAATATTTGCCTGCAGTTCCCAGTGGCACAATAAAAATATATTGTACTTTAGGTAACTGCTTTGCCTAGGGGACTCCCAATAAAATCAATGATCCGTTTTTTTTTTTATTCTTGAAGTGAGCAAGAATCTCTAAGGCCCTTTATTTCCTTCACTGATCAGTGGCTCAGAAATATTCTTCAGTACAAATCTCTTCCCCATAGAGCTCTCTTTATCTTTTCTGTCTGTGCTGGAGAAACACTATCAGAAGTCAAGAGCAGCTACTGCACAGACTTTTCCCTCGCTTTATCTAGTCCCTAAAGAAAGTCTGAGGCAAGCAGGGTTTTCTAAGAGCTGCTTCAGGGTTTCCAGAGGTGTTCTGTAAGCGCAGGCTGATGGGACTCCATTTGCACCCTTTTGCATGGCTTTCAAACCAGGCAGAGGTGAGGTGCTCCTGTCTTGTGGCCCCCACTGCGGCCCTGCCGAGGAGCAGTCGCACATGCAGAGTGGGAGCAAGGGTCCAACAGCATCAGCATGGGAAACGGTGAGCAGAAGTGGGGGAATGGCCTTGGGGCACTGCCTGACAACTGGGAGATGGTGTAGGTTTAGTCTCCTCGAGGAGAATGTGGGCTGGAAAAGGAGAGATGAGAGCATGCCCTATGTTTCTTTTGTGAGGATCACATAGTAGTGCAAGGGGAAAAAGCAGCAATTCATGTACGTCATGGTGCCTCCTCCCATCACTCGTGAGCCCTCCTTGGTGCTCCCAGCTTCGGTACCAGGTCTTGCAGTGTCACTCCAGCACAGAGGCACCACACACCCTCTGCATGGTGACTCAAAGCCATGACGGGGGAGGCAAACAAAAGGAACCTCAACTCACTGTTGGGTGATTTGTCCCTTTGCACAGGGCAGGGAAGATGTCTCAGGCACCCCAGCTGTGCCCAAAGCCCCTTGATTTGAGGGAAGGGGTGAGGGAGGTGTCACACCTTGGGGACCCAGAGGGGTTACTAATGTGATGTGGTGGTAGGGACTTCTGTTGCGCAGGTAACCAGTGAAGCAGCCTGGCAGAGGAACTTCACACTGCCTTTTGTCCCAGCAAGAAATTATACTCACCTGTTACACACTGGAGTGGGCAGCAAAGGGCTGGCTGAAGAGGCGTCATTAAAGTCACTTCTGGAAGGTGAGGAGTGATGCAGAGCAGGTGAAATCCTTTCACAGCTCTTGTGGTGTCACTGAGAGCTCCTTAGGTTAATTTTTTTAATTGATGCTAATGATAAGTAATGATCTGTGATTCTCTGATCAGCTGATGATTTCCAGCTGAAACACAATTACTAACAAAACTCCTCAACTATGGCTGTTGCTGGTGCTGTTGTGTTCTTTGCAGTTGTGTGTAGGATTGCTGAAGTAAGATCACCAAGTGGGATCTGGACAGATTTGAAAGGTAGGTCCAAGTGAACTTCATGATATTTAATACTATGAAGTGTAAAGTCTTTTACTTGGGCTAGAGGAATCCCAGACATAGCTCTTTGAGAGTAGCCCTGCTGAGAAGAACCTGGGGGTCCTGGTGGATGAGAAACTGAACATGAAGCTGAGCATTTGCCAGTGGTAGGACTGGTGCCAGTAGGTGATCCTGCTCGGGCAGGGGGTTGGACTAGATGATCTTTAAGGTCCCTTCTAACTCCTGACATTCTCTGATTCTATGAGCCAGCAGTGTGCTCTTGCAGCTCTGAAGGCCAAGGGTCTCGTGGGTTCCATCAGAGGGATGGCCAGCAGGGAAGGGGAGGTGATTGTCCCTCCCTACTCTGCTCTCTGCAGGCCCCATCAGCAGTACTATGTCCAGATCTGGGATCCCTAATTCAAGAGAGATGTGGAGTTGTTGGGGAGGGTTCAGAGGAGGCCATGAAGATGATGAGGGGGCTAAAACACCTCCCCTGTGAGGACAGGCTGAGGGAGCTGGGCTTGTTCAGGCTGGAGAAGAGAAGGCTGCTGGGGTCACCTCATTGCAGCCTTCCAGTACTTAAAGGACAGGAGAGGAATCAGATTTTTACAAGTGTAGATAGTGGTAGGACGAGGGGGAATAGGTTTAAGCTAGAGGAGGGAAGGTTTAGGTTAGGTATCAGAAAGAAGTTCCTCATTGAAAGAGTGCTGTAGTGCTGGAACAGGCTGCCCAGAGAGGTGGTGGATGCCTCAACCCTGGAGGTGTTCAAGGCCAGGTTGGATGGGGCCCTGGGCAACCTCGTCAGTCCTGGAGGTTGGTGGCCCTGCCTGGAGGTTGGTGGCCCTGCCTGTAGCAGAGGGGTTGGAACTCTATGATCCTTGGGATCCCTTCCAACCCAAACCATTCTGTGATTGAGTTTGTTCTCTGGGACAGTGTGCTAAGGGAATGGTGAGCTGAAGTGCTGCCTGTTCCCTGGGGGTGACCCTCAGGAGGGGGTGTATCTCCCCAAGTTCTCTCCAAGGAGAACTGAAGGGCGTGGAGTGTGTTTGTACACAAAACTGCTGAAATATTCTGTGTGAGAGGGCAACTGGAGTAGAGGGCCCTGAGGTAAGAAGATTACTCTAGCCTAAGCTGGGGTCAGGTCTGCATGTTGTGCTGGTGCAGTGCTCCAGCAGGACCCTCTGTCATGGGAAACATGTTCCCTAGGCTAACCTGAAGTTGTGAGCCTGCTTTTGTTGTGTAATCCGCTGATGTTCTGAGAACTTGGGGTCTCTGGTCCCCTTGGGACTGGCATTGCTGGGATGGCAGAGCCTTAGCGCTGTGGCACTGGCATGGCCAGAGACGCATCCCCGAACTGACAGGTTGTCATAGGTGTGCTTGTATGAGGAGATGGCTGCTATGAAGGGTGCCTTTTGCTGACTCTCTTGTGGGTCTGCTGAGTGTGTGATGTCAGACTGTGTAAGGAGTCTATGAGCTTCCAGAGCTGGGCTCGGAATTCTGCCTTTGAGCAGCTTGTGCTCTGGAGTTGTGGGTAATTATTTCCCTCTCTACCAAGTGCCTGTAGCTCCTGTCACTCTGCGCTCCTGCTAGGAGGAAGCCCCACATCAATTGCTCTATGTGCTTATTTTAAAGCAGAGGGTAAAAAAACCAAACCCCAAACCAAATGACAATACATCGAGTGATGATTTTTTTTTAATTTTTTTTTTTGTGTTGGAGCCATTTTGGTTTACATGTTTTTCAGGCCATTGCAGCACACCAGTAGCGCTGACAGTTCCCCAGTCAGCTTGGAGACCATTTGCAGAGAAATGAGACCTTCTGCTTTGGCTTGTGCTGGGGTGTGAGGATGCAGAAGTGTATGTTGTGGACATTTTGGTGCCTATGCATCCCTGTGAAAATGAAATCACCCTGGAATTTTTCTTACTGTTATACACTTACTTTTGAGTTTATTTGCGAGTAACTTCCTCCTTTCTTGCTCAAGCCAGTGTTTTGCCAGAGATGCTCAAAATGTTCTGTGAATGAGCCCAAGGAACAGATTTCTTGGCTGATGGAAACTGGCAAGGCTCCTCCAAAGTCAGGCGATATTAGGAGACAATAATTTTGGACTGCTATTAAAAAGCTTACAAGTCTGTAAACTATTACATGAAGTTGTCTAGCAGTGCTATCTTGTGAAGTTACATAAACCTGCAATAGAAAATATTTCAAAACTTGGCTTTCTTTGCTTCCCTAAAGGGTAATGCTCTACCATGATACAAAAATCAAACCAACATCTATACACCAGTTCAAAGGCAAAAAGAGGACTGTCTAAGATCACATTTAATGCATTTCTTTTTAAATAAAATGAAGCATTTTAGTCAACTGTATGAACAGCTGAGAGTCTTTGTGTTATGGTATCACTAATACTGCATGTCATGAGATGGGACACAGGCCTGGGACATCTCAAAGGCCAAAGCTATAATAAGGAGGTTACAGCAAGCCTGAAAGATCAAGGCAGTGTGTAAGGGCTTTTCTAATACTGCAAGGATCAAGATACTTGAGATCCATTTTCTTCTGATGCTCCTGGCAAGCTCCAATCCAATCACTGGTCATTGTGGCACATCTTGCCTGTCCAGTGCAGGAGGCAGAGCTTGTCGCTGCCAGACAGCCCCATAATGGACAAGTGCTTTTCAATTTCTTAAACTGTGTCCTTATAAAAATCACTGTTGCGATTGTGGTTTATGTTGCAGAGGTCACACCAGGCTGGTTTTCATTTGGGGATTGCCTATAACAGTTTGTTTAGAGATCCCACTGCCCAGCTTTTTGTAGGACATACCCCAGACAATTCTTTTCTCCTCTGCTGTTTGGACAGCTGTGGGTGCACTTGTGCACTATAAAAATCTCTGCAGCTTTTATTACACCTGGCCATTTTATTCTGAACATCTGCTGCAGGCATTCACAATAAAAGCTATTTGACTGCTCTTGACTAGACTTACCTCTCTTCAAAGTCTTTGACCTATGCTTAGTGCACTGTTGCTTGGTGCTGAGGATGCTGGGATTCCACTGCTGATCCGGGGGGGGAAACATGCTGTCCACTGCAAATCAAGACACCAGATTTAGGAAAACTGCTGCCTTGGTGAGTAGATGCATCAGAAATTTTCAAGGATCCTGTTTCTGAGAGTTAGTATGAGGACACACTGACTCTTTCCCCCCTCTGATTTTAGTATTTGCCTGCTGCTAGCTGGCTCAGACTAGGCTGTCTGTCTGCTGTTGCATCCTGTTTATCACTCAGGAGGTTAAGTGTTGTTAGATAAACACAGATCATTGACTATGCTAAAATCTGGTTTAGGACCGTGTCCTAATCCTGGAATTGTAGTTGCCACGGAAAAGGCCAGTTCCTTTAGAGAGGTAAGTATTTATTCCAACTTGGGGAAGGAGAAACGTTGTATTTTGTTAGTGGTAGCACTGAGCATTCATTAACTCATGAATGGAGATCACATTTGGTGTGTTGATGATTGCTCCAGATTTAGGTAAATAACGATTTCTAGCAGACCATAAATCTTCAGCCTGAAAGAGAAAAATGGAGGGAATGTAAAAGAGGATGATGAAATTCCGAGAGACAATGGAAGAGTTGAATGTGGGATGATCATCCCTTTTTTCTGTCAGAAGTGAAGATCACCAAGCGTGATTAACAAGAAGTAGGCTCAAATGTAAGAGAGGTTAAATTATTTTTTTCATACCACTCAGTTCAGCTGTGAATTGCATTGCCAATGCATCTTGTAGATGACAATTTCATAAAGATTGACAGGGTGAGCACGTAGTTAAAGAAAAAGAAAGTCCACTGAAGGCAACTAAATACAGTGATGGTCTCCTGGCTCCATGAGACCTTACGTCACAGCAGAGCATGAGGGAGGTACACCTAGCATGGGGAAAAAACCACAGATACAGAGCATGTGTAGAGTCATTGTTCTTTCCCTAATCATCTCTTGTTGGCTGCTCTTGCAGCCAGGATGTGGGACTAGATGGACCTTCAGTGGGACTTGGTATGACTGCTCTGGCATTGGAGAATGTCTGCCATGGAAAGTCTCTGCCCTGTCAAAGACTTTCTGAAAGAAAATATAATACAGACATGTCATAACTGCTGTTCTTCCATTTATTTAAATGATGTGGGAAATATGGTCAATGCAAGAATAGGACAAAGGCAAAGTTGCATTGGAAGCCTGTTCCTAAAAGTGTTGTGGGCTCTGCTTAATGCTGTTATGCAAAAAGAATTGCCTTGGAACAGGCAGCAGCATGTTTCCGTCCTGATTGTTACAGCAGTTTAAATCTGCTGAGGAAATTTTGAACATCTTTTTTTCCCATCCTTAGGGATAGATTCCTTTCCCAGACTCAGCTGAGATGTAATTTTGTTTCGAAGCTTTCTTTACAGAGCTGCTGGAAGAAAATGGCAGGAATTTTATCCTGGAGTGTTGCTCTGTGAGTCTTTGTTGGCAATTGCTTTGAAATACTCTAAGGTGATATTTGCTCATGATTAATATCAAATTCTACCTTTATGCTGATAAAGGTGAATTTTGTTTTGAGTAATATCTATTCCACATAATGAATAAAAAGGACTACTAAAAGTTTTCTTTGTCCTTCACAAATAGAATATTTCATGTTGGTTTTGAGTCACTAGTTTCTACTGGTTCACTTGTAGGTCTCTGAGGTTTGGAAGGGATCCCACATGCCCTTTTGTGCTCCCCACCTCAGGCTTCTGGGCAAACCTGTCAATAATGTTCAGCCCTTTTCTCTAGCTGATCATTTGCAGGATGAGTCTGGAACACATTTTTCATCATATTCTCCTACCTATTAATAGTGAGGACATTTAGCAGAGGCAACCTGCTCATTTTCATGAAGACTTCCCCTGTGGTATTTTGACATAATTTTTACCTCTTCCCTCCTATCCTCAGGAAATCACAAAGCTCTGCCATACTCACTCATGTGTGCCTGCCATACATTATCAAGAACTGGATCCTATTTGGAAAAGTTGTTTGAGGGCTGAGGTTCAAGATCTCTTGTATGTCTTAGAAACTTTATTTGTTTGCTTTTTACAAACTTTATGGGGAAGCAGGGTTGGGAGGCAGGGAAGAAGCATCTGGATTAGAGCCAATATTGTCCAGAGCTGCCCTGTGTGCTGACAAAAGTTCTTTATGAGAGAATTTAACTGGTACATGTTTCACATTTAATTTTTCTTGGGAAGAAATTTAGAAGTTGCTAGTCATTTGTTGGCAAAGTTCTTGTCTTTATTTCTAACATATGAAAAGTTGCCTGTAGTTGTTACTTCATCCTTATCTACCCTTTCTTGTGCAGTTACCTTGTCTGTATTATAACCTTGCTGTAACATAGTCTTTGATGACATGGTAGTACTTGTCTTTGTCTTCCTCACTGCACTCTTCTTGTTTAGGGGTAGTGATGGGTGGTTTTCAACAACATAATCTATGCCAAGAGTCTCACACCTCTTGCTGGTCCTTTTTTACACAGTGTTACTCAGAGGCAGGGCAGTGTCCCCTCTTCCTCTAGCCAGTGTACCTTAGAGGTTCATCGCTTGTTCTTCCATTTGATGCAAGTTACTGCTGGATGACTGCAGTCCCTCATGCTGAGCAGATCACTGCTCTCTATCTTGCCTATGACTCGAGCTGATTTTCCATCTGGTGTCTCTGTAGGTACATTCTGGAAACCTATCTGTAATAAGTGTATTGCTTCAGGCTTGCTCTTGCAGTCCAAAGCTTCACCTCTGGCCAAGATGGTTTAGTTAGGACCAGTCAGTAGAAAATCCAAGAATCACTAACTGGTCCAAGGCTCATAAATAACCATTGACTTTTTCTTTCCTCCACCTGAAAAATATCTTCTGATGGGCTGAGTTTTCAGCCTTGTCCTCCACATAGGCTTCAATTCAATCCTCATGTCCACTTCTAGACGTGAGAGACCCCTTTTGCCTGGGCTGTATGCTTGCTTCTCCTAGACCCCTGTCTTTGCCAAGGCCAGAAATCCCCCTGGTCCTGTGTACTGTGAGTACGAGGGGAGTGAGGCACCTTGCACTGCAGTTAAACAAAGTCCCATGTCTTCCTTTCTCTTAAGGTAAGTGGAAGAAGTAGCAAAGAATATGCAAACCTTAGGAGAAATGGGCACTCATTCAGCTTTGTTGTGTGAGGATGGTTCAAATATTGTTTTGTTTCTTGTTTTTACATTAGCAATTCAGGTCTTGTCTACCTTGTTTGTTTTTTATCTTCACTGGAGAACTAATAGTATTATGACAGTGCAAGTAAAAGCTGACGAATTTCGAGTAGAATTGCTTTTCCTACAAAATGTTTTAAGCAGTCTGTATTTAGCTAACATTTATCTAACTCCACTCCTAACCAACAGTTGGAAGAGAAAATCTTTGCAGTTCAACACCTCCTCCTCTCCCCCCTTCACTAGAAGCTGCAAAGCCTCCCACTCCACTTCTCTAGATCTTCGAGGAGACCTCTGCCAAAACACAACTTGATGTTTGATTTATTTTTTTTAAGCAAGAAAAAGCAGAAAGCAAAACACTTCCAGCCTCTCATACACAAAAAAAAAGAGAACAGGGCATGAGTCCAATTTGTTTCCCTTCCCATATTTCCTGAACATATATTCTTGCAGAGGCAACCAAGGCACTCTCTGTGCTCTACCCACCAGCCTTGCTACAGATCTCTGGCAGGAGCAGTATCAAGGCTATTTCCAGTGGTGATGGTGTTCTTCAAGGCAGGCACCAAAGCAAGGACTTTCCCAGGCTTTTGAGTGTTTGGCAGCAAACAAGATCCTGTCTTTGACTGCTCAAGATGTGAAGACTCTGAGTCTCCTTTGTCATCATTTCTGTAGCCATCAGCTTTTTCTCTGGTAATTTGAGAGTGTGGAGGATTTTTCTTCCAAAGCAGAGCATGGCAAGACTTCCCAAGGACTTGCTCAGGGGTGACAGGCAGAGAGGATCTGCCCCACCTTCATCCACCAGTATCAGGGAGAGTCTGTATTGGGGTAAAATGGGCCTTGGGAATTGGCCTCTTTGTCTCACTGTTGGCAAAGTCTGCAAGGAAATGGAAGATGGTCCCAACCCAGGCTCCTGGCCAGCCCATGGGTGAGGTCTTATTTGGGGGAATTGAACAAGCCCTGTGCAATTAGATCCTGTCTGGTGTGGGGTGATGCCTGTGCCAGGGCCACAGAGCAGTCTGCGGGGCAGCAGCCTGTGCATGTCAAGCCAGAGCCACTTGTAGCAACTGGAATACTGGTGGTGGTGGTGGGGGGGTGTTAAGGGCTAATGTTTTTCTTTCCTGTCTAGAAACTCTTTTCCTCAAAACCTGCAGATCAGTTGGGAACTTCACTGCAGGCTCCTGACCACTACCAGCAGCCAGGCTTTCTTTCTTCCTACCATGCACGAGAACTTAAATCCTGTTCCCATTGATGTGTACACGGGTTTGTTCCAAGATGGCAGAGAAGACCTCCAAAGGCTCTTTTTCCCACAAGTTTCTTTACCTTCAAGACAGCAGCTGCCAGGAAAGCTGTTACCTCTTCACACCTTTCACCAGACACAGGTGAGTGGTAGGTCTGGAATCTCCTTCATGCTGCACAGCTGGTCTCTTGCTCAGCTGAAGTTGCAGGGACAGTCTTGGACATGTCAAAGCTGATTTACCTGGAAGGTGGCCTCACCCTTTTCCTTGGTTTCAGTCTATAGACGTCCTTCAGGATGTCAGAGGAGGCTTTTTTCTATGATACATATCTGATGCACACCTATGGATTAGCTTTCCAGTCTCCTTGTCTCACTACTGTTCCCTCATGGGGCCACTGCAACCAGTTTGACTGATTTTCAAGAAATAACGTTGCTTAACCATTGTTAACTCTTAACAAAGTGGTGTGAATCGACCAAACTCCCACAAGAGACACTCACCAAGCGCTGCAAAGAAAAAGGAATGTTGTACTTGATTATCTAAATGGTCTTTTCCAACCTAGTGAGTCTGTGAAAGCTTCAGCACATGGTAAGCAAAGAAATTCAGAGTCCTGGTACATCTGAGAATTGGGTATGTGTCCAATCCCCAGTACTTTTACTGCTTAGAATGAAATGTCAGCATCTCTTGCTCTTCCCCTATCTCCTCAAATACCTGTTGGGATCCCATGGTCCCACTACATGAAACCTGCTTTAAGTCTAACTTGTGCAACGTTTCCACAAGCAATAGTGCAACCTGCCAAACATCACATATTGCCTAGACCTGTTCCAGGACAACTCAGATGCTACTCCAGGGCTTGCAAGAAAACCACACAAATTCTTACAGAAATTTCATTACTTGAAGGAGCACAGAAAAAAAATCCCCCTTACTGACAGTTTATACCACGGTAGGACCCTCCTTCCCCATCACAAAAGCTGTCCAAAGAGCAACTCTGAGGGAATGATTCTCTGAAGTTCCAGTTTGCAGGTAGGAGGTGGTGGCTACTGCCTTCCTGAGTGGACTGTTCTCTGGAAATCATGCCAGTAACTACATTAGGAGGGCAGACTCGGAGCTCTGCCCTGTCTTATTTAACTCTGAGTAGCCAGCAGACAAACGTGACAGCTTGTGGGTGTAAATGCTGGGAGAGTGATAACTCATAATGGGGACCTTGATGATGAGTGGGCCTACTTGATAAATTAAGTTAAACAGAGAAGTTTATGTCAGCATGACCAGGTATAGAGGAGTTCAGAGAGCTGGGGCCAGGCTTATTTCAGGGTGGTCAGTGCTTCTGAAGGCAACTGGAGGGTCTGCAGAACAAATCTAATGAGGCGTGTCTGGGGGAGTTGGGGATGTTTAGTCTAGAGAAGAGGAGGCTGAGGGGGAAGACCTTCTCACTGCCTATAATGACCTGAAAGGAGGTTGTAGGGAGGTGGGTGATGGTCTCTTCAGCCAAGTGACAGGACAAGGGGAAATGGCCTCAAGCTGCACCAAGGCAGGTTCATATTAGATGTTAGGAAGAAATTCTTCACCCAAAGAGTTGTCAGGGCGTGGAACAGGCTGCCCAGGGAGGTGGTTGAGTCACCATGTATTTAACAGATGGGCAGATGAAGTGCTTAGGGATGTGGTTTAGGAGAAGACAGGGTTGGTTGGACTTGGTCATCTTAATGGTCTTTTCCAACCTAGTGATTCTGTGGAGATGCAGAGGACATGGTGGACAGTAAGAGAGGGTGGGGCTGTGTGCTCTGCCGATGAATGAGGAGCAATGCAGTTCTCTCTTGCATGGTAGCTGGTGAGTAGGAATGATGAGATTGTTTCCCCTGTGGTTGGCACTGGCACAGATGCAGTTTGGATGCTGCATCCAGCCCTCGTGTGCCAGGGTTTCCTGATCTATCCTAATTGCTGGGGGTCAGCAGAGCAGGGAATGGGGGGAGTTAGAAGTCTGAGCATTGCATATGGACTGGGATCATCGTGCACAAAATTTATGCACCACTCTGCAGTGATGCCTACTCAAAAGTAGGAGTAGGGCTGCCTTGGATAGTTGGTTGAGAGAGGGGGTTCCCCCCACACTCAGCCCTGAGGGGGTGCGAGTCAGACATAGCTCTGGCTGGGACACTGCTTGGTGCCTAGCCACAGGGTTAAGGGAAGATGGCATCACACTGCACATACACCTTCAACTAGGAGCAGGCTGCTTGGTGGAGGAGGTGGTGACAGATGAGTGTGTAGCTACATCCATCCACTTGCCTTTGAGCTGCCCATGGTGTACTGTGAATTGAATTGCCATTAACCTCTGCACTGTTAACTGCTGCTCATCTGTCTTAATTACAGTTGGAAGAGGTGATGGTAACTTATGGAGGGGGAGGTGAGGTGCATAGTAGTTACAGAGAACGGAGCTGGCGTGTGCTGGATCTAGCACCGGGCCGAAAGGAAAATGTGATTTCCTTCTGAAACAGTAGAAGGACTGGAAAGGTCAGAGAGGAGCCAGCTCAGGGCAGGGAATACCCTGGTTCTGCAGGGTATTCCCTGCAGAATTTTCCCCACCCACAAAGACACAGGAGCTTGAATGCAGGTTGGCATGGAGCTGCCTGGCTTTGGTGGGAGATTCTCCCTTCTGTAGGGTGATTTACCATGAAGACTGCCAAACGGAGACAGGGGAGGGAAGCTTCTGAACGACCTTGTGGCTCTTCACCTGTTGCCTTTCTCTTTTCAATAAAACAAATTAAATGAAAAATGCCATTTAGATGTGTTTGGTTGTTTGGGGTTTTGGGTGGGTTTTTTGTCAGAAATACTGATATAAAGATTTGTTATTTAAAAAGTAATTTTTTTTCATCTGGAATGGTTGGCTTGAACTCTGTTTTTGTTCAGGATGACACATTATGTCAAACTTACAATTGACTGAATATTGTTTTTCAGACCCACTCTGACTAAAGAGCCTCTGTACCAGAGGCTAATGAGGCAGCTGAGCATCTAAGTCCCTGGGCTGACTGGGAGGAGAGCACAGCGTGACACACTGCCAGGACAGGCAGCTGGTGCTCTGGTGATGGGAGGGTGACAGCAGGTGTCACATGGGCTTGTGTTTGTCTTCTTGATGAGTGTGACCCACAAGAGGGGGTGAGGTGGAGTTAGAGAACTCTGCGCCTAGGTTAGCAAGAGACCAAGAAAGTGTGGGGTGAAGTTCACTGGTGGGTTTAACTAACAGCTTTTTGGGAGATTAATCTGAAGCGCTTATATTTTATTTGGCTTCCCAATTAACTCTGGTAGCCCAAGGAGAAAATAAACTAGTGTGGTACTGTGAATAGTGAGGTGGGTGCCGAGGGCAGGGTGTTAAGCTGCTCAGAGGATGAGGAAAATGAGGCTGAAAACACCAGACTGCAGGTTTTATAATGGTTGAATAGGTCTTTGATGTCTAACCACAAGTAGGTGGGTGTTATGGATGTGCTGAGCACCTCTTTCACCTTCAAGAGCCTGGTATGACCAGGCACTGTCACCCGGTGGCCAACATGACTGGTGAGCATGACCTTGCAGGTTGACCCCAGGCTGGTGGGAACCTTGTCCAGGGAAGCAGTGAGTGGCAGGACTTTTCTTTGGGATTGTAATCACAAGGTTTGAGCCTCATGTGGTTGAGAAGGACAGCAGAACCTTTTTTTCTGCCTTCTATCTGGGATAGGTCTTGCTGGAAAAACAGATCTACTAATGGCGTGGAGCTTTGGAGAGCAGAAGCTGATACTCCTGTGGCAACCTGGCATCCTTTTCAACTCCTTCATTAACTGCCTGGCAGTCTGATCAGATCCTATATATCCTAGACAAAGGGGGACAGCCTCACATGGCTATGGACTGAGGATGGCATGAGACAGGGTGGCAACAGCCTTCATCTAATCACTTATGAGCTGCCATAGTAAATTAATGGCACTTTTAGCAAGGCTGCTTTTTCTGTTGTTGCCTTTTCTTGTTCTGTTGCTCTTGACAAAACTAGACTTTGTACTCAGTTACTGTAAACAAACAATTGCACCTGGGATGCATCATAGTTTGATTCTCATTTTTTCCAGAGAAGAAACAACCCTATGAATTACTGACTGTTAGCTAATAGTTCACTTCAAGAGAGTAAGACTATAATAAATCTATTAAATAACTTGATTTCAATCAAGTGATTGAAAAATATATAAATAAGTGTGATTCAGCATTTACCTACAACTGGACATGCAACTCTATGACCATGCTACCTGCAGGAGCCCCTCCACCAGGCTCCTGGGGGGTTAATGGGGTGGTCCCAGGCTTTGCTTTAGACCAGGTTTCCCACCAGGTTTGGGCACTTGTGAGCATCAATGGAGGCAGATGGTGTCTCCAGAGGTGACAAAAGTCTGTGCTGGGAGGCTGCCTCATGTCACTATCTTGGAAGGCAAGTGTGAAAAGGGGTCAGGACTGCAAAGCATCAGGGCAGGCAATGGGTGTATAATGCCAACCTGTGCAGAGGAAGCAAATTAGAAATAATTAACCTTATGTAATGAGGCTGAAAAGCAGTAAACATAAAACTGCTGAAGGGAAACAGTCTTTGCCTGGTACATTGGCTGCAGAAGTCATTAGCTCAGTGCTGTGATGACAAGTCTGAGAGCAGAGAGGGTAGATGCTGCCACTCATCCTTGCTGCAGGGGTCAGATTCAGCCTTGATTATGTTCAGATCCACTTGAAAGCATTGGTTTTGGTTTTATTCTATATATTAGGGAATGATACATAACCAGTATTGCATGCAAAAGGTTTCCATGCAAGTTGCTCTTGGTGGTGCAGAACTTTTGAGATTCAATTGGAGTTGTAGGAAGGTGACTCCTTGGAATTTGCTGATAAGGTATTCAGTAGGGATATCTGAATACTGGACCTAAGAAGTGTCTGAATCTGGCTGATCTAGGCTAGATAATCTTGCCTCTTGGTACCTGGTTACAGCTGAGCAAGTGCTCAGCTTCACCCCTGCTGTGGGCAGCTGCTGGCCCAGAGGGCTTTCAGGGTGATGCTCCCTTCCTGTGCTGAGTTTCAGCTGGTGCAAGTGGCATGAAGTTATCCTTTGTTTGAAGGGGAAGGTCATGTCTGGGCACTGTTTCAGGCTCTCTGCAGTCCCGAGTTGCTGTAGCAAACATTAACAGCTAGGGTATGATGTTTCTGTTGCAGCTCAGGCTGTTAAAATAGCTGTCTGCTGACTTTCCTGCCTTTAGCCAGGGCAGCCCCATCTCAGGCAGGACAGTGGGTTTGGGATTAATCCATTGTGTCTGAGAGGGTTTTATGTCATTTACTTTCTTTTTTTTCTTGTCTACTGACATTGTACACCTGCTTTTACAGGAATGTGACAGGGCTTTTAAAATATGCATGGCAGATGTGGAATGGAGCTGTGTGACTGGGTATGGCTTGTGTGCTGGCGAAGCTGGTTCAAAAAGCTAGAGGTAAATCAAGCATGTGAAATTTGAGATTTCATGAAAAATTTGGCTGAGTTTGCAAACAGTATAGTTAGCTTTAAAAAGACTTGAGGGTTTTTTGGTCTTCAAAATAGCACAACCAGATGGCAATAGGCTATTTTTGAACTTCAGTTACATAATTTTGCTAAATATTTTTCTTCCTTGTGCAGTTCAAAATTGTCTGTAATTCAGACAGTGTTGGTACTGTGTATTGTAGTCTTCTGATAGAACAACCTTCATAATGTGCTTCCTGTGTCGAGGAGAAGCCAGAGCCAGGATACCCACAAGGGGAGCAGAGACGGGAGCCAAGATGATTATAGGTGGGAAGTGCCCTCCCCTACATCACGGTCACCCAGGGACTGAAGGCATGGGCAGAGTGGGGCTGGTCATGGGGTCTATCAATTGTCCCAGAGCCAGCTCCAGGTAGGGTGTGGGTCCTGGGTGAAGCAGGTCAGGGCCAGGAAGGAGTTTTTGTGCCCAGGGAGAAGGTGTAGAGACAATTCAAACTCTCTGAGGAGAACAGCAGTGCCTGGGAGAAAAGTTGATGGATGTGTAATTAAAGAGCCCCAAAGGGTCCGTAAATAGGACCAAGCCAGAGAGACCATAAACATTGCTTTAGGGGGAGGAATGAAGATGTTTTTCTTCCCAAAATCATGCTCCCACAACTGATGTTTGGAAGAGAAGACATTTTGTTCTCCTCATTTTAAGCATCCATTGTCATTACTTCAGTGGTGAGAAGGGAAGAAACTGTCCATTTTCAATTCTTAAGTGACAGGGCTCTAGAGCTCCAACTGAAACAAGCTGTTGCCTGAGAGCACACAGGTCTGCTGACAAGGTAAAACTCACACTTATCTGAAAACAGCGTAAATACAGAGCTTTTCTCCTCTTTGAGAGACCTCAGGGATCTTTATGAAAGAGGCCAATGTTTATTTTTCTTGTTTCAGCTTTCAGCATGGCTAGAAATGAGGTATCCTTTCAGATAAGGAGGGTTTTCCTATTTTTTTCAGTGTGATTTGGGTTTTTTTGGGGTGGGGTTTAGATGTTTTCTTGGGTTTTGTTGCACAGAACTGCAGTGTGTACAGTTTGCTTCACTGCTGCTGTGGTGCAGTTGGTCACCAGGTTTGGTTTATCCCATATCAAAAATACTTCAGAGGCAGTAAAAGCTCAGGAGTAGCCTAAAACGAATGTTAGTAAATGCCAGTTAAATGATGCTTTCTGGAAGACTGAATTTCATTTTAATAGTGAAAAAAACCCCAACCCATCAGCTTGCCAGCATCCTATTGCTACAGACAAAATTTGTACCTTCTTCCTAGTGATAATTTCCTGTTGACTAGGTCATAGATATGCATTTATTGTGCTGTACAGTTTCCAGTTGTGCTGTACGTTCATCGTACAGAACAGCAAGTAACTCATAACAGTAGACCAAGCTGAAAACATACCTACAGATGATTTTCCATCAGAAAAATGAATGTTTTTTACAGGATTTTAGTTTTTTATTTTTAAATGACAATATTTTGGTAATCTAATTGATATTCCTGTGATGGAATTGCTGAGGCTGAAGAATAGTTCAGAAAGCCTTGTTCTTCGATTTGCTTTTTTTATATCACAATGAATTTGCTAAAATTCTTTAAGTATTTGGCTCAAATTTTGGACGGAAAACAGGTCTATACTTGACACTTTTAAATAGGGCATTTGTTACAAAGGATTTTGGTGTCCTGCCCAGTATTGAGAGGCCTTCTTTCTCAGGTGATCCAATTCTGGTCTCCTCAGAACTGTGTCCCATATAATCACCCTGCAACAACTTCTGGGTCAAGTCAGTATCAGACCTATCACTCTGGATTAGTGAGACCAGTCACTCCGTTTGTGTGCTCGGTTTTGATTTGCTCATTGGCCTGGATTCCCTACAAGGTTTCATTATCTTGTAAATGATTGTGAGTTTAATGTTCCTGACCCTGACGTGCACAGTGGTAAAATCTTGATATGGCCAAGACCCCCAAGACACCATCTGATTGTCATGAGAGTTCAAGGAGCAGAGGGTCCTGCAGTTATTTTCAGCAACGGGAAAGACAACCCTCTTCTTCTCTCCACTGATACCACAGAAATATTTCTGTATGGATGCATTTATTTCAGGACACTTAAAGAAAGAAAAAAATAAGGAGAGAGGATGGGCTCAAACCAGTGTATTTAGCCCAAAGAACAAGTGGGTTTTTTATGGGTTGCTCTGATTCTGATTTCTTCAAATATTTTGATTTGGGAATCAAAGCCAAAAAAAACCTCCGCTTTGTGCACAGCATTAATCTGAGTTCTCTGGAGTGGGGTGTTGCCTCTCTGTATTGGAAAGAGATGATTAATCGAGCAACACAAGTCCCATTGCCCACATAACCCCATAACATGCCTCTGCTGTCCCTCACAGCATGGAATTTCCCCAAGCCACACATCATAAATGGATCTGCTGAGTCTCTCCAGCCCTTCTGCCCTCTTCATGTTTGTGAGGCTAGTGACTCCCTAGACACTGGGCTGTGTTTGTGGTTGTATCTTGAGCACCTGAGAGCTGGATGTGTGGTGAAAATCTTGTCTGGTTTTCCAGGCTTGTCCACTCCCCTCACCTCTTCTCATCTCCTATGTAAAGCCAGGCAGAGAGTAGCTTCATGGCCCAGCTCAGACTGTACTGACGGTTGCTGTGCAAACTGCCAGCGCTTTGCTCCTGGGAGTGAAATACAGCCCCTCTGCATCTGATTTGGCTCATGCTGAAGAAGGGTCCCCAGAAATGGAGGAAGCCACGTGTGGAGATGGGACTGGAGAGGCCTGGCCTAAACTCACTGCCAGGACAGTGGTTTGGAGCCACAACCTGTGCTGCAGTGACTGGGGCAATGCGAGGGGCCCACCACAGAGGGCAAGTCACCTATGGCAAAAGGTGCAGGTAGGGCTCCATTAGCATGTTTGACTAATGTTTCATTACTTTTGGTGGTGAGGCACCACCCCACTGTGAACAAGATGTAGCACATGTCTGTAGATGATGGTTAGACTGTGGGCAAAGGGTATTCTGCAGAAGGGCCAGGCTGTTAAAACCAGGATAATCCATTTGTCTAGACCTTGGGAAGGTGAGAGTTGCTAATCACCTTTAGGAGAGTGCTCTGTGAAGTGCACTGACTGCTTGCTAATGGGTGCAGAGCCTTTCTCCTCCAGGTCTTTCCAGTGAATATGGGCTAGATCACCTTTCTGGCCAACACCTCACAAATGTGCCATTCTGAGCACATGCTCAGGGCTTATCTGTTTGGATTCATTTGGGATTGTTTTTTTCCACAGTAGCTGTCTGGGTCTGTGCATGATCCATTTTATTCTAGGTCATGTGCCACCTTCTGTTTTGCATAACACACTTTGGATGACTGGAGATACTTAAAAAAGGGGATTGCACTTACAATTAACAACCTACTTGAATCTGATTTGCCTTTCAAGTACAGGCATGGCCCAAAAGCCAGGCCAGGAGCTATGAAGCCAGTGGAGACCACTGCCCCAGAAGGAACCTCTGCTGGAGCAGGTGCTGATGGGCTTGGATCAGTGGTTCTTGATATATGAGAGACAGAAGACTTCTTTCATAGGGCTGGTGAAAGAAAAGTCTTTCGCTAGCTGCAGGGCCTGCCATTCTTTTTAGAAGCCCATTTTATATGTTCTTTAAATGCAGTGGGGCTTACTGATGAGCAAAGGACCTCACTGCAGTCCTTTCCAAGAAGGAACTACAGGTAAAGAATGGATGTTTGCTCCTGGTCTCAAAGACCACCACCTAGTCCATTGCCCAGGTGCCCCTAGACAGTGACAAACCTGTAGCAAACCTGAAGTGAGGCAGCCACAGCTGGACATCTGTGCTGGCCCTGTGCCTGTGAACTGGAAGTGCAGGTCCCTCAGGACAGACTCATGCAATTGGCTCCTCCCAGTAGCTGACTTCTATTTTTATCAGGGAGAGGTTCATGTTTTTTCCCCCCGTCGGTGTTTAAACCTTTAAGTGAGAAGACTGCATATTTTCCAGCTGTGAGAGGCAGCTACCTCTTGTCTGGCAAGAGTAAGTTTGTGGCAGCAGCAGTCAGCATCTGTTATCAGGTCAGTAGTAAAACATCAGGAGACCAAGCTGTGTTAAGAAGATGGTGGATAGGAAGGGGCTTGGACTGAACTTAGTTCCTTCGCTTTCCTCTCCCAAAGCAGGCAGTCAGTCCTTTGTGGAGAACTATGGCCCAACAGCAGAGATCTTCAGCCCTAGGAAGTGACAGGGCAGAGGGGAGGCCCATGATCAGTACTAATGATGGCCCCAGGGATTTGCTGGGTCCTCATTAGAGAAAGCAGTGAGTGCTGACAATATTCTCACCACTATGCTAATGGCTGATCTTTCATTTCTCCATCAGCAACACCTCCCACCCCATCTGAGCTCATGTCCTGAAGAAGAGTATGCTTAAAGATGAGGTCAAGGTAGTTTCAAGAGATGTTAGAAGAAAAAGCAAGGGCAGGCCATCAGCCAGGAAAAGGAAAATTTGCCTCTTTGTTAAAGGAAGAAAAGAATATCAGAGGGCTTTTAGAAATGTCAAGAGTGGAGTATTGCTGTGTGCTCTTTGCTTATTGAGTAGAGGTTGAGGGAGGTTTGCCTTAAATATACCTTCCATACAAATATACAGAAACATGTTTTTTAGTGAACTTTAAACATTAGCTATAATAGTCTTTGGATAAAAAGGCAGTCATTATTTCTTCGAGCACACTCTCTACTGCCGAGCAAATGTTCCAATGTGGCAGGATGGTGGCTTTAAAAATAGCTCTTCACTCCAGAGCCTCTGAGTGTGGCTGGGAGGTAAATTAAATGTTTGACTGTGAGCAGTCATTGATGTGGTCCAAGAGCCACAGCTGGCAAACCCTCGTTTCACTGAAGCTGGTGGAAATAAGGAGGCAGTGGGAAAAGCTTGCAGAAAGAAAGAAGGTTTGGGTGTCTTTGGGGAGTTTCAAGACTTTTGGGAGCTATTTTTATAAATAGTTCACTTGCTGAACTGTTATGACATCTGTCACAAAAATCACAGGAAACTGGGTGGAAGGGCACTGACAAGGTGTTATCTCACCTTGGATAACACCCTTGCCATTTCTCAAGGTACTTGTCCAGTCTTTTCTTGTCTAGAGATTGAGACCCACCATGCCTAGCTCAGCAGCTCTGATCCAAGCCAAGCCAAAATCCAAATCCAAAATCCAAATCCAAGCCAAAGCTCTGCTGGATTTTGTTGGGATCTCTTTTGCTATAATTTATATATGTTGTTCTAGTCCTACCAGCAGTAGAAATAGGAAAAAAATTGTTCTTTTTTTATGTCTATTTGTTGCCCCAGATCTGGGGGTTTGCTTATCTGGTGTGTGCAATACACCAATATGCACACAAAGAAGAGGTGTATTATTGCATATTGTACACAGCTATGGGTACCTGTCCCAAGACAGCATACTGAAGTTCCAAACTGGAGGTTGCTTATACACTTAATATTAACATATTCATATTTCTACTACATATGTATTATTTATCATTATGATTGTTTAATAAACCTTCACCACCCATGTAAATTAGTGCACATGCCTAATAGTTCTTTCTTTTGAGTCTGTGGTGTAATTAGTGTTAGTGGTCCATGGGCCAGTGGTCATGATTTCACCTTGTTCTAATTACCTTTCCCATAATTTCCTTCCTTTTTGGCCTACAGCCTACAGTGACTCTTCAAGGTTTCTAGAACAGACTAACAATATATCAGTTATGCTTCTTCGTTTTGACAATCACACACATTGTTTGGATGAACATTAACTAACAGAGGTGTAGGGCTATACAATGGACATCTTTAACAGCAACAGTCTTGGTTTAAATTATGTGCTGCATTTGATTTTGCTGTACCACTTTGAATTCATCATCCTTTTTCCAGGCAGAACAGACTTACTTCTGAGCTTCCTGCATAAGTTGTCTTTTGGGGTCCCCTTACTCACCCAGCTGTTGTCTCTTCTGAACTCCCTCCAGCAAACATACAACCTTCTTAAACTGCCTCCAAACTGAATTCAGTAACTCAAGCTAAAATCTTACCAGTGTGGGGCAGACTAGAATTGCTTCATGTGTCTTATCAGTGGTAATCCTGTTCATATGTCACAGAATAGTATTTGACTTTTTTACAACAGCAATGTTGATTTATGGTCAAGTTGTGACCCACTAAAGCTGTCAGATACCTTCCTATCCAACTGATAACAAACTAGCCTCTTTTCTCCCATAAGCATGGATGCCTGTTCCTTCATACAGCCAGGACTTTGAATTGGTCCTCATTCAATTCCATCCTATTTTCAAAAATATATATTTAATATAATATTTCTTGGATTTTTTTAAAGACTACTTCATATTTGGTATGATCTAGTGTGTTATTTAGGGATACAATAAGCATTTCTATCTCATTGCTAAAGCTACTGAAAAAGATACTGAAGGATGCAAGACCTTGCAAAGACTAGAAATAGCTCTAGTCTGACAGTAATGACTGATCATAGAATCATAGAGTGTGTTAGGTTGGAAGGGACCTTTAAAGGTGATCTAGTCCAACCCCCTGCAGTAAGTAGGGACATCTTCACTAGATCAGGTTACTCAGAGCCCCATCAAGCCTGACCTTGAATGTGTCCAGGGATGGGACCTCCACCACCTCTCTGGCATCTGTGCCGGTGATCACTGAGTACAGGTGAGTGCAGTCATTGAGAATGTTGTACCCCTTAATTACAGCTGTCTGGTTACTGCAGGGGTCTCCCAGCCCCAGAAATCACTGGCCTGGCCACAGAAGCTGCTGACCCACCAGTGCTGGCAAGCAGTACACCTGCTGTGCCAGCCAGCTCTCCTACAGGCACTGCAGCAGCCCAGCCCATGGCTGAACTCACCCTCTTCCCTGGGCACAGCACTCGGGTGTGATTTTGTCCTTCATCCTGGACTGGATACATATATATATTTTTCCAGTGGGAATATACTGTGCCAAGAGGGAGGGAAGTCATGGGAAAGTTTATTTTTTTGGCAAAACAGCAATTTTGTGAGAAATTTCAGGAAATGTGAAAATATTGATTCTGCTTCCAGTTGTCGATTTTCAAAATAGATTTTCTTTTTTTTAGTTAGGTTTTTCTTTTCCCCTCCCTACTTTCATCACCATCTCCCCTCAACTTTTCCCTCATCTCCTTGCCAGGGAAAGTGCAATGTTTAGATATTCTGAATCTTTTTTTCCACTGTCTAACCTCTCAAAACTTCAGTTTGGAAAACTTAGAAAATGGGAAAAAAAAAAGAAATCTGTGAAACTAAAACTAGTGTTTTTTCTAGATCATGTGTGGAGCCGTTCTTGTGCAGGGACACAAGTAGAAGAGTCCTCTTTAAGAAAAGAAAAACATGAATGTCATTCAGTGGCCAAGAAGAAGTAATGGGGAAGAAAGGAAAGCAAAGCAAAATCTTCCAAGGGTGTTGGAAAATATGCACTAAAAGGTTGGAGAAGGTGAGATGTTTCTGCTCTGACACAGCAATGCATGAGCATATTCACAATTAGAAAAGGGTGGATATTCTACCTTCTCTCCCCTGTTTTTTCCCTGACTGGGTTCATCTGGCCGGCTATATTCTCGTGGGGGTACCTGTGGTGAGGAGAGGGAGGTCTCAGGCATACTGTCCGTTTCTTTCCCATCTCTGTAGGACTAAATACAAAATCTTCATATCAAATCAGCAGGGTTTTCAGTGGCCACACCACAGCATAAAGTGGTTTTTATTTGTTTGGGTTTTTTTTTTCTTTATTACCATTTCATGCAAAAAGCCAAGCAGGACCTGATTAGAGAAGTAGAAGGGATACACTCTCCTATAAATTTCAAAAACAGCCCTATTACTTTTGGAGAAGGCACAAAATGTTACTCAGGGCAGGACTACTGACTGGAGTCCAGCTGGCCAACCTATCATCCCTAAGAGCAACAAGGCTGCTAATCTCATCCACTGGATAATCCTGCTCCCTGCTGAAAGTGGTAATTAAGGGTCACATTTTCAGCAGCCCTACAAAAATAGGCTTGTTTGACTGGACAAATTGCGGCATACATAGATAGCACCATGGCACGAATTCTGATTTTCCATGAGCAGATATGTGCACTCAGAGACACAGAGTGTTTATTCTGGGAGCCCTGCTGGAAATGTGGCCGGAGCTGCCTGAGCACCCTGCACTGAAAGCTGCAGCTGTACGTACAACCCACACTCCCGTTGGAAGCACTTGCCGTGCTGTCTGAGCTGCAAGGATGGCTGGAGGGGTAGCAGGATTTCAGCCTCCCCCTTCCCCCCCCCCAGCCCTTGAAACAGAAGTTAGGCTTTGCAAAGTCCCACTTTACACCAGTGTAGCATGGTGGGATGGTCTGCACAGTGGTAGGTCCCAGTTTATGAGGATGGTGTCTCTGAGAAGTGTTTCTTCATGTCCCCCTGCTCTCTGCCTTCCACAGGCTCACATAGAGGCTAATTATGGGTTACTCTTCCTTTTCCTTTCTTGCTTGCTGTTTAGGGTGTATCTTTGCTAGAAACATTTTCTGGTTAAAAGTACAAGATGGATACGAACCGAGAAGCTACATCCCAAGCTTTCCTGAAGTCTGCACCAGTTTGGATCAAGACCCATCTGTGCTCTTACAAAAAAGCAAACCAATGAGCCCCATCCTCCTGACAGAAGGAAATGGCTTCCTTGTTTTTCAAAGTGGGTAGCAAGGAGGCAGCTCCTTGTGTGCCAGGGTGAGGACAGGGAAGGTAGGGAACATCTCCTGAACTTTATCCTAACTTACTGTCAGCCTATTTGAAGGCCCTGTTTTGCTCAGATGAATGTGCATAAATACGGTGGCTTTTCCCTTTGTGCCCTGTAGGTGCCGAGACACAGAGCTGCATGTTTGGGCATGTGAAGGGTCTTATGCACAGAGCCACCTCCTGACCCAGCCCTTGGCCCCTAACATCAATCTCCATGTGAGCTCTGTTGGTACCCCTGTGGTTCATCATCCCACACTTTGATCCACTCAATATTCCTGGGATAGGTCCTCCTTCCTAAGAAGGTTTATCTCTTTATCTTATTATATCTTTCTCAGTCTTATTTCTCAACCACTGTTTGTCCTGATGTTGTCTCTTTACATATTAATCACCTCATAAATGGTAAGTCCTGCTGAACTCTTCAGTGCTCTTGCACGAAGCTATTCTCAGTGGCAGTGGCACAAGAGTGAATGTCTCCAGAGTGCCCTGGCGCTGCTGTGGTGGCTCTGCAGCAGGGAAGGCACAGTGGGTTTTATGTGGTTTGAGAAGGCTGTTTGCTGTAGGCTGGCTATTGCATTTTATAACCTATTTGTACTCTCATCTTCAGTGCTTTCTCAGTGCCAAATAAAGACATCAGGGCAAGCTTATTGCACTACAGCTTTTACAATTCACAGCAAAAATGTTCAATAAAAGAGAAAATAACGAATTCTACTTGGCCAAACCTTGCTGTTATTACACTGCTGTAAATCACAGTCCAGCCACTGGGTCTTGAGAGGCCTCTTCAGTTTGTTGCCAGTTGAAATGAATGTCTAAATGAAAGGTGTGCCTGTCCTGGTTGGATTCATTTTTCCTCCAGTGCTTAACCAAGGATTTAGTTAAATTTCTTTAGCAATCTCTCTGACATCCTGCTTTTACAGAGGCTTTGTCTGAGAGGACACCGTCTTTGATGTTCATCTCTCTTGGACCCAGCATCCAGGTCACGACTAAACCCTCTGGATTTCTTCTTTTGTGACATCTTTTTTTTTTTTTTAAGTACATCTAGGTGTGCTAGGACTAAAGCCTGGACACATGTTGTTTTGTGGTTTGCTCTGTGCAAGACCCTTTCTTCTTGATCTGGACAAATGGTATGTGGCCCTGCCCTAATCCATTCACATCGCTGCTGCAGAGATCACCATCCTCAGCACTGCTGTGAGTATGGTACTCCCTTGGCATCCTTCCCATGACTCCTTCTTTAGGCCACTGCATCTGACCTGCTGGCTTCCCTTGCAAGGTCCTTCATAGCCCTCAAGGGAGGGAAGCTGGTGTAGATCGCTACAAGGAGTAGATCGCTCACTTGGACCTCTGTAGCCTTCTTGAAAAACCATGACTGAGCATATCCATGCATTATCTCTTGTCACCCACTCATTCGTGATGTTCTCAGATAAACACACATAAAGAGACATCTTCCTCTGTTCAGATTCTTCTGCAAACCTGAGCAGTGGGATCCAAGGTACCATAACAATGCTGCTGTGCTGCGCTAGTACAGAACATATAAATAAGGACAAGTCTGGTTTAGAAGTGGGGATTGTTTCTATGGTGGTGGATTGCCACAGTTTGGAAGGAACTGTCTGTCAAGAAAAAACAGCCTTTCTTTTCTTCTGCTGATTTGTCTGCCCCAAACATTTTCAGTGTGATCCTGCAAGAACATTTTGCTGCTCTCCAGCCTGAAAAAAACGTATAGCTGGAAAATGTTACACAAATGGAAGAGGTCAGGTTATTCTGCCCCACTGTTAAATAGAATAATTTAATTTGATTTTTATCCTATCTTATACATGTATTTAATTGTTCTTTTGTTCAGAATGTGTTCTGAAGCCTTTCATACCTTTTTTCCCATTATCCTGGCATGTATGTGCTGTGTTTGCTCTTGTGTAGTCATGTGTGACTGCGCTGACTTTGCTGACATGCCTTGCTGCTAGGACAATGATTTCACAAGCTAGAAGCCACCAGCGATTACTTGTTCTTACTCTCTGTCCATTCCTCCCACTACATTTGCTGACCTAATCCCAACCACATCTTAGAGTTATGCTTTTGCTGTAGATGTGATTTCCATTTTCTTGTCTTTATCCCCATCACATAGACCACCTTCTCCGTTGTTTTCAGTGTCAATGTTCTCACCCATGCAGGGCATTTGCTTGGCTTTGGGGAGATACCTCAGTTACCTTTAATCTATCAGAATCTCACCACAGAACAGCTCTGCCTTTTATTGTCCTTTTATTCATGTACTTGAACTACCTCTGTATTATTATTTCCTGGCAGGGTTTAACTCATCCTGATTCTTGGTGGTCCTCATTAGTTTCTGAGACACAACAGTCAGAAATACCATCACCAGTTGCACTTACTTTCCAGGATCCTGCCAGGGCACTTGACCCTCCTGTAGTGACATGAGTCTTTCAGCCTGGCATTACAGCAGCGTTTGTCCATGACCAGTTTGCTGTAAGGGCCCAGCACAGTCCCAGTAGACCATAATTCCCTAAAATAATAGGACTCAATCAGTTTTCTTTTTGCATATTCTGCCTCCCTATTTCTTTCACAGCATGGCCAGAACCTCTACCTTCACCTCCTATGGTTTCACTGCTGCATCTCCAGGATAGTGTTTCTTTCACTGCCTGTGTTACAGCCAGAACCTCCAACAAGCATGAAATTTTAACTCTGTGTTCATACATTTCTATCCAAAGATGTCTTGCACACAAGGCATCTGTTTCTTGCCACTCTCCTCAGCAAAACCTTGTCTGTGACTGAACACCAGAAGAGGTTGCTCAGGGAGGCTGTGGTGTCTCCATCCTTGGAGATACTTAAAACTTGACTGGGCATGGCTGTGAGCAATGCAGTTTTGGTGACCCTGCCCTACACAAAAGGATGGACAGATCGCAGAATCACAGAATATTAGGAGCTGGAAGAGACCTTGAAAGATCATCCACTCCAACCCCCCTGCCCAAGCAGGGTCATCTACAGTACATCACATATAAAGTCCCTGCCAGTCTCACCCATTCTGTGAGTGGCTCCAGAAACCCCTTCACACTGTCTCCAGCAATCTCCATGTGAAAATGCTCCCCTTTGCTGTGGCTCTTGCCCTGCTGCCAGAACTGCTGCTGTTCCTCTGGCTTTTCAGACAGCAGAGATCACAAGTTCTGCGATTTTCTGATGCTAAAGAACTTGAGTTTCCACCACCTTTTTTTCAAGAAGACTGATGGGTTTTATGATGACTGTCAATAAATTGCACTTATTTCAGAGTCCTAGGAAATGACCCGGTGACTTTTTCATGTCCCTGTTAGGAGTGGTTTATTTTCCTCTTCTAAGGAAACGTGAAAAAGCATGACTGCCCCAACTCTGTTTTCAGATTTGGTGTAATCAAGTTAATTACTGACATTCTTTTTGATACTCTGTAATTTCAGCCTAAAGACACATTGAACTCAACAACAGCTCTAAATACACAGGTATAATGGAAGGGCCAACCCGTTCTCAGTTAGACTGAGGTGAAGTCATGGTGGCAAAATAAAACTTCAAACACGCTGCTGCTTTTAACTATCTCAGCAGTCATCTGTTTACCATGTAAAAATAATTTGTAAGGTTTCTTTAAGGTTTGTCCATTGTTTGGGGAGTGTTTCTCTTTCCTTGCTGAATGAAGATCTCATTCTCTCACCTCTAATCTGATGGAGCTGAAGACTCAGGATAGTACTTGTATAGTAATTGCTCCAGACAGCACTTAGTGAATAACCTGAAGCGCAGAGAGGTGACTGCAGACATCTGTATCGCCTGCTGCTAATTGGCATACCTGTTGCACAGACCTGTTGGTACCATGGGATGTAATAGTAGAAGATGAAATCATGGTAATTGCAATCTTCCCGTGAGCTATCTTTTAATTTACATTTTAATTAATTTCTAAGAGTCTTGTAGTTACAAAATATTGAAGCAATTAAAGGCATGAAGGAAGGAACATGCCAGTGTCAATTCAGGACAGTGAGTCAAAGAGCAGAGTTTCGTTCAAGACAAAGTTCATATGAAAAATAATGCTTTGTAGTTTGTAGTTCTATGTGATATTGTGTAAGTTCTTTGGAAACTTGAATGAAACAAGCATGGATTTAGAGTCTTGGCCATTTTTCAGAGATCCTCAGTTTCCTTAGCTTTCAAATGGGGAAACAGAAGCAGAGAGACTTTGACCATCAATTTCCTGAGCTCAAGGAGAAAATCTGCAGCAGAGATGGGAGTCAAATCCTGAGCTGTTCAACAATCCTGGTCATTATCTTCTTTACAAGTGCATCTTTCCAACTAGCATCCAAAAAGGAGTTATGAAAGCTGCACACAAACTCACAACGTTTTTGTGAGTACAGTGATGCCTTTGCTACACAGATCTCATAACCTGGGCTTTGACTACCCAATCATTTGATGTTGTCAGAAAATGGCTGTACTAATGAGAGTGTTATTGTTTTCTTAAAACCCCAGTTCTTAGGTGCAGAAGCCTCACTTCTTTTCAACTGAAATAGAAGTTTCCAGCTGTCAGAGTTTTATAAAATATAAAGCATTGCTCCTAACTGCACAGAAACCTAAACATCAAATTCAAAAGAACTTCAATGTATTTTTGAATCACACCCAGTGTACCGTACCTGGAGTTATTTAAATCATCTCCTCAGTTGTGAAAGGACTGATTTGGGACTTTCGATGTTGCTAATGTGACACCATACAAGAATGAGCTTGGAGGCACTGAGCTGCTCTGATCAGTTGTGGTCACGCCAACAGTGGATCATCTGGAAGATGCAAAGAAGTGACTAAGTGGAAGGGTTAGCAATGCTGATTTCACCTTCTTGGACTATATTTGAGTGCCAAAACAGGCAAAGAAGGGAGCTGGGGTAGCCACACGTGCACCTGTGGTGTGCCTGCAGGGAGCATATCTCCATCTTTACCTGCTCCTGGTCTTAGGCAGACTTCTGGTTGCTTTACTGATGTTTGGTCTCTGCCTCTCTCCCTGACTGGCTGCTGCTTGGATGGGGATGCTTTTGCTGCTGTGGAGCTCCAGTTGCTCAGTATTTTCACACTCTTATAACCAGAGAGATGTGGACTCCTGGACCATTCCTGGGCTGGGAAGAGCCTGGTCTTTACCTTCATAGCACCAGGGTGCAGAAAGCTGTTAAAAACAGGCAACTCCTGTCTAGTGATGGGAACAGGCATGAGCTTCCTGCAGGGTTTCAGGCTGTGTCCTACAGCTGGCTGCCACACTGGAAAAAAGGGTCCACAATGGCTCCCAGCACTTGGGGACACATGCATAGGGGGACCATGATGAGCAGCCAGAAAGACACTTATCTCTGTTCTGGAAGGAGGAGGCTGGGTGGGGAAAAAATGAGAGATGGGACAAAAAACCAACCAGGAGGGCAAGGTCCATCAGCCGAATGTGCCGCATCTGCCAATGTCATCAATGTCTGGCCTGGCGGCGGGGCGGGAGCCACCCTTTCCAAACACGGTGGAGGACATTGGATGCTCTCCCAGAAGCAGTGCTGCAAATCCACCCAGATCATTCCCGACACAGGCAAAGAGAAATATTATTCTCACATTTTAAAAATAAAGAGTCTGATAAGATATACAGAGAACGGTGACAGCCCTGCACTGCTCCTGCTCCCGGGGCACCCAGGGTGTCACCCTGATTTGAGGACAGGGACATGGATGCTGTGCTGGGTATGGCAGTGCAGGTGCCCAGGGAATGAAGGGATGCTGTCTGCCTGCTGGCAGCATGCCCAGGGATGTAGGCCCCGGAGAGGGAAAGGTGAGCAGGGTTGCATGGGACTCTTGAATCCTCCATCTGCAGAAACAGTTGTGGCTCCGTCTTGCAGAAGTCACTATCAGCTGCGAGCTGCCTGGCTCACTGCTTCAGCATAAGTCTAGGTACAGCTCCTCTTGTTAACAAAACACTTTTTTTTTCAGTATTTCTCATGTCCTGATTCTGTTTCCATTAGACAGCCCTGGGCTGCAAAGGAGTAAGCAGACCTCCCACCTCAAGCTGGACACAGGGCATGTGAGTGTCTGCTCGCATGACTCCACATTTCCATCCCTGGATTTTAAGCCACACAAAGCCATGTACAGCCAGGCCCTGATCTGACAGAGGTGTTTCCAGCCTTTCTTCCTCCACCTCTGCTCCAGTGCCATCCTGACTGTCACTGTCCTTGCTGTCAGTGGAGTATTCCTTGGTCTTCCAAGCTCCAGATGCTGCAGATCCAGAATCTAACACTGCAGATCATTAACATGGGAGGGTGAGTGAGGAGGGGAGAAAAAGTTATTGATGTTCTTTTCATGCTGAAATTATACTTCTGCTCTGTAGGCTGAGCAGTGAAAGACAACAGCTATGTTAATAGTCCATAATGGGAGGGAAAATGAGTTCTTTAAGAGCCAAGTTGGCTCTTAGGAAAGGTTTAATGTCTGGCTTTGAAGCTGTGTGTGGCTCTAGCAGTAAACTATTGGAGGAGGAGTTGTGTCAGTGTGCTCAGAGCATCCCCCAGCCCCTGTAAGGCACAGGTAAAACTGAGCAGTGGGAGAGTCCTAAAAGGTAAGACCAAATTGCCAGTGAAGATCAGAGCTCAGATGCCAACCAAAATTCTCTCTTTGGGACTTCTTGTGGGATGCAAAATGTGCTCACCTACACTGCTGGTAAAGTGCTGCTTATGGGAGAAGGGGAGCAGGTCAGGGCAGATGTCACTGAAGGAGGAAAGACAAATGCATGGGGAAATTTCATGCAGGAGGTTTATCTTTGTGCTGGCTAGGAGGTGCTGGGCCACATGTACTAGAGCAGAGGTGAGGAGTGGCGGCTGCTCAATCCTGTGGGGACTGCAGTCTGCAAAAGGGACCTGAATTCACATCCTCTTCAATCAATCTGTGTAAGCTGAGGAGGAGTTGGGAAAAAATTGAATATTTTCTTTTTTTTGTTGTTGTTCCTTTCAGATTTTTCATTTCTTTATTTTCTCATTTCCCCCCTGAACACTACTGTTGCAGTAGATCTTCCTTGTTTATTTACTCCTTCTTCAATTCCAGAGTGATAAGAATTGTTTGTATTAGAGTTCAGGTTATTTATCCATTGCTTTCTTTAGCAGACAAAGCCTTAGAAACATTTTTGTAGGTAAGATACTGAAGCTACACATTTTAAGTATTTTGGCAGGTGGTACAGAAAGTTTTATTCTGAAATTTAGAGATATTCACTTTAAAAGTGACATTTTTCTGTCATCTAAATAAATTTTTTCCCATGTAATGCCCAAGGTGATTATGCCAGAGAGGGTAGAAAGAAAATATTTCTGTGTTCTTTTGGGTTTTCTTGGAAATCTCCTAATACCACTGATGACACAAGTTTTTGCATGTAGGATTTTGTACCTTGTGTAGTGAGCATCTTTGTTTCCCTTAATTTTAAACATCTGGCTTGCAGCCCTGAAAGCCAACCATATCCCAGGCTGCATCAAACCCAACATGACCAACAGGGGAAGGGAGGGGACTCTACCCCTCTGCTGCCATTCTGCCCTTCTTGTGAGATCCCACCTGGAGTACTGCACCCAGCTCTGGGGTGCCCAGTGTAAGGAAGACATGGACCTGTTGGAGTGAGTCCAGACAGGGCCACAAAGATGATCACTGCGCTGGAGCACCATCCTTGAAGACAGTCTGAGAGGGTTGGGCTTGTTTAGCCTGGAGAAGAGAAGGCTCCAGGGAGATGTTATTGCAGCCTTCCAGTACTCAAAGGAGCTACAGGAAACATGGAGAGGGACTGGTTACATGGGTATGGAGTGATAGGACTTAAGATGAAGGAGAGCAGATTTCAATTAGATACAAGGCAGAAATTCTTCCCTGTGAGGGTGGTGAGGCACAGGCTGACCAGAGAAGCTGTGGCTGTCCCCTCCCTGGCAGTGCTCAAAGCCAGGTTGGATGGGGCTTGGGGTAACCTGGGCTAGTGGAGGGTGGCCCTGCCCCTGGCAGGGAGTTGGGACTAGATGGGCTTTGAGGTCCCTTCCAACCCAAACTAGTCTGTGATGTTGTGATTTACACAAAAATGAGATAGGTCTTCCCTTGGAAACATCTGCTTTTCTCCACTGACTACAAATAGAACAGATTGGTGTGTGCAGTCCATTGATGTTAATGCAGGGGACCTGCCTCCCTGCCCAGACACTCTCTGGGCTCCTCTTTCCCTATTTTCCAGGAGTTTACTCCATATCTCAACCATAGGTTTTACCAAAGGCACTAAAGAGAGCTGCTGGTGTACTGTGCAGCTGCCTGTGAGGGCTGCAGGTTCCAGCTCAGCCAGTGGCCAGGTACCAGTGTGCTGCCAAGGCATGTCCTCATGGCTCCAGGCGTGAGCAAACAAGGTGTGCAGACAGAAAGCTGCCCTGACCACAGTTAGGTCTGAAAACTCTTTTTTGCATCCTTTATATTTCTGTCCTGTCATTGGCACAGTTTCATGCAGCTCCTTGGATACCCTGAGTTACTTATTACGGTATTTAAGGAGCTCGCTGCTACTCCAGGCAAATCCATACCACCTCTCCATGGGCTGGGAGAAAGGCAGGAGCCCTTCTGAGCTGAATGGCAGAAATGAAGAAGATTGTCAAAGATAACACTTGATTAGTGACCTCCTTCATACCCTATCCTCTGCATTTGATGTGGGCTGTTGGGAGAAGGTGTTGCCAAGGCTACAAGATCATGTCGGCCTGCCTGCCAGGTCCTCTGTGGCTTCACTTTTTCTCCCCCTAATTGTTCCCAGACTTTCTATTTAAATACCATCTGCTTCAGCTGCAATTTGCACAAGTGTCCCAAAGGGCTTTGCTCTTGATTCTCCGGTAATCTGCCCTTTATATGCTAACCCTCTACGAGACGGTCTTGTTACAGAGAAAATATACTTGTCTTTGAAGAATGATGAAATAAGGATGTGAAGCAGCAAAAGACAAGTAGCCCAAATCTGAGATCAAGCTGCCTGAGAAAGTCTGCTGCGGGTAATTCCCAAAGACGACTGGCAATCGAAGCTGTAAAGTGAGAGTTTGTCAGAACCACTGAAAGGGTTAACAGAAGATCCAGTCTGTAATGAAGTATTTGTCTGCTGCACATTCCTGCTCATATCCTGCAAGGCAGATACCCACTGGTGTCAGCAGCAGTGTCAGGCAGGGAGTAGCGACTTTGTCATGGTGATCCGCAGCACCAGTGTGAATCGAGCCAGGTTTAAAACTGGATGGGTTTCAATGGTTGGATGCTGATCCCTTTCTTCTTTCACTCTTTTTCCCCAAGTTTTGACTATTTTACATTAAAAAAAAAGATTTGAGGTAGGCTAGTGGGGTTGTTGCTGGCAAGGAACGTCCCTTAAATAACCAATCTGATCCCAGCTCCATTAGAAATTAATTTAAGTAGGACTAATTCTTTCCTGGCAGGTTCATGGGAGGATATTATTCAGTGGTTGATTAGTACCTGTTCACAGAGGAGTAAGTATTATCCAAATCATCAATAGAATTTATTAATATTTTCAACTGGATTTATAAATATTTTGAGATTCTTTTTTGCTGTTTCCTTTGCCTGCTACAGCACCTTTAGGAATACTTTTGTCTAATACAGCATCTGGAAAGGCCCATCAGCATTCTGCTATGGGCTGTCCTGCTAATGCTACCTGTTATTAACCTGATTGCCCAATGCTTCCAATTATAAGACCCTTTTTTCTCCTTTTGTTTAGTTTACAACCCTTCCCTGTTTTGGATGAAATACAACATTGGGAGCATTTGGACTGTGCCAGGTTATTTGATATTTACTGTCTATGTAAATATGTTAACCTAAAGTAGCAGTTTCTGAGAATAAAGCATTAAAAAGTGTATTGTTTTGCTGGTTTTATGAAATGACTGCAGGAGTGATTTGAAATTTGATGGGTGTGTTGTATCAAGGCTGCCTTTCTCTGTGAAAATTACAATAAATGGAGCTAAATGTGTGAACCTTCAAAATAATCACAGTTTGCACAGGAAATGCTTGCAGGAATTTCACAGCTGAGTTCCTCAAGAGCCTCTCCTTTCCACTGCAGGGAAGGTTGCCCTGAAACTATTAAAGCAGCATCGTACTCTTAGTTCACCACAACCACTTCTGCACACCAGCAGGGCTCTGGGTCCAGTCTATGTCAGCTGGAGCTTCCTTCAAGAGTGTGAGTAGATGTCTTCTTCAAACACGGCCAGATTTTCACTTGATGGTGTGCCTTATGTCAGTTTTTTACCCTGCAAACCCAGCAGCATTTGTGTGACTACTCCTCATAAACTTCTCTGCCAATTGCTTGGAGATGGCATCCAGAACAAGCTATTCTATCACCTCTCCAGGGACAGAGGTAAGACTGACTGGCCTGTAATTACATGAGTCCTACTTCTTGCCCCTTTTGAAAACCAGAGTGACATTGGCTGACCAATTGTGGTGAAGAATTTCTTCCTAACATCTCATCTGAACCTGCCCTGGCACGGCTTGAGGCCATTCCCTTTGTCCTATCACCTGTCACTTGACTGAAGATACCATCGCCCACATCTTTACAATCTCCTTTCAGATAATTATAAGTAGAGCTCTATCTCACAAGGCTTCTCTTCTGAGTGTGACTCGGTCAGGCTCACAGGGTCTTCCCAACGTCTTGGACTTGTCCAGTGATTCTCTTCTATGGGTCAAGGCAAGAACAGACCCCTTAAGAATGAGAACATCTCCTCTTTTCTCTGGCTCTTGCCTGAACTTGTTCCTGATGTCTCTGTACATTCAGCTGGCTCCCTGATTTATGACATGCCTTCATTCCTGTGTACCCTGGGATTTTTCTTTCAGTTAAGAAGATGGGAGAAGGGTGAGAAGAAGTTATGATGGATAGGAGACAGACACTGTGAGGAGTAGAGTTGAGCAGGAGGTACCTTTCTCACAGTCATCTGTGTGGCTGAGAAGGCATGAGACCCATGGAGGAATTTCTCATGCCCTTGACCTTTGGTATGGGACTATATTTTCAGCTTGAAAAAGAGGATAAAATGGTCCCTGATCAAGGGATCTTAAATCACAGGGG
Organism: Heliornis fulica; assembly: GCA_013399135.1. Lineage (NCBI taxonomy): Eukaryota > Metazoa > Chordata > Aves > Gruiformes > Heliornithidae > Heliornis > Heliornis fulica. Next base: position 360,445 of record VXBZ01012763.1, on the reverse strand, counting down.
AAAGGGAAGAGTTGAAGGCTTGGTGATATAGGAATAGGTTAGTTGTAAGGATCAGGGTTTCATGGGTCTGAAGTCTGACAAACACCTAACATACTTTGCCTCTTCAGGACCGCTGGTCTTTTGGACAGCAAAGCCCTGGGCAGGATAGAAAAGTACAAAGTAGGGAGGAAAATGGAGCACATGAGTCAGAAAGCTGGACACCCTGCCCAAGCAGAACCAGGAATGGTCTCCTGGCTTCCATCTGGCATCCAGGTCCAGATCTGCCTGGGTGTGTGGAGGAGAAAGCAGCAGAAAAGACACTTGCAGTTCTGACTTGCTCTGAGTCACCTAAAATAGTCACAGAAATGTTCTTACAGACCTCTTGTTTCCTTGAAGACCAGACAGTTGTTCCAGCTGGAGCTGACATCTCTCTCCCCTTCAGCACACGACCCAAGGGGACTGGATCCAAGCTTAGTAAGAGTCAAATGGAAGAGATGAGCAGAGGGTGGTTTGCTCTGCACACCCAGAACAAAGGGATTTCTACGCTGGCAGATTCTGCTGGGTGTGCTGAAAGGTCAGCAATATTTCAAGTCAACCAGCCAATAGCTATTTTTGGCTCCCATTTTGCAAACACCACGTCAGAAACAAAGAGTTATTTTGGTCTGTCAGGATTGCTCTGATAACTTTGCTCAGTTCAATGTTAAATAATCAAACCCCACAGAAATAACAGCACTGGTTTATAATCCCATATTATCAGATATACAGAGGCACACAGGGGTGGGTGTGTGGAGGGGAGAGCTTAAATCTCGTGGTGAGTAAAAAGGAATATTTATGTTATTCATATCATCTGAGTCCACATATTGCAATGATTTGGAGTATTGTGTAGGTGTGCTTAGAGGTGTGGATTTTAAAACAAGGGAGTACTTGTCCCAACAGGAGAAAATAGCAGTAGCTATTGTCCTCCATCGCTTTTTAGCAATGCCAGTGCACAATGTGGTTGGTGTGACAAGAGGCAGCTGAGGCGCCTGCAGAGCCCCGCGCCTACACATGCTGTCACCATGGCTCCCTCCACATCTGTGTTGTGGAAACACCTCCTTTGCCCATGAAAAGCCCGGTGGAAGTGGAGCGTATTGATTTGTGAGTCACGGGGAGCATTGCTACAGCAACAGCCATGGAAAGAAAGTCCCAACTTCCCACCTTCTATGGTCTATGTCACATAGGACACAAATAGGAGCAGAGTTTCCTTTTGCTGAATACTGTGTGGACTCAGGAAGGACAGCCCTTTCCCAGAGACCTTGAAAATGTTCCTGGAGAAGACAGATAAAGGTAAGAGAAAAGGAGTTTTTAAATGTCTGGTTTATGGCTGGAGATGTTAAGCACTGAGACCTCACAGACCATCTTCTCTCCACCTATCTCATCCAGCATATTTTTGAAAAATTGCTATTTAGGTCTCAAAGAACCGCCTGTATTTTCAAGCATGGTCTTCATGGCAGGTGATCACCACATGGAAAAAGTCTGCTCCAGAGCATCCAGATGGTAGCAATGACAAACTGATCTCCACGGGGAACATGGAGGAGCTGTTCCTGTGAGATCTGGACACAAGTGAGAGGTTTCCTCTGATTACCTGCCAGTGGTGTCAGAGAGGCTGGTGTTGGAGTCGGTCACTAAGCCAAGACATCCTGAGCACCCACCCTGGGCCAGTGGTTCATCTTTTCACTAAGCCCAGCTCTCCAGTCCTCAGAAGGCTAAAGGAGATCTCCTTTCTGTCTTGTCTAATTGCCAGTGGGTGGTTATGGAGGAGAAGCCATGTGTAGTGGAAGGGCAGAGGGTGACAGACACATGTGACAGGAAGGGATAGGACATAAGGAAAAAAAAATCTTCTCCAATAGAGGGGTCAAGCAAGAAAGCAGGTGCCCAGAGAGGATACAATGATTTAATCCTTGAAGGTATTTGAGATTCAGTAGGTTACAGCCATGGGAAGCCTGCTCTGTCACCAAAGGTAGCCATGCTTTGAGCAGGTGTTGGACCAAATATAGTCTATAGATCCTTTCCAGACTAAATTATTCTATGTTTTTTCTGAACTTAAAAAGGCTGCTGTCATGCTACCCATCCTGTCTGAGTGGCTTTCCCCAGGAGGCCGCATCAGGATGAAGCCATCCCTTTCAGACCCAGGGCCTCAGCTGTCTGCTGCACACAGTGGGATGTGAGGAAGCCTTGGGAGTTTTCACTTCTGCCTGGGGGATCTGACCATGTTTCCTGCCTCAGAGGTGTTTGCGCTGTTAAGCACTAGGGAGTTGTGAGGCTGCAGTTTATTTTCAACACTGTAGAAAGCAAAAAACCTACTGCACTTTGCATGCAACATCAAACAGCTGCTCATCTAAGAAGGGAAGAGAAAGACCCTGTAGGCCACTGCTTAGGGCACCTGGCTAGAAGATAAGTGTGAATTAAAAAATATTTGGAGTGAAGATTCATTAGAGCAGGGGTTGAAATCCTGGAGTCTCCCTTTTCCTGTCCCTAGACCCAGATACCCCCCTCTTTCCAGCTGACCTGGTAGAGGCAAGTCCCCAAAATGCTTTTCCCTGATGCCTGAGGCAGACCTTCTGTCCTGCTGGGAGGAGGGGGAGGCTGGGGTGGTCCCTAGAAGACTCATGGCTGCAAGTGCTGGGCAGAAGCAAAGACCCCTCAACACCAGTGTGTTAGTCACTGGGAGAGGTGGAACTTGAACCACCTCCTTCCGCAGGGTTTCCGGTGGCCTAACTTGGGCTGTCCCATGCATATCAGACATGACTGTAAGGAGTCCTTTTCCCAGGAACCCCATCTTCCCATGTGCCTCCCAGGGAGCCTCTGTGTCTCCTTCAGTGACTCTACTGGTTTGCAGGATACACAGGAGTCTGGCCTTGGGGCTGGTGTCCTTGTGTGGCACAAAGGTACCGAGCAAGTGGCCCAGCTTCACAGAGTAGGCTTGAAATGGTGGAAGGTAGGCTTCCAAGGTGGTATCACTGACTTAGGGTTTGTTGCTGACTAGATCACGTTCTCTCACATTTCCATCACATGGAGTCACAAGACTATCAAACAATCTCAGTTTGGGTTTTTTTCTAAAGGATATTCTGAGCCCTTTGTGCTGCAGAGGAAGAACTGAAAAGACAGCACCATCCCTCTGCCTCTGCTGCAAAAAAAATAAAAAAAAAATAGGGAGTTCAATTCCACTTGCTTTAATTCTTTTCATTTTAAGCCAGTTGTAGAACTTCTGAACACCTGGGGTAGACAATCCTACAGCCCAGAGGTCCTTGTGCCTAGACCACACAGCCTTTGCAAATATCTGCGCAGGTACACGAGTCTTCAATTTGTGATGTATTTTTGCAAAAGCTGTTTCAGTTTCTTGAAACAGGCACTCGATACCTTGAGCATTCACATTCCTAAGCACTGGCCTCTTTTGGAGTATTCATGTGCCTTTTGTCTGTGTGATGGAGAGGCTGTTGTCACTTGGTCAGAAGGAAGATAATATATGCAGTTGCATATTTGGGTTGCTTGTCTGCTGGAGTGTTGAACAGACTTCCTAAGTGATGCCTCAGTCCTTTGTTCAACTTTCAAAATGCATATCCCAAAGAGGTCGGCATTTTCTGGCTCAGACTTTCAAGCACAATGAATCAAAGAGAGGATGATTTTTGAAGCACTTGTACAGGAAATTTATGGCTTTGCTTCTTCCAAGATGAAAAATCTGATGTAGGCTATAAATTTACTTAGAGGTTTGACTTTAAAACTCAGCTTGTGACTTCTCATGGGAAACAGGACAGGTAGGTGTAAATCAACCTGTGCTAAATGGAATAGCTAAGACTTCAGGAAGAGAAATGTGGTTCAAAGAACCTGTTATTTGCTGAGCTGACCTTGAACCCAGTGTTATCATTTCACTCCTCTGTGTGTACAAGACCCTTTTCCATGAGTTTGATGGTGCTTCCAGCCAGGTGTGCTGGTGAGTAGGAGTAGAGTCCACTTGCAAGGAGGCTGCAGGCTAACAAACTCTCCTTGGAGCAGTTCAGTAAATTTCCATCTGTGCCAAATAAAACAGAGAGGTTTTCCCAGTATTGACCAGGGGGAAGAGCAGGATAAGCTGGTTTGAGTCAACAGGAGAGGCTGGTTACCCATGACTCATAGCCAGCCTTGGCTACCCCACAGCCACTGATGGCAGCTAAGTGAAAGCAAATCCTGAACTGTTCTACTGGGGCAAAGAGAGAGAAAAAAGTTAAGCTGCTATGGAGAAACAATCCCATGTTTATTCCTGATTAGTTTACATCGAAACATGGCTACTGACAGGTTATTTTGGTAAAAAAGGCAAGATTTTGTTGTGTCCCCCTCATTCTGCTGCCTCCTCTGCACGGGTGGAGTTTCTCTGAAATGGGCTGGAGCCCTTCCACATCCAGCAAATGGTAGGATTAGCAGCACTGTTTTGCAAATATCTTTCTTACTCAAATAACTTATTAACTGAAATGCTCCATTGAACTGTGATCAGTAAGAGGGTTGGTTTATTTTATCGTTTCTATGGTGAATAGTGTGTTTCTGGGAGCTGGGCTAGGTATTTTTTTCCTCCACTTGGAAATATTGTGGGGAAAAAAAGTGGAGATTGAAACACATCCTTCTAGAAAAAAACCCTTTTGCACATTTGATAATGAAAGTTCATTTGCATGATGCTACAGTCTGGGGGCTAAATTGGTTCTATGCTTATCAAGATACAAAGTAGCCACAAAAGCAGATGCAAGTTCAGAAAACACCTGATCATTGCCCTAGTTTGCAGCACTGGTGGATCATCACAGCACAGAGGGATGGAGAGCTCATGTCTTGCAGGGTGCTGAGCAGTGCTGGGACTGGACACCACATGAAGCAAACCTCAGCATTAAAGCACAGACCATGGAGCTGAGAGGCAGGTCCCATCATAGCTCTGATGAAAAGTTTGTTGTCTGTCCCTCTCCTCTGTAGTCTGGAGCAGCAGTTCAAGACAGACCCAGAGGGGTCCCAGGGCTGCCACAAGCATCTGCTGATGACTGTGGTGCTGGGCTGCTGCTGTCATGTCAGCCCCTTTGGCAGATGGGGATGAAGAGAAGGCAGAGCAGAAAGGTGTTAGGTACAAGTGGACTGCAAAAGGGCACCAATTTGGTTTGTAGTTGCTGGTTTGGTAGCCCTCGGGGAGGGCTGAGCACCAGTACCTGCTTGGGACAAGCTGCAAGGTGACTGCCAGCGCAGGGCTTGGCTGACCATGTCTACAGACACAGGTTTGGCTCCTCGGCTCTCCCTTGGCTGTTTGCATCCAACACAGGCAGATGCACCCTGGGGAGAAGAGATGGGTGTGTAGCAGCATTAGGTGACAGCTGACAAGAATGTAGAGTATTTGAGCTATTTTGCTTTTTGTGTACAAAGCTCAGCATCAGCACCAGAACTGCAACACAAAAGCAAATTCTGAAACAGAGAAGAGTCGAGAACTGAAGAGTAAGGGCTGCTGGTAGCTACATGCATGTTTCCACCCATTAGTTTGAAGATGAACCCTAAATCATGCCAGCCTCATGGTAGCTTATATGCAAACTGTAACTGTCTCCAGCAGCTGCAAGTGAAAACACCGCTCCTGTACTCATGTTCTTGTATCACGCCCAATGATTCTTGTCCAACTCTCTAGGCAGCAGTGTTCAGTGTCACACTGTGTGGGCATTAAAAGTATTACTTGGCAGTCTGTTTTAACTTGAAACATTTCTGAAATGCTAGGCCTATACATTTCTGCTTTTAAGTTTGGGGTGAAAAGAGAAAAACAGGAAGTGTCACTCTTTTTAACTGGGATATCATCTCAAAGCCATGCTCTTAGTAGGGAACACTTAACAACTGCTCAGCAACCTTCATCCTGCCCTAAGAAGAGGCCGACGAAATCTGTCCTGTGGGACACTGTCTTCTGGACCAGATCCCACCGATGAGAAAGTTTGTGAATCCCACAGATGTACACAGCTGTGGATGTCAGATGTAAAGAAGCAAAGCACTTTACTGAGGAAAGGTAGGTGCTCCCAGGAGAGTAAAGATGGAGGGACTGGAAATTTGTGAACTGAAGATGTAAGTCTCCTTAACTTCAGCTCAGACAGATGAAGTGGCTATGTCTAGGTTTGTGGTGAAACAAGAATCAGGATGGAGGTTTGGAGACTCCTGTATCCGAGCAAGTGACACTTCTCCCTCCAGTTAATCCATCTTCTTCTGAATCATTTATGGACGTTTTGAGGCTGCTTACAAAGTTCAGAGGCATTAGGCTCGAGAAGAAAGTGCAGAGAGGCGTTGCATGTGCTGTCGGCCCCCCGGCAGTGTGTCCATCTGCTCTCGTGCACTAACGAAGACCTGCTGTGTGATGCCTTTCAGGAAGCTCCAATCTTCAGGACCTATTGCATTAATCTTTAATATGCTCTTTGTGTGCTTGTCATGTAGGAATTCAAAGACAGAAAATAAGCTGCTTAGCAAAGATGGGGCATATTACACTCCAGGCTGTGGGACAAATCTACCAGACCGGTGCAGAAGACACCAGCACTGACTAATTTGCCCTTTTGTATATTTCCAAACAGGAGATAGAGACACGTCAGCATCATGAGAGATCCCAACCTGAGATTTTTTTACCCTTCCTTCGTTTGAGCTATCTGATCTCTCAAAGAAAACAGAGCTTTTGAAGGAAGTTCTCAGTGAACATCCGGAAAAGCTGCCTAGAAATGCACACCAGATGAACAGGGCCACGTCCACTTCAAAAGTAAGCCCCAATAACAGTCCAAATTCCCAAATGTAGAGGGTCCACAAAGTCAAAGGAATTACTTCTATACATACCTGATCTCAGAGGAACATTTAGTTGGAGCTTCATGGGCAGCACCTCACCAGACCTGGCCTAGCAGCATGGGCATATAGCTGGGGCTGTTTTACAACTTTCTGATAGAAGCTGAGTATCTGCATTAGATATTTTCACATTAGACATCAGAGATTCCTGCTCTTTTGTGTGCATTGAGTCCAGAGCACTTTGCTTTGAGTTGGTAGAAAAACATTACTCAGAGGGGACAGGTATTGTTCAAGATTAAAAAATAAATCCACAGAGAGAAGATCTAGCTTAACTATGGAATAATTCAGTGTACAGTGTTATGTATTCCTGGTAGCCTGTAGAAAGACCAGCTTAGACGAGTTTTCTGCATCAGTGCTGGCACATCCTGTCCTGATAAAACTCAACCTGTGAATTCTAGTCATGGTCTTAAAGTCTATTAAAATGCACTGAAAAGGAAGGTGACATTGTAAAACAGAATATATAGTGGTGCCTTGTAAAGTCTGCAATATCACCATGAGTGTCTTAAGCACAGTGCTCATCACAATAGATTTGGAGTGGAAATCCACTTTCTTCCGAAATCTTTCTCTGAAGCAGAGCTGGATGGTCACTCTAGGAATGTCTAATATTTGATGTTTGTCATCATATACTCTGTGCCAGTATGTCTCACTTGGTTCATATGTTTAACTTGTGGCAATTAACTACTCTGCAGTGGTACAGCACTTGCAAATCTACCTACTGCGATGCATCGCCTATAGCATAAGTTGCTACAGAAGCTCTGTTGTTTGTGAACACTCCATTATAGCAATAGCTGTATTCTGCTGTGGTGCAAAGCATGGGCCTTAACCTGCTACCTGCAGTCATGCTTCTGCTAAGAGCTCGCATCCTCTTGGGTTCAAGGCACAAAGAGGTGTTGCCTGTGGAATTTTCCTCCTGAGTTGCAGGAGCAGGGAGATTTGGTAAAATGTAGCAGCATCTGGTTCTCGTTTTGGAAATCAGTCATTTATTCAGTTTTCTAAGACTGAGCCACAAGAGGTCAAATGACTTCAGGTCAGGCATTGAGTTGGTGGATCAGGTTGATTTACATCTTAAGATGATCCTAGTTCTCTCCTTTTGCCAATGGATGTCACATCGCAATGCTTTCTTAAGCTTGTATGTATTTTCTGATTAGATGTGTGTGCTAGATTTAGCCAAACCCCCACTTGAGGGCTGTACTCCATCTAGGTCATTTTGCACAACAGTTTTTATTGCAAATCTGGAATAACAAGCACAGCTGTTGTCAGAGTTCTGCATGGCAGAAACACTTTGTGTCTTCATCTGGATGCATGAGAACAAACTAGTTAATTCATCTATGGCTTTCCTGACAACTCAAGAGTAACAAGGAAAGATAACTAGAGAGACTCAGAGCTGCTGCTTTCACTCTCTTAGGCAAACATCTTAGGCAGTGCTTGGAACGTTTCATCTGACTCCTTTGGTTCCAGCCCACCCTGTTTGGTCTCAGGAACCTGCAGCAGTGAATGCAGCAAAACCTGCAGACTTTGTCCTTGACAGAGCCAGCTCGTCCACTCGGCAGCCCCATCCCTGGGTGGGCTGCAGGGAGAGGGGTGATACATCTAAATCTTCCCCAAAGTGGTCAGGTGCAGCCCAGGCCTTGGGCGGGGTATGGGCAGGCTTCTCTGCACGGGTACAGGCACTTCAGGCATCTCCTGCCAGCTTCCTGGTTGCCCAGGTTGCCCAGAGAAGCTGTGGCTGCCCCCTCCCTGTCAGTGTTCAAGACCAGGTTGGATGGAGCTTTGGTCTAGTGAGAGGTGTCCCTGCCCATGGCAAGGGGTTGGTACTTGATGATCTTTAAGGTCCCTTCCAGCCCAAACTATTCTGTGATTCTGTGATTCTATTCCTCCCGCCGCAGGGAACCCTCCTGCTCGCCGACCAGAGTCCGCTGCCTCAGCTGCAGTGCAGGTATTCCCAACACAAAGGCAGTTGCCTCCCTAAAGAGTCTAAAATCGAATCTCTTGGAAGGAAAGCATTAGTGGTTTTCATGGCCTGAGCCAGATGCTGGGTTGTGACAAAATCACCTATCGCGAAAACAAGGTAATTACACGTCTGGGTTGTCTGTGAGTTGAATCAGTTCTCTGCTGTTTGCTGAAATGAAATGCAAGCCCCTAAGCCCCGCAGCGTGCCGTGCTGTTCAGACAGGGCAGCACCTCCAGCAGCACTGCCCCTCAAGCGCGCCGTGGCTCAGCGTGCTGAGAAGGACACACATCCCCGGTAGAAACCTGAACACAGTGAAACCTCCACTGACTCAGAGAGCTGGACCCGCTCAGAACAGTGGCTCAGTGTGATAAGCACCACCTCTTGCTCTGCTTACTTCAACATATTGCTGAGCATTTCTACAAAGCAGGGGGATTAAAATACCCTGCTTTACCCCTTTTTTCTTCCCCTCAGTACCCAAAGCCATCCCTCAGCTGAAGTGGACCCAAAGCAGCACCAGCGATTTTACAGGATTTCTATCGGTGGATCTTCAAGCAGGGTTTGTACCCGCACGTCAAAACGTCGCACGGCTTTAACAGCTTCTGTTCCTCAGAAGGCGTAGGAAAGTCATATGTGTGAGTTCTAGCAGGACAGTGGCTCATGCTGAGGCAGCAAATAATTTTCTGGTCTTATTTTTAATCACTCTTGGAACAAGCCTTAGCTCTGCACACACAATGTAGGCCGAAAAAAAAAAAAAAGGGTGGGGAAAAAAACACAAGGCCTTTTGTCCTTTCTGGAATTTGTTTAAAACCTCAGGGATGAATAAGGCACTTTATTTAACCCAGCCTGGCTATAAATAGGAAGCAGCACCTTAGCCTCTGTGTGAACTGGGTTTGGTCCTTGAGCTAGGAGGAAGGTGCTGGGGTCAGCAGAAGTCAAACAGCTGCTTTGCCTTTGCTCTGTGTTTTCTGCTTGTGCTTTAAACCCCAAGTCCTCCTGGTGTTTAGCATCCCAAACCCTTTTTTTTTTTTTTTTTTTTTTATTCCTACTAGAGCAAAATTTGTTTCAGTGTGGTGGGAATGATTGTGGTACCTTGAGGGATTCATGTCAGAAATGGTTCCAGGAGCTGCTCTTCCCTTTTTACAGGAGTGAGGTCAACTCCTGTCCCCGCAGGAGACATCATCCCAGCACCTCCGGGCCACACCACTGGAGTGAATGAATTAAAACCAGGATGGACAGAGACACCCAAGATTTAGAGATACCTCTTCTGCAGCAGGTCCCAGCCCTTGGACTCATGAGGAGGGGAGGATGAGCTGCCCCAGCAGCACGTGTGTCCTGCTGGGGAACAGGAGGACGAGCAACTTGACATGGCCACTAAGAATTAAAAAAACAGCCATGCTGATTCCAGACCCAGTGCACTCCACAGCTACGTGGAGAACGGTTTTGTGTCCCATTCATTTTGTTCTGCCTCTATTGCAAATTTGGGAGAAAAAAAGCTAATTGCTTCTCCCCACACACCCAAGCTAGGTACCAGCAAAACAGCAGCCAAGTTGTTGCTTCATCTCCTGGTCAGTTAGTTTTGTTCTGCCACTGTATTTTCAGTTGCAGGTCTGTATTCACAAGACTTCACCAGCCTGAAGAGCTAATCCAGGAGGACAGATGGGGCTGCCAAGGGAAGGTTGGGTTGATGAGATAGGTGCCTAGGCCATGTCTTCCTTCTCAAATCATCATCAGTGAGTAGTTAACAGCACCAATACATTATTCTTAGGTTTCCAGTGCTGTGGCATCTGGAGCTTTCCCCGGCTCCTGGGTCTGTCTGTACATCCCAGCAGCATCCCAGTCTCGGTGGTTTTCACAGCTTCATCGCCTACTAAATAGCAATGCGTGGGGGTGAAGCAGTCAGGGGTATGGAGGACACGTGGGTAGGTGACAATATCCAGCCTATGTTTCATAAATTAAATGACTAATTCATAAAGAGAATTTGTCACACTCCAGGAGCCATGCCGAAGCTGAATGCCGCCTTGATTGCAAACATCTATTTAATGGCTGGACTCACTGCAATCATGGGCATTTCAAACAGATTACCGTTGGTGTGTTGGCATGAATTGTCAGGCAGGATGACAAGATCCTTGTCCTTCATAGTGTAAGGTCTGGGGTCTGAAAGCTGAGCATGAGTAGAGCCACCTGCCCATGTCTCGCCACATCCCTGGATGCCCCCACTCCTCTTTTCCTGCCCACCCTCCTACCTGGGCAGGGAAGTCTGCTAAGGTTAGGTGTGGTGTCTTTGTACCCTCCATGGCAAAAATGTTGAAGAAAATGGGAGTGAAATGTTTTCAAAGCTTTCCTAGAGCAAAAATGCGACTTTTTAATGTTTCAAGTTTATTTTTAATGTTTTTGGGGGTTTTTTGTTTAAGAAGAAACCTTGTTAAAATCCTAGTTTTCCATAATGGAATGAATTTAAACTTTGGAGAGTTATTGTCTCTGAAATGACAGCCACAGTGTGTTTCCAAAGACAAAGGGAAGAAGAAGGGTGTCCTGCTCTGATTCAGGGTGGAAGCAGTGCATATGAGTAATAACTTCTATAGCGAGAATGTGAGGGATGAGCTGTTAGCTATGGGAGCCATGGCTCCCTGTAGCTTTCAGGGATCACCTTTCTCCACAAAAGAATTCACAAAAATATTGTAATTGAGGGGAAAAAAATTGTAAAAACACAAATTGGGATTTATTTGATTTAGACATGACATTTTTCAGTTTAACTTCATAAAAGCCAGTTTCCATCTCTTACTACTGGTTTAAATAGAGGCTAATACCTGTGAGAACATTACTGTCTCCTTCAGATAGGAGTGCTAAGCAGAATACATCTAAAAGAAAGAACAACTAAGCAGATATCTGATTAAAGATACATGAAAATATGTCATGCCAGTGGGATAACATTAAATGAACCTGAGGGTCCAATGGATTTGGAATATAAATGTTAGGAGCAAAACAACAGTGTTCCTGGCTCATCCTGTATAATTGATTATAGGTAAATTCCCCCTGCCCTCAGACTCAAGGAAAGAATCCGTCCTGGGCTCAGCACAGACACCAGTTGAAACCACATCCCCTGGAAATATCAGGTAACATCTGTTGCATTCTTATGCAGCTGAACACCAAACACCACACAGGAAAACCCCAGAAGGAAGGGATGGCTCCTATGGAGATGAGAACCTCTACCACCCCATCCTCAAGGTAATATGTGCCTGGATGTGAGATTTTCCATGCATGGTGCATGGAAACTCCAGTGCTGAGTGGCATTAAGCATCAGGTTTGCAAGTGCTGCAGTGCCAAAGCTGGGTCACTGCTTCCAGCCTGGGATTCAGAAAATTTCCCTAACCATGCCACCATCAGCACAGCCCTGCAGCGGCCGGTCCCTGGTCAAGCTGGGGAGAAACTGGCTTTGACCCCAAGCAACACTTCTTGCCATACCGATATACCCATCTCAGCGAGAACCAGCTGCTTTGCAACTGGGAAAGTAAGAGGGGATCTCACCCTCCAGTTATCCAATCCCTCGCTTTTTGGTAACTTGACATTTTGAGAAAAAAACTGTCTGTTCAGTGACAGATTATCTCTGCCTCTCATCTTCTCTGCCACATGACTCCACTCTCCCTGCACAGCGTATAGGTTTCTAGTAATGTGAGTTCCTGCTGGGCTCCACAGTAACCCTTCCAGAAAAAAAAAAAGTTAAAAATGTGCATTGCATTAAAAGGTGAATGAAGATGAGCCTATCTGCTCTCTGCTAGCACAGCACACAAGGCAAGCTACCACCCGGTGTGACAGGGCCACGCCAAGCAGAGCAGCAGGAAAATCCCACTCCAGAAAGGGCTCAAAGGCGAGAGACGGAGACAGCCATTGCTACTGATGTAAATCTGAATTCATCTGTGTGGGATGGAGGGACAGTGTGAATATTTGCATGCCAAGGGGCAAAGGCAGGCGTAGAGTGGGATTCGTTCCTGATGTTAGTGGTAGGACAGCGCCACAAGTAACCCTTTGCATTGTTACACCAAGACACCACAGGTACACAACTTCTTCCAATCGGTCTAGTATAGGCATTTAATAGGCTAAATGGTGAAATACATCTACAGGACATACATCAGTCGAGTATTATGTACAGGTGGCATCTTACAAAATTAGAAAGAACTGAAATAGAGCAAAATCCAACAATGTCTTACTCCATAAAACTTCCTTTCTGCACTACATGAAATATTCTACAAGCTAGACTAGAAAAATATGACTGTCTTTTTTTTCCCTTTTTAGTTTCTACAAAGCTTTTAATCCAGAAAAAAATACAAAACAACTATTGAGTTTATTAGGGAGACAACACTTGCACACAGACAAAGTAAGTGGACAGTCATAGACCTGCAAGTTGAATAAATAGGGCTTGTTTATATAAAACAATTTTCTCTCTGTCTTGCTCTCCTATTTTAGGGCCTCTGGCCCATGTTCAGAGAAATAAAAAAGGGAGGAGTTTGGCTTTGCATGGTTGTTAAACTGAGGCCACATGGCTCTAGGAGAAAGTTGTAGTTTGGAGCATCCATTTGCTTCAGGTAAAATACTTCAAGGGAGCAGCGTGAAAGAGGGAGAAGGAAAGAGAGGAACAATTAGGCTGGAAGGAGAAAATCTGGCATTTCTACATGGGCGGTAGGATGTACTACTTATGTACTGGGATGAAAGAAGTACTGCTGCATGGCTGTTTTTCACGGTGTTCTGAGAATTTTCTTGTTTCTTTGGAAAACTTATTTAGGGAAGTGCCATTGACCTCAGATGGAAATAGGATAAAGGCCATCCAGAGCAGGAAGGGAGGGAACGTCTGAAAGCAGATAGAGAGCACATAAAATTGGGGGAAGTGTTTCAAACAACTGGTTTTCCTTTTAGAAAGCAAGAGGCAAATTAAGTGATATGTCTAACATCGTTTCATACAGAGCTGGGCAGATACAGATTGAAAGGAAATCACAGAGCTAAAAATACGTTGTCACCGTGGTTGTTTTTCCCCCAGAGCTTTGTAAAACTCCTGACAGTCAATGCAAAAGCAGCATTTAAAGAACACCTTGCATTTGCCCAGCTGCCTCACCATCTTGGCCGTCCTGCCACAACCAGCTGCAGATGGGTCATAACCAGGGACCTCCTCTTGCTGCTTGTCTGCCACCCAAAAACTTAGCTTGAGCTTGTCCTCGCTTTGTTGGCTTTACCATTAAAATGTCACCGGCAAAGGGGGTGACAGGTACGGTAGCCAGATTTAGGAGGTGCTCTTAAAACCTTCGGTTACCCTGGTGAAATTTAATGCTCTGCCCAGAATCCCACTCATCCAGCAAAATAACTCTGTGACGGTGTAGGTAAGAGAGTCTACATCAAGAAGGCAAAATAGATTGTTATATAGGTTGAGAGAGCAAAGTTTAGCATAAGTATCACATTATACTATACTATACTGCTTATAAAAAAGGGTTCTAGATCCCAAAGACCCCAAATAATGAGCTATAGTTTTGTACATAAATTAATGTTGCTTTGAAGTAAAATAGTCTCTATCCTTTGTATTAAACATTCATTGCACAGAATTCTTTGTAAGTAAATATATTAAATTTGGTTGCTAAGAAGGTATAAACTTACTAATACATCTGGCCGGTAAATTTTATCCACCATTATACAATTAAAAGTTGCTGTTAGAGAAAATAAGCACTGGAAGTCAACTTAGGAGTTAACTCTGGAAGAAATCCTGTTGCTTTGTTCCACCTACAGTGAGCAGCTTCTTCCAGTGGCAACATTAATAGGAAGTACAGTCCCCATCCAGCCCAGCAGAGATGGAGAAAGCCAACTTTGTGGCTGATGGGACACTCACCACTGACACAGTCAAACCCTTCTGAGCACATGCATTATCTATCTCTACCAATGCTGTCTGAATTGTGGCATTTTGGACTGAGATCGGGTCTCCTGGGGTAGTGGGAGGGAGTCTCTGGAAGGTCCCTGTGCAGGAACAGGTTCACGCCTATCAAAATGCCCCCAAAACCCCACAGAGAATCCACTGGAGGCCCGAGGTGTAGCCGAGGGGTTGTGCTGTGAGTGAGGGCACCCCCCTGGTACACACCTGCTCGAGCAGAAGAGAGGCAGATGTGCATCCCGCCATCTCCGGCCTCCTCCACCCTCTCCCACTGCAGGTGACTTGGGGGGAAGACCTGGAGTCAGGTGAAATGGTGGGCAGCTTTGGGCCATGCTATGGAGCTGCCGTCACCTGCCCCCAACACCACCCAGCTTGGGCTGAGAGAGGAACAGCTGGGCCCCTGCACCTACATTATACACAAAACATACCAAAAGCAGAACTGTCACAACAATTTCTACTGACTAGGTGGGACAAATCCAGCCCTGGCAGAAGCAGGAGCCCTCTCACTGACTCCAAGGGAGAAGACCACACGCCGTGCAATGGCGGAACCTGGGTCTGAAAAGCGCACGAACAGCACGATCCACCCGACCAAGCCTACACAGACAGCCTCACTCCACGAACACCGGCAACTAGCTAATCGCTTCGACAATGTACAGCGAGAAAAGGCGTGAGCCTCGTTGGAAAGGCGGCTTCAGAAAAGGCTGGTTCATCTGAATTTGCACAGGTTAGCCAAAGGGAGAGAACTGCTCTGGGCTGCCCCACAGCAGCAGCCCGGAGGCAAATCTTACACTTGCGTCTCTATACAAAAGTTACAAAATCAAATGGTGACATTATATTACATCTATTGTCCATAATATCACAGTGCTAGTTTTAAATGGCTAAAAACAAGAAATATTTTAGATTTAAGACATCCCTCCTGTAGAAATGCAACCCCTTTGCCCTGGTGTTGATACCTGAAAGCAGCTTTGCTTGAAAAAGGTAAAACCAATGAAATGTGCTAATTGAAATTAGGAACACTTTTTTCCTTGATAATCTCGTATTTCCTAACACGTCCCGTTTTTTTCCCAAGGAAAAATGAAGCATATATGAATCCCAGCCTGAAAATCAAAATGTTGAAAAGAACAGTTCTAAAGCCCAGATGCTTCTTACCAGGTACTAACTAAATAAAACCCTTGCAGATTTAAATACAGATTACTTCGACATGTCTTCAGAGTGCGTTAGCTTCCCAGAAACATTCATAATGAAGTTTCACTTCTGAGGCCATGGAATTCCTACTCATCCTCTTCAGTTCTGCTTTCCAGAGTATCTGTACTGTCTTCCACTTCTTGAGCTGGGTGTGCTGAAGTATCTGCAAAGAAATGGCTCATCAGTATTTATTTCCCCACACAGGCACAACAGCCTTCATTTGGTTCCCTGCTCCACCAGGCATTTGATCTGTTGGGGGCATCAGAGCTGACATGAGCAATTTGCCCTACTTGCAAACCGGCAGTTGAGCCTGGAGTAGGGAACTGAGTGCATCACAGCTTCAAAGGAGACTTGAGACCTTCGAACTCTCAGTCCTGAAGACATAACAAGTCCTAACATCAACACAAAAACCAGCACAGAGGCCATTAGTGTGCAACCTGGAGGTCAGCCCATAGAGTCACCTCATATTTCCTCTTGAATGATCAAACCCTGTGGTTGCTACCACAAGAATGCCAATTGGAATAGCAGGTGATTTGACATTTCAAGATCAGCCCATTCGTCATCTCCCCTGTGAAAGGGAAAGGAAGGCGCATCTTGCACCTCACCCTGGCTGCTGTTTCTGAGCATCTGGGTGGCAAATGCTGGTGCACTGAAATGCAAACAGCACCACTCTTTAAAGGAAAAGAAGAGCACTGAGACTTAAAAAAAAAAAAACAACCCAGAAATAAATAGACCAGTTACACACTGGAGCACTCACTGTGCAATCTACACCCCAACAAGCTCTTATCTTTAGTTATATTTACCCCATAGTGATGCTACAAGTCGTATTTACAAATGTGTGAGCTTCTCTTACATTAATGAACTCCTGGGACACTACAATGCTTTGAAAATGTGCTGCTGTTAAACACTTTGCTTCTAGGCTAGGAGATATAAACATCGTGTGCTTCAAGGCATGGCATGGCCTGAAATTGCTATTTTGCCCTGGGGAAAAAGGATGAAAATTATTCATTACCTTCCAGATCCATCTGCTGCTGCTGCTGCTGGACACAGACTCTTTGGTCACCGTGAAGACCCTTGTCTTCTGCTGATTTCAGGTCATCAGGAGGCCAGCGCAGCTCCCCGCTCTCTACCTCCCCGGACTCGGTCGGCTCCACCACGATGGATGGCAGTCTTTTGGACAGCTTGGGGTACTTCTCACGTGAATCTGGGAAGGCCTGGTGAGACACGTGGGTATGTGTCTGTCAAAGTCTTGCCAAGGGATGCATATTCAGAGCAAACAGAGTGCACCTCCACCTTAGCACCCTTTCTACATATGACATGCGCACCTGTGTCCACCCTTCAAACTGGTGCAGGGCAGCAAGCCTGCTCAGGGAGGATTTCAAAAGCAGCTACGCCCAGCTCCTTGCTGGTCAAGCATAGATGCAGAGGATCGGCATACTCTCTACACATGCTGTCCCTCGCTGGGCAAAAAATAACTGATTTTGCTCACCATTGTGCCAGGCAGACGGCTACCTTGGCTCATGTGACCTGAGATGCATAGCAAAACCCAGCGATTTAGGAGACAGAATGCACCCAAGTGTCGTCAAACACTTGCGTTCCACTTCTGGTGAGGTTTTAGGCCACAGGGGTGGGTGCTGTAATGCTAAACCGAATGGCTGCTGCAGCCCTGCTCGCTGCTGTCCTTTTCCTCTGGTGTGATATCCATGTTTGCTTGTGGTGACAGTTTATTAAGATGCCATCGTTCTGCAGAGCTATTTTTTGTAATAGAAACCACTGTATTTTATGATGCATTCATGCAAAACGGGTTGCCCCAGAGATCATCTTTCCACAGAGGATGGTGCCAGCTATTATTTCCATTTGCTGAGCTGAAGCAGCAGGTCAAACACTATGCAGTGATTAGAGCTTGAAGCTGAACTAGGTCTTTTTAGTGAAGGATACTGTAACGCATAAAAGTGCTTTCCGGTTTTCAACATCGCTGGTCTTTTCAATCTCTCAGGCAGGGTACTTTGCTGTTTGGAGTTTTTTGAGGAAAAATAATTTCAACTAATAATTTCAGTAATTTCAGGATATTAACATAAGGCAAACTCTGTTGTTGTTTCACAGAACAACATATCTCCTGGCTTCTCACACCTCCATACACCTGCACCAAGGGGTTGTAAATTTCTCTATGCTAGTTGAGATTTTTTTTTTTATTTTATTTTATTTTATCAATAAAATCAAGTTGCAGACTAAGGGCCTGAACTAGCAGTTGAGAGCAGGAACCATCCCAGTTTA
The DNA here is from genome assembly GCA_013399135.1 of Heliornis fulica. NCBI lineage: Eukaryota > Metazoa > Chordata > Aves > Gruiformes > Heliornithidae > Heliornis > Heliornis fulica. The sequence continues at coordinate 342,311 of VXBZ01012763.1, read as the reverse complement.
ACTCCAGCACTGTCACAGGTTTGATGTGTCCTGGTGGAAACATCTGCACACATCTGCAACACACTTGCCACCAAATTTTGGTCTCTGGTTAGACTGAGCACTGCTGCTAGTGAGCCAGTCTCAGCACAGCTCCTGCTATGAGCACAGGCAGAAATCCATAGCCATTCCCTAACCATGGTAGAAGCGGGCACATCCCCCAGGACATTGCCAAGGACCTGAGGGTATCATAAGCCACATGGAAGTGTTTGCTCTGTGGCTTTTCAACCTTCCTTCATCCCAACAGCTGTTCTCTCTAAGAGCTGAGGGTCAGTTGTCCCACCTGGCATCAGAGCTGGTCTGGGGAGGCAAGCCCTTGGAAGGGCAATTCTCTTTCTACACGAGCGAGTGCATGTGATCACTGGTGCGATGCTGGTATCTTCGTGGCTGGATCCAGGAGAGACCAGCAATTCCCGTCCTCATGCCCTCACACCCCATGGTGGTGTTGTGGAGATCCAGTCACTCTTCACAAATATGCATAAAGGTGAAAAATGTTGTGCACTGGTGTTTGCTCCGCAAAGTGAGACACAATTAGTGCAAAATTCCTTTTGTGAGAGAGCCCCTTCAGTGCCTCTAGACCAAGCGGATCGCTGGAGATGAATCTTTCTAAGGCCTCGCCTCCCTGAGCTGCGTCCCGCATGGGCATTAACTCCTCCCGATCAAGCAATGCCTTTCATGCCACCTCAGAGAAGTTCCGCCCCAACTTCCCATTACACAGCCTCCTACTGAGCTGTTTACAGTCTGGAAAGACATTTCCATGGCAGCTGTCTTAGCTGGGAGGAATTTTTAAGCTGCTAGTTCCAGTTGTAAGACAAGGTAAAATCTCCTTGGCCAGGACGGGCCCAGAGACACTCCTGAGAAGCATCACTTGTGGTGAAGCCTGGATCCCTCGGCCTCACGGCTCAGCTGGCAGAAAACAAGCATAAAACTGGAGAGAAATTGCCTTGTTTCCTCCCAGGGCTGCACACAGGTGACAGTGACCTCTTCCCTCAGCCCCTGCTCAGCCCATTCAGGTGACAGAGAGCTGCACGACAGCCACCCTGTCCCCAAGCCTGCCGGCAACCTCTGGAGGAGATATTCAACAGAATTCCTGCTTTTTTCATCTGCTTTCTGAAGCCCTGGGAAATGACATGCACTGATCTAAAAATACATTAGGAGCCGATTATTGCAGCTGCGACAAACCATAGGAAAGGCACCTGTGCAGCCTCGGCTGGGCTATTTTTGTTTGTGTTAGTCTCACACAGTCTTTTCTCACATCAATCACGTAACAGGGTTTGTTTTTTTTCCACTGGAGCCCAGTATTTACCATGTCCCTCCAGGAATGAGTCAGGACTGGCAGGAAGCAGAACTGCCTGTCGGGCCTTGCTGTGTTTTGCTGCGGAAGCTGGAGTGTGTGACGAGTGGGCAGGAGACTGCAGGAAGAGAAGGACCGGTCTCCTGGCCAGAGAGCTTGGAAGTTGCTGGAAGAAAGCTAGTTTTCCCACTGAGTCACTGACTTTGCACTAACTCTCATTGCCTTTTTTTTTTTTTTACCTCAGGTGGCCATGACTAAAGTGTGGATGGTACCACCTTCTCTCAAAGGGAAAGGTTAAAGGAGGTGGGGGGGAAACTTCTGGAGCGTGTGGTCACAGGCTGCCCAGGGGTGTTGTGGAGTCTCCTTCTCTGGAGATATTCAAGACCTATTTGGACGCCGACCTGTGCGACCTCCTCTAGGGACCCTGCTTTGGCAGAGGGGTTGGACTTGATGATCTCTGGAGGTCCCTTCCAACCCCTACAATTCTGTGATTCTGTAATCAGAGACACTATACAACAGCCCTACATAAATAGATGGAGTTGGTGCTGGCACAGAATTTGGGCAGTGAATGCTAAAGCAATAATGAAAACCCGGGACTTGGTGAAAAAGAGGAAAGAGAATATTGAAAATGTGCTCTTTGTGCGAGCAGCATCTATCCTGTGTGGTGGATGAGGCGTGGGAAAGCCTGTGGTATGCTCTTTAATTGCATAGAGCCTTTCATTACATGCACAAGTGATCTGAAAGGAATTCACCAAATTTCAGTTCTGACTTTTCTGACTTCAAACGGCTGATTTTAGCCTGCAATAGGCTGCTCCTACAGTACTTTTCTGAGTGTGTTTGCAATAACACACCTTGTGCTGAGAGGGAGCACAGGCCCACCAGGGCACGTTTAGGTGGCTTGTTCCTGGCCATGACACCAAGACTCATGAGCACAACCACAGAGCGCAAACTGGGGCATGGGAGTTATCATGAGGGAAGCTGGGATATCGTGATCCCTCCTGCTGGAATCTGCACCGCAGGCAGGAACACGAGTGGGGCTGTGAGGCTGCCTGGGGGCAGCAAGTGCTCTTGCACCTGCCAGCAAATCCCTACAGAGACTGGGTCACTGTGCCCTGGAAACCTGGCACCTGACCACACCCTCCTGTCAGAAGTCTTACCTTTTAAAAATAAAACCCAAGTAGGATCAAATACATCTTACAGGGCTTGTTCTTTTGGTAACTGTGCTCTGCAGTTCAACGTCTACATGTATGACAGTTACTGGTTGCATTAAATTCCTTTTGAAAACAGCACGGGATACTTCCCAGTTTTTCTGGTTACCTGGCTTGAAGGGCCTTCTTCTTCCTCAGGAGTCTGGCTGAGCGCAAATTCCTCCATCACTGGTTCCCGTGTGTTCATCACCTCAGTCATGCTGCAAATATTAAAGCAGAACAGGAAAACTCAGCTCTGAGCTTTGTCCCTTTTGTTTGTTTAACAAAAGATACTGACTTTTCCTTTTTGTTAAAATAACTGTTACAGACTGTCCCTTCTAAACAGCCCACTGAGAAGTGGTTCTTCAGCCTGCCAAGCCAGCTGCTGTGGCTGAATGCTGTGATACAGAGCAGGGCATCGGCACCAGATGCCCCTTGGGACAGCAGAGAGGACCTCCACGGAGTCCCAGAGTCATCAGATGGAAAATGGAAGTCCTCCAGTGTTATCAGCAACCAGTTTGTTACCGATACATGAGCTCAGAAATTGCATCTGTTGAGCAAAAAATTATTACTCATGGAAATATCAGCCTTGAATTAAATTCTTGCTGTGATTCTTTGTAATATCTTCAATATTTGCTCTTCCCAGATGCCTCTTCCATTTAGTCATGAGCCAGCATATTTTTAAACTGTTAATTCCAGATACACCAGCTCTTTCAGTGTCTAAGGGCCAGATTTTCAGTCTTGCCTGAGTGTTCAGAGAGGTGTCGAGTGGGATTTTGAAATGCATCAGGGCAGGTTTGGCACCTAATCTCACTTAAATCAGGGATCTAGGAACCTAAGCTGCTTCTGTGCCTGTTAAGCGTTCTGCTGGGCACCGAGGCACTGCAGTGCTAGCCCTTGTGTTCAGCTTGTTCCACTGTGCGCTTCGGTGCCCCAGAGCAGAGGGATGAGAGCTGGCTGCAGTCATCGGGGCAGGGAGCCCAGGCCAGCCCATGGTTGGGTACCTGCATATCTCTATGGAGTTGCAATTTTCCTCAAATCTGAGATTTCTAGATACGGAGTTCTACTGAAAAAATTGAGGATGCCTGAAAACTTCAAAATGTGTATTAAGTGCATAGGAGCAAACGGAGCCAGAACAACTCTGACCGATGGACTGAAGGGGCCACGTTCATTTTGAATGTGAATACATCAACCCTGGGTGGGTCTGGCCCTGGGCATTTCACTCTCTCTAGTTGGCATTTGTCAGGTACAGCAGCCACTGGCTGCCAGAGCCTCCTGCAGCACGCACAATGTAGGCATCATCAATTACACCGCCCTGCCACCTGCCACTGCAAGCGCTCCTTTAGGCACGACTAAATGCTGCCATTAATTCTGGTCCTGCTTCACACACAAAAGCCTTCTTTGTAAAGGCTGCTCCTACTGAGAAATGCAAACTAAAACATCTTAAGGATAACTTGTTTCAGGCTTACATTACCAATTACCCCACAAAACTAAATTTTACAATATCTGCAATTACTACAAAACCCTCCACAATGACTTTAATTAGCTGTAGCACAGAGCAGCGTGATATCGCAGATACTTTCACTCCCACTGCAGTATATTTCAAAAAGAGCATGGCAGACCCAGGAGACACTTGAGCTCAGCTGTGGGACAGAACCTGACTCCATAGGCATCCATCAGCTTAGGGAAAAGCCCTGAAGCACCAGCCTTGAACCAAACAAATGCTGAATTAAACATCACACTTCCTGGTACACACATGCACCAGGGGAGCAGAACTGGACTCTGACATTCAGCAAGATGTCAAACCTAAACTCTGATCTGTGCATCCCCCATCTCACACAGGGTGACAGAGCACTGGAACAGGCTGCCCAGAGAGGTTGTGGAGTCTCCTTCTCTGGAGACATTCAAGACCAATCTGGACCTGTTCTTGTGCGATCTAATCTAGGTGATCCTGCTTGGGCAGGGGAGTTAGACTAGATGATCTTTGGAGGTCCCTTCCAACTCCTAATGTTCTGTGATTCTGTGATTTTGTGATATACAGCCTCAATCCTTCCAGAAACACAGTAGAAGAGGGACAGATTCTGCCTGATAGGAAGAGAGTTCTGAGGTCCCTGCCCTTGTCTGGACCTGTACCCCTCCTCAGGGACACCACATCAGCACAATACAAACCACCTAACCAGTGAAATACATTCATTTGCCGGACACAGGGTTCTATTGTTGCAGCATCCAACAGGCCATACCACTGACCACCCAGGGATGACATGGAAATGGGAGATCCTTCCTCAGAGCAGTGACCACAGGCCCTGGTCTGTGCCACCTGTTTCTGCTACACAAGTCAGATCTTTAAAAGGACAGCTTCCTTGTCCAAAAGGAAAGCAGCTGTCTTCTCTGTTGTCTCCTCCCCCTGATCACCCCTGGTGCTCATGTAGTTCTTGCCTTCTTTACCCATCCTGGTCCTGGTCTCTCCCTTGGTCCCAGAGGGAACCTTTTGCATCCCTCCTGTCCGTGCAGAGGACTATGCTTGGCCACAGCAGGAGCTCACTATCTCAGTCTGACTCTTTGGAGTTGGTCTGGGAGAGCTTTCACACTGCCTGTTAACCAGATCCCACCATGAGTCTGGAGCTCATGACCATGGCCAAGATGAAAATCTTTCTTTTCAGCTCCTTTTTGAGGTTCAGTGCCCCACCCCCAGCTGTCCTGGATGCAGGAAATAGCAATGATAAAGTGTATGTCTTGATGGAATAGTCTTGGAGGCTTTGTGGGGGGGGCCGGGATTTATGAAGTCTTGGGCTTGGCTACCAAGGAGAAGACATGTCCCACTTCTGTGTGTCCTGGGGGCTGGTCCCCTCTAGCCAGCAACAGACTCCTGCAGATGCCCACAGCTGGCTGGCTTATTTTGGCAACCTTTCAATACATACTAAGTGTTTAAGATACTTCTTTGTCCTTGTTCCATGGGACCTTAGAGATATACATCCCCACATGCACTGTCAAATGTGCCATATGAGCTCAAAGATGTTGTTAAGACCTCATGAAGTTCTGTTATTGAGCAATAACGGGCTCCGTGCTTCCCTAAGACCACATTAAACCCCACAGATTATTTCTAAATGACAGAGACAAATGATTCTGGCTAGGAAAATGGTGACAGTCCTGCCAGTGTTACAGCAGATGCCTCAGTGAATCAGCTCCCAAGCTGTTGAAGCCCAGGCCATTTCACAGAGTCTGTGCAACTTAAGGGTTTGATTGAATAGGATGGCAGAAGTGATTGTACTTGATGTGTCTCCGAAAAGAACATTGGGCCATGCAATTGGCAAAAGAATTAGGCTTTAACTGGAATAGATTAATTGTTCTCAGTCTCCACTTAAAAACAGCAAAGGCAAACAGAAGAATCTATATGGGCTGTGAAAGCAGTGATGCCTCTAACAGGCTTAACTAGATATTTAACAATAAAAATGACAAGAAGTGAAATAATTGAGAATGGTGCTGCAGATCAATTGATCTGAAACTTGGACACTACCTGTAGGACATTGCTGATTGTTTGTATAACCACAGAGTCTGCAGAAGGGGGTTGGTTGGATGCTGCTTTGGGCTCTTTTAACTATGATACGATTTATGTGCAGGAGAATTTTCCTTTCTAGCCTGTTTTGATGGAAAAATATTGAGCCATTTTTGCTTCTGCTTTTATGTGAGCAACAGAAAAGTGGCAAATTATTATATGAACGGCATCTTTTTTAAATTCGGTCTTGTGTTCACTTTATGTATGGTAGGTGCTGATATCACCAATGACATACAGTAGCCATAGTGATGCAAAACAAGGCAATAAATAGCATTTACAAACAAAGAATAAATTCTGTTCTGGTGGATGAGTCACCTACTCTGAACCTTAAAATTCTTGTGGCAGTGAATTAAGAGATGCATTTACTTCCCTTAGGTTTAATTAAGCTCAAATATACCAATTATGGGAGAAGAAAAGCAAATTTTGTTCTTGCTTTTCTGCGAGAAAATGGCATTTAGCAAAGATTACCTTAAGTACAATTTCTACAGCTGCAGGACCCAGCTATGCTGATCTTTCTCGAGGGGCACAGAGCAAAGGCACAGCCTGCTTTCTGCCATTTGCCATGGCGCTAACAAGGTCAGTAACATACAGAGCAATATATAGGTTGACAAGTGTTAAGCCACTTACCGTGAGAAAGCACTCAGAAACAATGCAGGCATTTTTATTTTAGCTTTTGAGCAGAGGGAAAAACTGACCTGTGAAGTTCCTGGTGGCAAACCAGTATTTGACTGAGGACCAGAATCAGGATTCAAAAACGTGGAGCACTTATGAGGCTATGGAAAAAGGGCAGGTTGCATGATGCAAGCAAAGGTTTCCTTAAGAAGGGCAAAACCTCATTTTATGGGACAGGCTGAGCCACGGTTGGGAACAGCTGTTCCCTGAAGCAAGGATCAGCCTGTGGGATTCTCAGACACCCACCAAACTGAGGTCTGATCCTGCTCTCACTTCACCAACCAGGGTGGTCAGCAAAAGGGATGCGCAGCCAGGGGACAGGGCTCCATGCAGGGTAAATGACATGTACAGGACAATGACAGGAGAGAGCATGTTACCTTCAATCACATCAACGGATGTCGTTTCCAAAAACTGTCCTTGCTGCAGATGTTCACGTCGCTGCTGGACCGTCCTGCAAACACTGTGAAACCCTGAAAGTTCCTGAAACAGACAACACAACAGAGTTAGAGCGCATAACCAAACAACGCTGGCAGCAACCCATGTGAAAGAGTACTACTGAAAACTTGCTGCAGAAATCCTACTGTGAGAGTTTGTATGGCTTTCTACGCCAGATGGGAACTGTTCTCACTAATGACAAAGCATACCTAGTGAATTACCAAGGCAACTAATGTTCCTAAACCATCAGCTCGTAGCTGAATACCTTGCAATCTGACCTGGCGATAGACCTTATTTCTGAGTGTAAACTACACAAAACGTGGTGAAACTGAAACCATCTAAAATTCTCCTGTAAAGGAATTTTGATGATAGTCGGGCTATCAGAAAACAAGACTATATGCTCGCTCTTTGCTGGATCAGTGAGCTTAGCGAGACATGTTCAAAACACCAACAAATGAGAGTCCTGCTCAAGAAGCTACCGGTCAAGACACAAAGAAGACAAAATACTCTGAAAGAGGGACACCTTAGGAAAGAAGCATGCAGTGATGTCACTGCATGCTTCTTTCAGATGTAGCAGGAGGAGTGATTTTTGCAAAGGTCTACTCCAACCTGAAGGCAATACTTTGACTGGTATCAGGACAGGGAGCATGGTGACAGAGGTGAAGAACCCACGATCTCAAAGTGTGAATCACTGATCTCTTATGACTCCTCTGACACCAAGTCTTAGCTGTAGAGCTTGAGAAGCTACAGTGCTGAAATATAGTCAGTAGCTTGGCCAAAAATTATTTTCTGAGAAATTTGTTTAGCCCTGCAGCTTGCCAAATATATATTCATGCCAGCCACAGCTATTTCCTTGGATGGGAAAAAGGTGTTTTCAGTGAAGTGAATGGCACTGGTGTATATATTTTATATCCTCCAGTGGTTTGGATTCCAGCCCAAGTGATTAAACAAATCTACCTGCTTTGGAGGCCTTCCGAGCAAGATTTATAACACTGGATTAACTGCACACTGATTTTATTCAAAAACAGGGACAGAGGAAAAATTGTGTGTCACATTCTGGAGTTTCTTCTCATGCCACAGACCACGCTTATTGCAAATTAGGGAAGCAGGAAATCACATCTCCATCCCCAGGATTCAATTCAGAAGGTTTAATTCTTGTCTGGCAATTTTCCTTCCTAACCAATGATCAAACCAAATTCAGAGAGGCTGATGTTTTGTCCCTTAAAAATTCATGACTACACTCAGTGCTTGTCTCTTGTATGGAAACCAGAGAGCATCGGATACCGTGTCATCCAATACCCTGGGAAGATTTTTATCCCACTACCTATTACAGAACCACTGCTATTAAACCCATGAAAATTCAGCAAGAACTCATCTACCTTCAATGTCTCCTTTAGCAAATATTGGATGTAATAAGAACAGTTAGTACATGGAGTCATCTCTCAATCAGACAAAATGGTGTGAGAGATAACAAACTGGGCACCTCATGGCCACTGGTTGTAATCCAAGCCAGGCCAGGTGCTATTTAGAGGTACCTTCAGATGCCTGGTTAGTGGTATGTAAGGATCCACACAGTACTGAACAATTTAAACCCACAACCTTTCCTTCTTCAGTCTGTCAGCAAAGGACTTCTGGATTGAACCAGCATCCATCTCCTCCCCAAAGTCTTGGGCAACTCTGTCCTACGGTGCATGCAATGTCTGAAGGGCTATGTCAGCCCCTGGAGCTCAGATACTTGAAAGCTGTAATAAAATCACCCGAGGGCTGGAGTGTGGGAGAAGTCCTGTCTCCCAGCCCAACACAGTTGCATTTAAAAACAGAAGAATTTCTTCTCAGCCAAGACTGTTGAAGAGTTCAGTGTTTCCCGTGTATAAAACCACACAAATGCATTTATTCACTAAAGAGGAAATACTTGCTTTATCTACCTAAGAGATGTGATTATCTTCTTTGGCTACTACTAGAGGAAACATAAACTCATACCCTTCCTTCTATGATCCTGCTTAATCTTTTAAAAACAAGGCATGGCTATGGAGAGCCTTTGCTGCAGTGGAAGCAGTGTGGCTCTTTGCACCCTTTTCTGAGCTACCCCTCTTCCAGCCCCTCAAACCAACCTCCTTTGTCTCACCTTGATATCCAGCTTGGTATCAAGCCTCAGCTTGATAACAAGCCCCAGCTTGATAACCAGCTGCTTCTCCAGCTCCAGGGGTGCCAACACATCTGGGCAGCCCCTCTTGCTTTACTTCTCCTGAGAGAAACCCCAGACCCATGAATCACCTGAAACAGTTCAGCTGTGCAGCGTACGCATGCTGTGACCATATCATCATCCTCCTCCCCTCATTTGTCACATACCCTCATCCTGGGCCAGCATGGGACCTCTCTGAGTAAAGCATACTGTGATGTGTTTCACTGCACGTTGGGGCTGGGTTGGGATCTGGGAGCTTTTGTGCCTGACCACAACCGAAATAAAAACCATCTTCCCACAGCCCGTGAGGCACTGCCAAGCAGAGCCACACAACAGTGAGCACATGTGCCACTGTTAACAGTGGCCAAGAAGTCACGAGTCTCAAAGACTGGTCTGGCCACCCCTCCCATGTCTTGGGAAGCCCAGCTACACATTCCAGTTGATTTACGGACTGGTTACCTCCTGCCTCTTCAGAAGCCACAACACCATGTGAAGTGTGAGGAGATCCAACCCAGGGAATGATAGGAAAGTTGGTTCTAGCAGTGAGACCAAGAAACACCTCAGTGGTGGCCCCTTTGCCCAGATCAAGGGTCCTCTCTTCCCTCCTCACATAAAGGGATGGATTTCCACAGGTTCCACTTGGCAGGAGCTGAAAGCCCAGGCACCAAAAGGCCTCTCTCCCACTTGGGAAAGCATCTGGGGCACAACACGTGTTTGGAGCTTCTACACCACAAGGACACAGTCTGTCCCACTGGAACAGTCTCACCACCCACATGAGGACAACTGGTGCCTGGATGTTGTGCAGCAATTCTGGCCAGCTGGGGAGTGTGGGCAGCCCAGCCTGGCTGTCTCTCCTGGATCGTGCCTGGCCTTGCCATGGAAGGAAAGGACTCCACCATGCAAAGCAGCAGAGGCCTTTCCTTGGGATAAATCCACACTGAATTGCAGAGCAGATGGTTTTAAAGCTAGAGTGCTTCACCAGGCAAAACAGAAACAGGACCTGGCTGAAGGCTGCAATCCTAGCAGCCTGCAGATTGACCACTTGACAAAGGAGCTCACACTTCAGGGGTGCCAAGTGCCAAATGCTTCCCCAAGAGGCAGCAGCACCTCTGACATCAGGTCACTTCTATTTAGAGATGCCTTCTACTCTGAAAGTATCACTCCTTCTCTCTCAGCTGCCCTGGTGCTGGATACAGCAGGGTAGGCAGAGGGAGACCTGACCTCGGGGTGCCAGGGCTGCTGTGAGATTAGCAGGGGCTGCAGGGCTGCCTCCTCCCATCCTGGGCTTCCTGAGTTAATCATTCCCCCAATGAGCACTCATGGAAATATTATTATAACAGCCTAACAATGCCTCACTGAGGGTGCACCTTCCAACAAGTAAGTGTAGATAGGCAGCAGAAACTGGCATTGAACCTCTGCTCCACGAGCACATTTATCATTTTTCTGACAGTGCAGGCACGGGATTCCTTCCCTTCTCATTTCAAAGGGACAATCCCAGGGGCTCTACTAGCCTTGTGTCTAAACTGTGCTGGAGAGACATCCCCCACACTGCTCTGCAGGCTCAGCCTCACACACAGGAGAGCTGTAAACACCAAGCTCTGGGAGCCCGTCCACGCAATCACAGCACACATGTGGTTCCTACTGATTTCAGATAGCACCTCAAAGAAACCAGGAGTCCAGCCTTGGGCATCCGGTCCCCCCCGCTTCACCCCATGAAAGCCTCTGGATAAAGGCAAACTTTTCTTCATTCAAGGAGTCTGGTCTTTGTGTGTGTCACAAAAAGAAATCCCAGTTACTGATAACAAGGAAAACGGGAACATGGCATGCATAAAAATGGTGTCAGGCAGGAGAAGTGACGGTCTTCTGCTTGATTTTTGCAAAATGGAAAATTTCAATTAGTCACATTGAACCCTGCTCAGTGATTCCCAATAAACAGGGAAGTCTAAGGAGGTTTTTCCACCCAGGAGAAGAAAGGGCGCCTTATTTGTGCTACTTTGCTGCAGCAGATCAGGCTGTCAGTTCAGCCAGAGTGTGTGTGTGTGAGCAATCTAGGACAGGGCTACACTTGTTGCGGCAGATGAAGCCAGGAAGGGGTTACTCACATGATACCAGAAGGTACACATCCTTGCAAGGAAACATGTCATTTAAGGTTTTCTCCAGCCAGGTGCTTCTGTGAATGCAACTCTATTATTGTCTTAATCTTGTTAGTGTCCTATGAGCTACGGCTCAGGCCCAGCAGTGCTTCAGCCTGCATGATGGCCTGGGCCATCCAGAGGTAGGACCACACCTGGACCTGAGGTTGGGTTGCTAGCTTCAGTATCTCAGCACAAGCTAAAATACATGCTTACCTCAGTGATACTGTGCAGCCTCCAGTTTCCATGAGTGTCTACTGAGTTCAGCTCTTGGACACTGTGGATAGGAACTTGGACAGCTTCTTTTGTTTCCCCTGGTTGCACATTTGTAATGGATGCATTTTATGAAGTGTTGTGGGTTCCACAGGACTAGCAAAATGTAAATTACCACATGGACCACAGAAGATAAATGTGTGTGTGTACGAACTCCTATTTAAACCTCCCACTTCTTTTTGGATGCAAATCTCTTTCCTAAGCAACTGAGAAAAGTGCGATATGTGTCAGAGTCTGGAGATTAGAGATCTGTTCTGTTCCCTCATTTCAGAAGCTCTTGTCTTCGGCCACCCACGCAGTACTTGAGTTCTGCTCTCCACAGGCCAAAGCTGCCTTCCTCTCCTCAGCGGCGTGTGCTCTGCAGAAGATGTCGATCTCTCTCAGGAAGCAGCGTGATGAAATGACTCTCGATGTGGAGGAGCAGGCATTTCAGCATGAGACACAGCACGTAGTTTGGGAGAGCGAAAAGGGGTAGGAGGCTGCTATTTCCAGACCCTGCTGCCTCTCGCCGCTAACTTCGCCGCAAGCTGCAGTTTTTACTGCTCCTGCTCCAGAGAAGCTACTGGGGTAAATATCACCCCGGGGAATTTCTCAAACACTCATCTGTGGACCACCAACACTGGAAAACACAGGCTTGCAAAGGGCATGGTACTGGCAGGTCATGAACTCAGCTTCCTCGAGTCCTGGTGTCGCACGGCGAGGCATCGGGGAGCCGCTGTCCCGTTTGCTCCATGACTATGAACATAACTCAACTTCCAGTTTGTTGCAGTTGTCCAAGCTCCTAACAGCCCTCTTTGTAAAAAGGAGCGAGAAACATCACTATGAAATGGTCAAAGAAGAAAGAGAAAGAACTAAAATGTGCCTGTGTTTAACTGCCCTGACTTTTAAAGCAATCTGATGATTTGGGAGTGATTTAACACAAAGGCTTTTGCAAATGATGTTTGCACTGCTGGTGTCTTTTTTTTCTTTTTCCTGGCTTCTTTAGAGAAGCTCAATTTATTTCAGCTCTTTGATCTCAGCACTGAACTACCTGAGCTTCCTCACAGAGGATGCCACAAGGGATAGGTATGTCAAGGGAGGAGAGCGGGGCAGCCAGCCAGGATGCTCGGAGATAGGGACGAGGAGCAGACAGTCGGGAAGCATGTGCAGAGTAGCGGAGGGAGGAAGAAGGAGAGCAGATGGGAAGAATGACTAAGCCAGCTCCTCCAAATGCTGGTAGACCTCGGTATCATGGAAATCTCCACAGAGTCCTCATGGAACTGCATGCCAAGAGAAAGTTTGGATTTATTTTTTTTTAAGATCAGATTCAGCAGCTAATTGATGTGAGAGGACCTCATTAAGAAAACAGCCCCATCAAAATTAGAGATAAGCCTCAACAAGCTGTTAAATGTTTTTAGAGGTATGGCTTTGGGTACTTGCTGTGCAAATACTCTCTCATCTGAGAATCTGCTTTTGGGATCAGAAATTCCTGTGCTGAGCAGAGTGTTTCTGAGCCCTGCTCACGCAGTGAACCTTTCACTGACTTCAACTTCTCAAAGCAACCTTATGAAGTCAGCACCTTACAAATAAGTATATCCTTCTTTCTAATTCAGAGCAACTGCTACTAAAGAGACTCAGGAAAAAAATGGATTTGTTTCTGGGATCTTCCCTGGAAGATAACCGTTCCTTCGTCTCTCAGATTCCATGCCATGGTTGTCCCTCACAGCACCCATAGGAATCAGTGACAGATGAAAACTGGCTTCCTGTGTTTTTTTCTACTGTGCACATGATAGTTCTGTATAGTCCTGATTTCAGGCCAGAGCCCCACAAGAAGACGATGAGGGGGGGAAAATGTATTTTAGAATATAAACACAGAGTAGGTGATTGTTAGATGGAAATGCCACGGGAAATGGATTGCAAAATGCCTGATGTGTTTCTGGCACTGCGAAGGAATACTCTGGATAGTCTGTCATGAGATTCATTTGGAGAGGGTAAGAGGTGAGATGCAGTTAGGTAGAACAGTATTTACCTCAAAGATAGACTGATTCTTCCCTTATAACTTTGCAGAAATTAGGATACAGTGCTGTCAGTGCTGTAACGCAATGAAATGTTGGCCATTTAGTACAGAATTTAGAAAAATTAATGCAGCAAGAGAGTTAGACTTAAAAAACAAGCAAACAAAAATCCACCAGGCACTCCTAAGAGAACAAAGATAATGAAGAGACTTTTAACGTTCCCTTTTGGTAATTAACATCCCAACTGCAGGTGTCACGACATCACAACCTAACTCCAGAGATGCAGCTGGTTTTTCTCTAGGAATTAAAACTCCCAAACCTTAATTGAATTTCTAAGTAAGGGAAGTTGCCCTGGCCCAAGTTGGAGGATATGAGAACACCATGTGCTAATGCAGTAGGGATGGACACGATGGAGGGCGAGGACAATACGCAGCTAAAAATAAAGAAATTCTTAAAAAAAAATTAAAATGGAGTAATTTTTTTTAATTGAGTCATTAATGCTGAAAGCAGATATGAATTAATGGGTCTGCAAGTCTTCCTGCTGACCAATTAATATCTACCTTCCGGATCCAGAGGGCTCCTAAATATTTGTGTGCACATCAGAGACAGAAGCCAACTGAAAATTCAGGTTGAATCTCAGCAGAGGAGCTGGACTCAGACTATTCCCTCCTACTCCTACGGGGACACAGGCACTATGGAGCAGAACATCAGTGCACCCTGATGAGAGTAGGGGCTTGTCCTGCTGGGTCACAGCTGCTTCGAGCACCGATATCTGCTCTGCAGAGGACAGTGCTGGTGACACTGTGAGGGAGAGGTGATCCCAGCCCCTAAGGACCAAAGGGAAAGAGGCTGAAAAGGTGGTTTGAGATAAGGATTTAAGGACCTGTTGGTATCCATCAGTCTCTTTCATTCTACCTGGTTGCTGCTGGTTGGCAGCTTTCCTGGGGTTTGCAATAAAGCCTTCCTTTGAAAACAGAAAATGCAGGAAATGGATTCCTTTACAGATTTTTCCAGAGACGGCACACATGTCCGAGGAGCAAAGGGAAGGGCTGTTGCTGAGAGCAGTTGCTGGTCTCCTTGAAGTCACAGCAGGGCTCCTCCTGCCTTACATGGCATAAGATCCACCCCAGAACAAAGCTTCTCTGACTGAACCCTCCAAAACGGACAGATGTGGTTAAACAGGCTCAAGTGCAGGGGCGTAATTTCAGAAATGAGAGAAGGAGAAAATTCAGCCTGTGACACTGTGGGTTTGACACTTGATCTACGTGAAAGCCTGTTGCTTAATACAAAGAGATCATTGTGAGAAGGGAGGGAAAGTAGTGACTATATTTGCACATTAATTTCTTCTGCTAAAGTAATGTACCAGAGACGACAGAGGAAATTCCACTTGATTGACAAATTGTCAGGCTAGATCGGGAAAGCAAGGAAACCAGGTCAAGTCATCCCCTGTTTGCCTGTTTTCTCTCTGTAATCATAATGTTGACACTGAAAACATGCTTTTTAAATGGAATATTAATTATTGAAATCCTGAGCTGTGAGTTGGATTCTTTTCTGGGCACAAAATTTGTTGCTCATTAAATCTAAGAGATGGAAAACACTGGCTTGAGCCTGGTTGTGTGTAGGCAGATTTCCCTGCTTCACCTTCATTTTCAGGCAATTCACAAGGAGGCATTGTGCAGAGAGCTTGGCTGCACGACAGGCACGAACACCAACTTCTGGGTTCTCCAGTAAGATCTGAACCCACAGTCAGTGTCCTTCACTGTACCACTGGACATACAACTGCATTAGAGATCTCTAGTCAGGAAAAGACTAATGGAAACAAATTTCTCTCTGTATATTGCTTATTGTGGCTTGAGGGGCTACTGCTACATCCAGCCTAACCCGACTCTCCTCCGCGCCTGTAGCTATATTCAGAGATCTACAAACACGTCTCTGTCCCAGATGAAAAGAAAATTTTTGTGGTATGTTCATTTGGCAGTAGGAAAATATTCACACCCCTTGCTCGGAGTGAAACATAGCCCTTATTTACAGAGCAAAGTAGGCTCTTTCTTTCTCCCTCCCTCTTTCTCTACAAGTAGCCGTATGTGCGGTATGCTCTACGTGATGGGAAAAGCGGGATGTCGGTGTGCTTTTACCCAGCCCAGCCAGGCTGCGAGCAAAAGCAGCACTGCCTTACACTTGCGCTTTAACATCCACAAAAGTTGCCTTTAAATAAAAGAAAGAAATGAGAAACCAAGGACTAACCGAACAGCTGCGCCGAGAGCAGAGACCGCAGCCCAACAGCCCCTCGGCGCTGCGCCCACCCTCAAAGCCATCCCGCACAGCCCGTCCGGCTGCCGACCA
>VXBZ01012763.1:281625-325806 GCA_013399135.1 Heliornis fulica | reverse complement strand
CGCGCAGCCACAGCCCCCTCCCCACCCCCTCTCCGGCACGGCACAATCCCCCCAGCACAGTAGTCCCGGCACTTTCAGTAACACGCGTGGAACCGCAGGACACCCACCCACCCTCCTCCCAGCTCACGCAGCGCCCCACCAGCGGGACAAAGGATCCCGGGGCGAGACACTCCCCTGAGTAGTGTCCGTGGTGTCCCCATCCTCACCCACCCGTGCCCGCACACAGGAGTGGGGCCGACGCGGGGTCCCGGTCCCTCCCCGCAGCAGTCCCTGCGGAGGAAACACTGAATTCGGGAGGCACAAACTTTATTTGGTTCTTTTTGGGGGATGGGGTGTCTCTTGGGAGCAGGCAGGCTCTCCGCCCCAGAGTGAGCTCCCCAAGGGTATCCCCTGCCCAGAGCAGGGACACACTCTCCTGGGGGCACCATTCCATCACCTCCTGGTCCAGAGGGGCCATGGAGCTGGGGCTGGTGGGTGGCTCTGCCAGGGCTGTGATTAGGGGCTCTCCCCTGCCAGGGGGGCTGCCAGGAGCCCACCCCAAACCCACTGGAGAGAGGCCATCGGATTAGCAGTTGCAGCTCTGCTTGTATTGAGATGCTGGGGAACAAGGCAGAGCGCACCCGCAGTAGCGGGGTGAGGTGCTCAGGGCAGGAGCCTGGGGAGCAGCTGTAGAGGGATGTGCAAAGGAGCAGGGTCCCTCTTGCTGCTCAGCACCCCCCTCGGAAGCAGCTCAAACTTGGGAGCTGAGAGGGGCTGAGACATGCCTTCCTCCCTCTGCACATCCAGCCATTGGAGCTGTGGGTTCAGCCTGCAGAGATGCAGCCCCTGGGGTCCCCTCTTCACTTGTCTCCAGGGGCACTGAGGCTCCCAGGAGGGACACACACTACGGCTGCCAGCACAGTCCTTTCCTTTAATGCCTTTTCTGCTAGTGGCACTTCCAACATGAGCACAAGAGCACGATGGAGCAGCTTGAGCACTCAAGGGGAGAAGGGTGTCAACCAGATGAGGCCTTTCCACCTTTTGGTTCGTGTGCGGTCCTGTGCTTGGGTGGTGGGGAGACAAATGTCATCTGCTGCCAGTCTGAGGGAAGACTCTCACCTCTTTCAATATTCAATATATTCAATATATTCAAGACCCGTCTACCTGAGCAACCTGCTCTAGGGAACCTGCTTTGGTGGGGGGGGGGGTGGACTCGATGATCCCTCAAGGTCCCTTCCAAGCCCTACAATTCTGTGGGCAATGCTGAGAGGTAGTTGAGTTGAAGCAGTGGTTCAGCTCTTCACACAGCTGGGACTTGTTGGGATCCCATGACCGGTGAGCCCATTTGGGAGTGAAGGCAGCTCCTTCCCAAAGGATATACAGAGATACTTGTACACTCTCTGTACAGACCATGTAACTTCCAGGGTATTTCCCAGTGCCAGAGTCATGGTCATGGACGCCAAGTCACAGCCATCCAAGAACTGGTTGGAGCTTCTCCTGAACTGTGAGCTTCTACACACCATCCCTTTTGCAAGTGTGTGTAAAATGCAGTGATCAGTTTAAACCTATACATACAACATATAGTGTACAGAGTGTTCAGGGACTGAACTCTGCAATGTGATGGCCATTTGTTTCTGGCAGCTTCATTCCCAGACCTGTAACAGTGAGTCACTCGTGTTCGAAGACATAATGACTGTAAGGGGAGATGTATGGGGTGGATGTTAAAGGAAACTTCCTGGTAGCACTGAGACTTCCAGAAAATATTTAGGAAGAAAGTGTCTCTGTGAGAAGAAACCCAGGAGGATATTAGGGAGCCTGCTGGGACGTGGCAGGATCCAGCCATGGGGCCAGGCACGCTGCTCCCCTGGGTGACATGGAGAAACTGCCCTCTGGATCTAATGGCACTGAGATCTTGAAGGGAGTCTGGTGAGGACAGCATGGTGCCACTGAGCAACCCTTCTCTCTGCTTCCACTTCTACTCCACTCTCCCCATGAGCAGGTTCCTGCCTGTACTTTTTTCCTGAGTTGTTTCTCCAGTAGCTGCAAAGGGTGGAGGGCAGGGGCAGGGGGTGGCTGCTGTCAGAATAAAGATGTTTTAAAGCTATTTTGGGGTTTTTCAGGAACAACTGTTTATTTGGGGTTTGTAACCACAAGGAAAAAGAGAGAACAAGCTTAAGTCTCCATCAAGGATTTGTGCAGTCCTGGGTGGCACACAGGGGTTGTACCCAGCCTTACGGTGCTGTGGGTCATGCAGTCTGCCTTCAGCCCTCACGGTGCCCTCCAGAGAGTGATGGGGCTTTCTTCTGTCCCTCACAGAGATCGTGGAGGGAAATTGACAGTCGTGCCTCTATCTGAGGGACTTCCAGGTAACATGAACTGCTCAGAGCCTCTCTGTCTTTCCTAACCATCAGTGTGTTAGGACCTTCAGGGCTGCACTATCTTCCCTTCATTGGATATCACTGGGCAGCTGCTAGCTGAGGCTGACTGAAGAGCAGCTGGCTGGGACACTGCTCAGGTAGAACAGCACAATAATGAGAAATGATGCAGACAACCAGAGGGGATGGTTGAGGTCCCTTTGAATCATGAGAAATCCCCAGAGCCCATTTGAAGGTCCTCTAGTAGCAATACCTGCACTGGGTATTTAGCTTGTATGTTTTCTCACGTGAACACTTGACATGCCTCTATCTGCTTAAGACGTGTCTGTGGCAGCCAGTGAAAATTTTAAGATGAAGCAAGCAGCACACACCTGGTGCTCTCCAGGAGGGATCTGGAGTTGTGTTTGCAGCCTTTGAGGTGCTAAGCAGGGAATTCTCTACCCTTCATGGGCAAGTTGATCAGACACCAGTTGGAAAAGCAGAGGATGCTAGTGGGATATTCTCCTGGAAGCCCACACTGGTGGTTCCTGAAGCCCACTGCAGTTTCTAAAATAGCCCTGACAGCAACGCCTCTAGACGATGAACAGGGGAAGTGCCAGTCAGCAAGCGTTATTCCTGAGGAATTGATTTGAACATTGCAAAGACTGAATTTAACTTCATGATTAATTATGCCAGGAGACTCCAGACCCCAAATACTGGTTAGCTGCCTCTGTGAAATAAATATAATGGAAATAATTCTTGTTTTCAAGAGAAGGGGTTTGCATTTTCAGATCTAGAGTAAGCCTGGTGTGGGAAGGGTGCTCGTCCTGCACACTAAATCAAGGTGAAAATCTATGGTCAGGTGGCTCGGTGAGATGTGTTGGTGCTGAGGCCTTGTGTGATGCCCAGTGCACGTGCCAACTCTGGTTTCTCAGGAGGGGACTATGTGCAAGTCTCTGGTGCCAGAACTGCTGCATGAGACAAGCTCCTGCCTGGACCTTCTGACTCATTCTTATGGCCTAAGGCACCCAGGTTATACGTGCACATTCACAAGATGGATGTCTACAGCAGCACTTGCACATGTATGTGTCTGTCTTCTGAATCTGTCCGCAGAGCTGTGTGCAAGAGATGCAGCTGGCACCTTGCTGTTTCACAGTGTGCACGCTGCTTTTCTCACATGTCATCAGCTGAGTGGTGGGAACTGCCCATCCACAGAGCGTGCATACAACAGTGTCTCATCATAAACCTATGGATTCAAAGCAACCAATTTCTTTGTCAGGGTAAAGTCAGAAGCAGGGGCAGCTGTGCTGGCACAGCTGAAGTGGAGGCATCGGATAAACATGCGAGATGCTAAGGCATTATTAGCCTTGTGAATTTAATGTTGGAAATTTGACCTCTCTTCTCCCATCTCTCTCCTCTGTGGATCGCTGCTGTCCCTCCTAGACACACCTCTCGCTGTGAATCGTGAGATGTCATGCCTTCGTTGTTTGCTGTGCAGGTCACCTTGCAAGTGCTCCAAGACAATTAATCACCCCAGTCCTGATTGAAAATTCTCAGCCTTTCAATTTTCCGGTTGCATTCAACTGAGTAATGTCCTTGCAGAGACACGAAGAAAAGCGTTTCTGATTTATTTGCAGATATTTGATTATTTTAATGTTTTTGTGAAGCATCTCCTAATATGTAAAGTCCCATGGCTACATATCCTGAAGGAAAACCCAGCCACACATCTTCACCCCTTGCTGTGGTGCAGGGAGCATGGCCCTGCATACCCCACAAGCAGGTGTGCAGCACAGCAGGGGCTGGTCGTGGAATAAGACCTGCCGGGATTGCCAGTTACTGGGGCCTCCCTGTATGATACCAGAGGTTCATTTAAATTATTACACTCAAAGTTGGCTATGGTAATGAGTTACTATTGAGTAACCATTACTAAGTAATGGTTAGTAACCAGTACCATTACTAATGTGTACTATTGAGTTACTATGAGCATTACAGTATTGGCTCCATTTCCTTCTCCAAATTTGGTCCCTTCTGGTGTTGGAGCAAGGTTTTATCTGTATGAATCACCATATCAGCATCAGATGTGGTCTATAGGCACAGCACTGTCCTCCAACAACCGTCTCCTCTCCTGGAGGCTGTGGTTGGGAGTATGGTTGCCATGGTGGTAGCGAGACAATTAAAAAGGTTTTATAACCAGCTGAAGGTACCGACTGTTTTCAGAATGCCATATATCTTAATCAATCTCAGCTCTGACTGACCCTGGAGCAAAGCCAGGTTCAATGACAGCAGTTGGGGGCATTTGATTTTTTTTCCTTCCTTCTTTACCCCTTTAGGGTTAGCTTTCCTGCACGGGCTTGAAGCTGCAGTTCAAGGTAAAAAAAAAAAACAAACAAACCCAAAACCCCTCCATCCTTTCTGGATGTTGTATCTTTCATTCTGTGTCCTTTAATTTAGGCACCAGAAAAAAAAAATAAAGTTACCACAGCTCTTCTGATCCCTTGACCTGCAAGAAGCTGAACTGGCTTCCTTGCATTGACTGATGTGGGTGCTGCCCTTTAGCCAAGCACCGGGATAAGGGATCTCTTTGTTAGAGGCTCCTCCTAACCGGCTGTGCTGCTCCCCCTGCCAGGCCATTCCCGGTGGGTGGTGGGGGCTGGAAGCAATATGTTGGAAGTCACACTGTATCCCAACAGCTTGGGATTTGGAGCTGTCAAGCAGTGGCTCATTGTTAGTACAACTTCTTCCAGAACACCAGAAAAAGAAAACGCGACTTAAAACTTTTTATGACCTGTTGACACTTAAGTCTGGTAGGAATCTGACTGTCTGTGAATCCAGAGAAGTAGTGGAGGGGTGTGGAGACCTGCTGCTGCTGCTGAGGGTTACAGGGTTGTTTTTCCCTACAGGTAGTGTTGTGAGCTGGAGGGCTCCTCCGATTTGCATCCAGTTCTTCCAACTGGCTTACATGGATCTACTTTGTGGTTCAGCACTATAAACAGATGTATAGTGTTTTCCTGAGAGCTTCTTCTATCTTTGCCATGATTCAAGAACAGTTAAATTCCCATTTTAGAAAGCTTCTGACTTACATGAGTCCTGAGGTGACTACGTAGTCCCAGGTAGACAATTGGTCCAGCTGTGGCTGGCAATTCTGGATGAGTTTGCAGTGTGAGTCTACAGGATGGCACACAAGGACCCTCATGATTGCTTCTTTCCCCCACATTTCTAGAGATTTTAGCTCAAGGCTGCTCTGTGTGGCAGTGAACATTTCACTGATGCAGGTGCT
This sequence comes from Heliornis fulica, assembly GCA_013399135.1. Taxonomy (NCBI): domain Eukaryota; kingdom Metazoa; phylum Chordata; class Aves; order Gruiformes; family Heliornithidae; genus Heliornis; species Heliornis fulica. The sequence continues at coordinate 320,196 of VXBZ01012763.1, read as the reverse complement.
GCAGTGGGTTTCAATGCCAGGGCTGTCCTGTGTTTGTGGTGACACCATCTAGCTTAATGTTCTCAACTTTTCTTTTTCTTGAATCCTCACTTGCAGACAGAATGCTTATAACAAACACAATTGTCAGGATTAAAATAAAATTAAGTTGAATCTAACAAGTTTATGGCTGTGCTTAAACCTTCTAGGGTTGTTGAGCCTGCTTTGGAAGCTGCTGGTTTATGTCTTGGCAATCAATCGATAGCATCAATCAATGTATCTCATTTGGTTTAGATTATGGGTCCTTGCACAGGTGTCCTGAATTTCTAGATATGCTAGCTCTTCACTCTCTCTGAATTTACCTGAATCTCTCCAGCTGGGAGAGTCTGCAAAGAGCCTCCACTTCACAGAAAGGACATTCCACCCAGGAAACAGTCCTGGCACATGCTGAAACAACAGATTTGGAAGCATTAACATGCTCCGTTATTCTCCAGGTTAGAGGGTCATTGAAAGTCTCAAAAGTAAACAAAAACCTTACCTGGAGGCTTTTTCTCCTTTATGAACCATAGAATACTTTGGGTTGGACTCGATGATCTCTTGAGGTCCCTTCCAACCCCTACAATTCTGTGATTCTGTAACAATCTCCACTATCCCAGGTTGCCCCAAGCCTCATCCAACTTGGTCTTTAACACTGCCAGAGAAGGGGCAGCCACAGCCTTTCTGGGCAACCTATGCCAGGGTCTCACCACCCTCACAGGGAAGAATATCTGCCTTGTATCTAACTGAAATCTGCCCTCCTTCATCTTAAGTCCTATCACTCCGTACCCATGTAACCAGTCCCTCTCCATGTTTCCTGTAGCCCCTTCAGATATTGGAAGGCTTCAATAAGGTCTCCCCGGAGCCTTCTCTTCTCCAGGCTGAACAAGCCTAACTCTCTCTGCTCCAGCCCTGCAATCATCTTTGAGGCCCCATCTGGACTCACTCCAACAGGTCCATGTCTTCCTTCACTGGGGAACCCAGAGCTGGATGCAGTACTCCAGGTGGGATCTCATAGGGCAGAGAAGAAGGGTGGAATCCCTCCCTCAACCTGCTAGTCTTGCTGGGATTGATGCAGCTCAGGATACAGTTGGCTTTCTGGGCTGCAAGCACACATTGCTGTCTCATGTTGAGCTTCTCATCCAGCAACACCCCCAAGTCCTTCTCCTTGGGGCTGCTCTCAATCCATTCTCTATGCAGCCTGTATTTGTATATAAAGGAACCAACTAACTCCCAACACTTTTTCAGTGACCGATGAGAACAACCTGAAAAAGCCCAAATTTTCCAAAGATAAGCAATTTAGTTATGCAAATGAGAAGTTATATGTTTTTTTAAAGGCTCTGTTTGAACATTTTTTTTCCATGATTCTCCCTTGACACCATTGGGTCTTGCTGGCTGCTCATTTTGGATTATTTTGTTTCAAAATCTGTTTAGAAGCTTAGATTCTAACGAAGGACAAAAATTACCCAACTAACAATGAACTTAACCAACCACCCGAGGAGTCAGGATGATTTACAGCTTTCAAAGGAGCTGATGTTAGCTTGCCTTTTGTCTTTCTACTTAATGCCTCTCTAATATTCTTCTCTGGACACAATGACTTTCTGAACTGTTTTTCTCTCTCTCTCTCTCTCTTTTTTTTTTCTTTCTCTTAAATGGAATGCTAAGCCCCTCCACCACCTAATTCTCTGCATACAAAAGAAGATTTAATATCCTCTAAATTACTATAAAGAACAAACCTAGCAGATGGCAGACTTCGTTGCTCAAGGGGGATGCCAGGCTGCTTTTCTTGGAGAAAAGCTTCAATGTGGTTTTGAAAGAGAGAGTCACTAGATATATTAATGTTTTCCTTAGTGGGGTGTTGTGATATAACTCAGAAGAAGTGAAGAAGAGGCAAATACAGTTCGTGATCCAATAGAGGAAACACACGGAGCTGTGTGAGGAATCTTTTCTGATAATTTCTTGCACCTCTTCCAGAAACATGTTAACTATCACCTTGAGGATCTTTGCAGACATTTTGAGATGTAGGGTCTGGATCCCAGGCATAACCTCACAAAATTGAAGAAAGATTTAAGAAAGTTGCTGTCCTTTGAAGACTACTTCTCCAGAGTTAAAACAAAGATATTGCTGACATATAATCAATGCTCTTTCAGGAAGAAACTGTTCTGCTTCGCTCTCTTTCTGTTTTTTCTATGTCAGAAGCCAACTTGTTAACAAGATTAATTGATTAAAAGGAGGAGTTCTTAAAGAACAAATGTTTTGCATCTCACTTATTTTCCAAGTATTCAGATGAATAATTCATCTGACACATAACAATTTCTCTTCACAGATTATCTGAGAATAGATCACAATATTTACATATGGACCTATTGTTCAGACTTATTTGCTAAATAATTTATTGGAATAATCTGTGCTCTGTGTCTCATTTGTGGCTAGTTCCTTGGAAGACGTTGATATTCTGATGATGTGATATGTTTCTGTTCCCAAATGGGTGAGTGTAACTTTCTGGAATTATTTTATGATGTAACTGGTTGTTATTATGAGTTTGAAATATGTTTTCACGCTAAATTCACACTTGGTGAGTATTCCTACCAGAAAATGTGTTCCCTAGTATAACTGTGGAAAGCAAACATGAAAAAGGAAGGAACACAGTCAAAGCAAATCCGTTAAAAGATTCAGATGAACAGAAATGTGTTTGCAGGACACACATATCTCTCTTGTGAAGCAATGTGATAAAGGAGAAGACCTCAGATTTGCAAGGTAGAAATTACTATATGCCAACCAGCTATGTATCCTGTGTGGACAACTTGGAAGACGACCAGCTGCCAGACCTGCTACCAAACAAATGTGACCCTCAGACACTTAGATTCTTCTGGGGATATAGGCCACACAGCAAAGAATGAAGCAAAGCAAAGTGTAAAGTTACATTTAAAATGAAGAAAACCAAGAAAAGATAAGAAGGGCATATTACAGGATGCCAACAATCCCAGCATTAGGAATGGGGAAAATAGGGCATTTTCTATGTCTCCAAACTACCACAAAAGCCTGTAGTAATGGCCACTATTTGATACCTTGAAAGCAAGAGAATAATTTCCATTGTGATCTAGTGATCAGCTTTCACCCTGAATTTGGAGATCTGATCCCCTTATCTCTGCAAGTGCTAGTGGGAGACCTGCTTGGTAATAACCAAAGAATTCAACCTAACAACAGCCCATTCATCCTGCTGCTGCGTCAGGGAAAAACAAGTGTTTACCTTGAACATTAATCCTCTGCAGACTTTTGCTTCAACTCATGTTTGCTGTATGCCAGTATATGTATTAAAATACCCAGATGGAAGTCTTACTTGCACAGAAAGTCAATTGAACTATACTTCTCCCTACCGTGAAGGAGTATGTTCAAATGGGAAACCTGTCACAATATGGCCATTCAGCTCAATGGTGAAAAACAGCCATTTGGGAATTAATCCCAGCTGTCAACTGGGAAGACAGGTTGTAGTTTTTTCCCTCTGTAGTATTTATATCTTTCTCTAAGTGTTGAAGGACGTCTTTAGACCAACTAGATCATACACTGACTTTTTTAGAGCTTTGACCACATCTATNAAGATGCTTTTCTTTACAGTTCTTGTGTGCACACTCTTTGCTCAGTGCTGGTGAGATGTCCTGAGGCCTGGCAGTCCCCCGCTCAGTTGTGTGCTCTGCAGATTTACTGGTAGAACTTTGTGGCACGCCTTCCCGAAACTCCAGGAATACCGGTCAGGAGGGGTAAGTGTATTGAACTGCCAAACTCCCCTGATTCACAACCTTTCCTGCCATCCATTAATGTTCCTGGAACCATTTTCAAATTACTATTGGGCAGCAGATGGAGGACATGCTGCTAAGTGCTATGATTATGGGATTCATTAATAAGGATGGGATTATGCATATGCATTTGTAGTTGGGCAAGCAGAAGAATTTGCATCTGGGGTTTCCTGAGACATTGGATACTGAGGTGATACGGCTGTAGGAAATGATGCCATAGAAAGATGAGATCAAATTTCATGGAGTACTTTTTTGAAGCAGTTTTACCTGGCAAAATTTTTGTTTCAGGGCTCATATAGGTAGCAACAACTTGTGGGACACAGGTAGTGAGTCATGCAGAATTGGATGGCTGCTTTGCCAGTGGCAAAGGTTTGGGATGATAAAGACCAATTAGAGATGTGAGCAGAGCCTAGAGCTACATGGGAAAACCAGATATGAATGTGCCTATACAAGTGGACAACCATGTGATCATTACCTCTGGCATCCTACTGCTGATCACAAGCTCTCCAGCGGGGCTGGGAAATCAGCTATAGCAAATGTTGTCATAGGGATTTGAAATGTGGAGGTTTCTGCTCCATCATGTCATAAGCCTGGAAATGTGTAAGAGTTGGTGCTGGCCATAAAGGTCTGTGATGCTGTGTTGCTGCAAAAAGTCAGGTCTGGGTGCTGGAATGGAGAGGGGCTACTTGCTTCTAGAGAGGATAGGAACATTGTGGTTCCTCTTCTTGTTCTGGGCATCTGGATTCAGTGTACACTCTGTTTCCCTGGCCAAGGAAGTTCTTTGTTGGTGGTTTCAGCATGAAGGAAGCATTCTTTAGCTTTGTGCGGAATGGTTGCAGATGATTGCTGGCATGTACTTCAGGAAGAGGGATAGGAGGGAGCTGGTACTTCATGAAAAGGGTGGGTGTTTCTCATCATGATGTACCTCGTGTGATAAGTGCCTGCAGTTTTTTTGCACATCCGTAAGAAGAGAGACATCCTGAAGGAAATATTGGAGCAGGAATGTGAGTGGGAGCAGGAGGAAGAAATTTAATATTTTAGGCAGAAGAGGAAAACATCTCTGTTAAATGACCGAAATAGTCATGACCACAACATAATGGATGTTTGTTGTGCTGAGGACAGAGAGTGATTTTTGGCCTATGAATGCATTGTAACCAAGGAAATGTCTTTCTGTTTGATGTATTGATGGTGTGTGGGCATGATCTGTCATTTAAGGGTTGAGCTGGATATACATGACCTTTTCCAGTCAAATGCACCAAAATGAATTTGAGTGAAGAAAGTAATACGTGATGTGTTGAATAAAACACCAGAGCCTGCAGTAAGGAAACACACAAATGTAACAGCTGTGAAGGAGACTCCTGGTTGGACTAAGGATGTGTAGGACCACAGAAAGGTACCAAAGCAGGGCTGGCAGTAAGACAGCCCCAGGATGGCACATTTCCTGGGCTTCCTGGGGTTCTCTCTGCCAAACCCAATTTCACCAGATGTTTGCCTTTGCATTGCCCACAAAATCCCTCCTCCCAGGGTACCATGTTCCTGTTCTTTGGGAACAGATCAGGAGGTGTCATCTCCCTGCCGTCTCTGCAGCCCCTCTGCTGGGATGTGTTCACTCGGCCCTGGCACAGATTCTCTCACACATTTTTTCCTACTCAGGTATCTGTCAGCCTCCCTGTGCATGATAATGCTCCTCTTCACACAGGTTGTGTGCTACAAGTGCTAAGGGAAATGATAAAAACTCTTAAGTGCTTATTGTCCATTCCCAGTTTCCATGGCAACCATAATAAAATGTTTCTTTTCCCACATTTCAGGAATGCCATTCACCTCCTTTCTTCCCACTCTTAAGGAGGAGGCGATGCTTACCTGGCTGCTTCCCCAGGGACAGACCTACATGGCAGAGGCTTGCTCTACCAAACCAAATGGAGAGCATCTCCTTGGTACAAAGCCCCCAGGCCCCAAACAGGTCTCATCTGATGAGGCAATAAATCATAACAGGACCCCTCCAGGAGCTGGAGTCCACCAGGCTGGCTCTCCTCACGGCTGCAGGAGTTGAAGGGGAGAACCAATCCTCTCCTGGGAGAGCAGCTTTGCCTTGCAGGGGTGTGATGTGCCATATGGGCTTTGATTTCCCTTATATGGGGGCCTACAGATCAGCGCAGGCACACTGCAAACTGAATTTCACAGCTGTCTTCCTAAGCGCTTCACAGCACTCTAAGATCTGTGTGCCTGGTCAACCTCAGCAGCTTGGTTAAAAGAGCTCACCGCTGACAGCTTACCTTCTTCATCAGCTCAGTGAAATCACCTTTTCTAGAGCCTTTTTTATCCACCTGGGATGTATTACTACTATAAACATAAGTGGTTCTCAGTGTGTTTATTTAACTGATGTAGTGGTTGGTTGCAGTACCCCCAGCCTGGCTATGTTGGGGATCCAGAGCAAGGCACCCCAGAGCCTGGCTTCAGATTCGGTTGACTGAACCTAACACATTATACGTGAAAAACAGAAGATTTGAAAAAGGCAGCTGTTGGGTTGGAAATTTACTGGAAAGTTTCCATCCAACCACAGTTTGAAATGAGCCTTCATGAAGCCTACAGACCAAACAGCCTCACTGGGAAATTAACCAGCACAGAAGTTTCTTATGAGTCCATCATCATGACCAAATGAAAGTCCCTAGGTGCAGGCCATCATCCACGCCATTCAACTGTCATCTTGCTCCCTGGTGCCAGCAGTGCCCTGGCACAACATGGAGAGCAGCATGCACCCAGGAGCATTCCCAAACAGGCAGCAGGGGCCAGGCTGTGGCTGCTTCAGCAACATCTTCCCTGAGCAGTCCTCCATCAGTGCCACACTTTTTCCATACCCCCACTTTCATAGTGAAAAAATATCCACCCTACTCAACTGCAACCCTAGTTCAGATGCTTTTAACTGGGAAAAAACAAACATTGACACAGTAATATTACATTAGGGGCACAGTGACAGCACATGCAAACCAGATGAGACCCAGAATCACATGTGTTTTAAACTTGAAGTGGCTGATCTGCGCCAGTTGGCTTCAGGACCAGAAAATGGTCCCTGTCCTGATTTTATTTATTATTACAGACCTCTACTGGCCAGCAAATTTGGTATAGAAGTGAGCAGCATGATCACATCAGGCATTTTTTATGCAAACTAATTTAGCAACTCTGGGATAACACCTCCTTAATGAAGGTTTTGTGGAAGCACCTGGAGGTACAGATGTGTTGTCTTAACTTCATATTAGGTTCATAAGGATGCTCAGGATGAATTATGCTACGCTAGAGGTTCTTCACATTGCCACGGTGATAAAAAACCTCAGAGCTGCACAGTCTTCCGTACATATGGATTGTGCTTTCAGTGGTGGTGTTTCCAGACTGGCCACGGTTTGTCAAATTCCTCACAGACTCTTTGTGGGACAATTTCTACATGGACTTCCCCTCCAGGTGGTCAGTGTGCAGAATGAGAAGTTGGGATCATCCAAGGCTGGAGGATACTAACTAACATTATTTTGGATTTTCACCCAGCTAGTTCACAAGCAGCCCTTTTGAAATCAACCTGAGATTCCTAGGTCTGTTGAAAGAAAGGAATCTGAAGAAGGACTTGAAGAAGAGGGATTGGCTGCATGGCTAATTCCACATCATAGCCATCTCCCAGCCATTCCCATTACATCTAAATAGACCCATTGTAATGAAGCATTGAGAGGTGAAAGGGGTGGGTTAATGCACCAGTCTGTTACTGCTGGAGATACAGTTATTAATTTGATGGAAGTCATGCATGAAAATAAGTGTGGTTGTCTCAGCTGATCCTTCAGGCCATACGCGATGGCTAATTTTCCTGAAATCTCCTGGTTTTGCATTAGTTAAGAATATGCATAAGTGACTTTGAGAGAGGAGACCATGTTTTTACGGTTTTATTTAACGTTGTTCTCTTGTTACCTGGGGTTCACTCTTCTGGCATGATGCATTTTCCACCTCTCAGATAAAGTAAAGCAATAGCTACCCAGAGGCCTGTAAAGTCTACAAATGGGGCTGAGTTGGAAAGGTCAGCCCCACAGGTATGTTGGACCACGGCAAAGAGCAAGGTGAACAGATTAAGCTATATAAATATTTAAAGAGCTGTAATTAGGACTAACATGGCCTCGCTCCCAAGGTTCATTATTATACATGCACATGGCAGAAAAGTAACTAATCGTGACCTTTTTCTACTTGCTTTCCCTTATGTTTTTGACAGAGTGTTTTCACTCCCTAAGATGCTCCTGGTTGGCACTGCCTCCCTGGGAGGGACCAGAAGATCATGCATGGCTTTCTGTGAGGCCAGGAAAAATCCTGGGGAGATTTCAGAAGTAAGTAAGGGGGCTCTCACCCAGGCATCACTCTGTGCTGCTGGGTTCTGGGGCAAGGAGGCAGAGGTTTCCTAGCATGGTTGAAGCTCTCATCCAAAGCTCATCAGGACTAGAAGAGCCCTTGGTAAGGACATCAAGTACCTTAATGTTACAAACACACAAACATTCTCCTCCTGGTGGTACAACTGCAGTCCTTGGCCTCAAGACCAGGTATTTGTGACTCCTAGACTCAGCTGTTACAACTCTCCTCAAGGCATGCAATCTCACAAGCTAAAAACTCTCTCGTTTGTACAAAGCACAATACTCTCTTTGCTTAGCAACACACGTTTCCATGAACACCTCACGCCGCAAGGCACACTGTTGCTTCATTGCTCATCAACCAAGCCTTTGAAAGGTCTCCATCCTTGGACGGAGGAAACCGATGGCACAGCCCCCTCCCCTGCTGCCATGTCTTGCAGCAGCAAACACTTCCCCATGACACGAGAAGCAATGGGACAGCCCAGGGGCTGGGCTACCAGGGAAGCTGTCCTAAGTTTTACGTTCCTCAAAGTGCAGTGGCAGCTCACCCCCTTGGTGCTACCACCTCTAGACAGGAAGAGCACAGGGGGCCAGTCACTGAAGGAGAGCTGCCTTTTCCTTCAGGAAAGGTCTGAGATGTCTTCTTCAGGGGAAGAGGGTGAATGAGTGTCAAAGGCTTTTTTCCAAATACCCTACAGACAGCCCCTGGGGCCAGGTGGGAACAGACCCTTAAATGCTCTCTGCAGTATCCCAGAGATCCTCATTGTGGGCAGCCACACCTCTTGGTGGAACCCAGTCCCTGTAGGGCTGCTGGTGTGGATCAGGGCATACATTTACACCTCATTTTTTAGACCTCCTGCTTTTCCAAACATAGCATTTTAAGCCCATGCCTGTGCCCCTTCCACCACACCCACAGATCAGTAGGAAGCAGCAGTATTACAAGCTCTAAAGCACAACAAGAGCGCCTGCTTTAAACAAAATACGGTGGTGCTGGACAACATCAGGTAGCCCAAAGCAAAACTTCTGATGCTGTGAACCATGTTAGATGGCATTTCCACTTGCTGGTTATCTGTTAGGAAAGGAGGAACAGAGGAAGAAGGGGAAGAGTAAGGGAGGACATGTCTCAGAGAGCCTGGAAGCTTGCAAGCACACCTGTACTGCCCCAGCCAGCAGCCGGCACCCAGACATGCTTCTCTGAAAGTGCCCACAGAACAAGAAAATACACACACAGGAGAGGTAAAAAAAAAAAAAGACATTTTAAAAGAAAAAGAAAAAACTTGTTTGCTGCCCAGCTCTTCCCTGTGGCTAAATTAATTGGGTCTTACTCCTGCTGTCTGCACACCGGCAGTACTCCCACAGCACTGACTTTAATAGGAGTGCAGATTGCAGGATCAGGCCCATGGTGTCTTGGAAAAGATGAATAACAATCACTATGTGGAGAAATACTGCAGTTTGCAACTCAAAGAACACTTTAAATCTGCTTAGCAATTTGTAACGCCCACAGTAGCACACTGTGTAAAGCTGCAGTTATGAGACAAATCACTTCTCCATTAGCCGCGGCGCCACGACGTGCCTTATGGCAGCACGCACAGGGAGCAGGGAGGGACAGAGGGGAGGGGGACACCGTGTGCGGGGCGGTGTGAGGAAACGAGAGGTTTGCTTCTGATGGCAGCAGCTGTGTTATCCCTTTATGGTTATGTTTGGGACGCAGATCCCCATATAGCCTGATTCCATTGTCCGTCCATCTGCAGACAGTTTTGCCGCCTCTCAGATCTAACCATCTCCCACTACTGGTGATTTCTGGTCAAAAGCATGCCTGGAAAAAGTAAATTATGTTAATTTTTTTTTTTTCCAAATTATGATATGTGCAAATGGCAGTGGTGTCTGCTGAAGCCAGTCCGTCCGTGTTCCTTCAGCCACCCAGTGTGCTGCTGGTGGTTATCCAACCTCACCTACACATGAAACATCCCCCTGCCGTTCCAAAGTGCAACAGTGGGGCTATACAAACTCATTTTACAGTACTTCCTCTTTCTTATTTAAGCCTTTGACACTCTGCTGATCTTCTGGAGGTGGAAAACATCTCCAGATGCAACATGCTCTTGGTTGACTTGGTGTTGTTTCACACTAGCAGGAGGCAGGAGTAAGCTGCAGGTCCCGGTCTCAGCCACCACAACCTGGTGTAATCAAAAGGTAGCTGATCTGCACCCACTGCCAACCTCGCCTGGATCACATCAAGGGCAGGCAGCTTGGGCAAGCATCGGGAGTCCGTGGGCAGAGGGGCACCAGGAGCCCATGGTGGGGAGCTAGAAGTGTTGCTGTCAGAGCTAATTCTCCTGGTTGTCATGGGAGGACTGGTTCTGGGGAGCCTTGTGATGTCTCATGAGAAAGAAAGGTCTCAGGAGAGAGCCAAAGTAATCACACTGAAATAAGCCAAGAGAAGCCAAAGGGAGACCAATGCTGATGTTCAGCCTCCAAAGCAGGTAATCATGATATGTTATGGCAAACCAATCTTGATCCACAGACCGAAGCCTGAACCCATTCTCATGGCCAGCTGGCATCTCAGTGGTCCTCTCAAATTTGGCAGGGAGCAGCAGTAAGTGGAGATCTTCCCTTTAATTGTACAGAGAGGGGGCAGAGCTACTAATTCTGGAGCCAGCAAACCCTGTGGCTGAACACTCAACACTGCCACAGTGGTGGTGAAGGGTGGGTTTAACCTCCCCTTGACACTTCTGACCCTCTTGTCTCCAAACTCTCCCATACTCCAGGTGCAACAAGCCTCCACCACCCTCCAGTTGTAACTCAAAGAGTAGCAGATAATAACAAAAAGCATTGGCAGAGGCACTGCCTGAACCACAGACATCAGTTGCAGGACACAATTTACAACTAATTCTTCACCAAAGGCTTGGCCAGAGTGACCTGGTTCTGAAGTGCCACAGAGCACAGCTCTCTGCCAAGAAAAGGAAAGATCTTGGACATGCTAGAAATAAGTGTGGCTTGAAATTCAGAGAGAGGGAGGACAGTGAGCTATCTTGAAGCATCTGCATGAGCTGTATGATGACATTTAAGCCTGACAAGGCCGTTGAGAAGGTCCAGGCAGGCTGGGGAATTAGACAAAAGGGCCAGGGTCTTGGTGGAAGCTTTTATCTTATTCCTAGGGAAGGTGTTTGGAGACCTTGAATGAGAAGAAAGGGTAGCAAGATAAACAGAGTAGGCAGCTGAATCCCCTCAAGATTTTGAAACAGTGATCAAAGGAAAATGCAAATGAGGAACATGCCCTCAGAAAGGCAAAGGAAAAAGACTAGTGGTTATCAGGTATTAGAGGAGGTATTTCAGCTCCTCCAGGGAATCCAGCCTGTCCCACACCAGGAAAGCACAGGTTCATGCTTCAGGGAGAGCATGGGCAGGGGCGAGCAGAAAAGCCGTGTATCCTCCTTGTAATGCTACAGGAGCTACAAGTTGGATCTGGGATAGCGTGGAAGGATGTGTATTAAAAAAAAAAAAACAAAAACGAAAACAAAAAACCCAAAAACCAACAGATTTTATATGTAAAGAAAAAAAATTCATGGCAAGGGTGGTCAGATACTGGAACAAATCATGTACTGAGGTTGTGCAACCACCATTCTTAAAGATGTTCAAACTCAGCTAGGAAAGGCCTTGGGTAACCTGGTTTGATCTTGAAGTTAGCCTTGCTTCGATTGGGTTTATTAGTCCAAATGATCCCTGGCAGTTCCTTCCAACCTAAATTTCTCCATGATTCTGTAATTTTATGATCTGAAATGATTCTGGGTACTCTTTTAAAGTTTCAAGATGTTTGCCTCCTGTACTACAAACCCAAGTCCTGCAATACCTTGGACTTAGAGAGCTGGAAGGGAGCTTACAAGAAAATGCAGGACATTCACCAGCTTAGAAAAACCTAAGAGTTTTGCTCCTAGAATTATTCTGAGAACCAAAGTCAAATTTCCCCATTTTGCTCACAGACCGGGGTGGATCACATGTCCATGCTCCACTTGTGAATGTAAAGGATTTTATCAGCATTTCCAGTGGGCCATACATCTCTGCTTGCAACAGAGCAAGTGAACAACTCTGCTTCTTGCATGTCATCAGATATTTTTACTTTACATCCCCTCTTAAGAAAAGTTTTAGTACTGGGTTTGGGTAGTACTGTGCTGATGGGGAGAAGCAGGAACATTTTGTACACTCAAGATCCCTTTGCAGACCATCCTGCCAGCCTCAGAAGCCAGTGTTTGGTCACGATGTGTTTCAGTCAGCCTGATCACAGAAACACAGAATGGTCTGGGTTGGAAGGGACTCTAAGGATCATAGAGTTCCAAACCCCCTGCCACAGGCAGGGCCACCAACCTCCACGGTTGCACCTAGACAAGCCTGCCCAGAGTCCCATCCAACCTGGCCTAGAACACCTCCAGGGTTGGGTCATCCACCACCTCTCTGGGCAACTTGTTCAGCATCTCACCACTCTTTCCATGAGGAACTTCTCTCTGATACCTAACCTAAGCCTTCCCTCCTCTTATCTTAAATCCATTCCCCCTTGTCCTACCACTATCTACCCTTGTAAAAATATGTTTGTCCTGATCAAAGAGCAAGACCCAGGTCATGAACCCTGTGGCCTTGATTCAGAGCAGCAGCAAGAGAAATAAAAACTAAAATAAACCTCAAAAATAAAAGTGGGGGAAAAAAATATACCATGACACAGGCTAGTCCTCAGCAACACCAACAGCAACATTTGAGTTCAAGCTGGTACTGGGGCATATCATGCATGACCAGGATGCCTTACCTTGCAGCTGTCAGTCACCCTGGACCAAACACCTCAAACAGATAGCATTTGATCATTATTTCTAGTCTTGAGGCTTCACTAGAGGACAAGCACCCTACAAAGACAGGTATTTATTATGTGCACAAAATATGCTCCCTCTCCTCCATCATCATAGTGAAATTTCCAGTCAATTTTCTCCCTTAACCCACATTTTTGCAGCACGTAATTTTAAATGAAGGAAAGAAAATGAGAATCAGCTGCTTGATGGCTAGTGAAGGGCCTGGGATGTCAGCAGCAACCCCAGGCCAAGAAGGAGTAATAGGCAGAAGAGGTCAGAGGTTTCAAATAAATGTAGGTTATCAGAGAGCTACGGAAATAAAGAAATGAATCACATTGCTCTCATCACCAAATATGAGGTATAAATAGAGTTAATCAGCACTGAATAAAAGCATATTAACTCAAGGAGAATTATTCATGCACTGCAGGTGTTTTCCCAGACCCTGTCCATGGAAGTAATGAGTGAGAGCAGTAATTGGTGTCCAGCCCATCTCTAGCCAGTAGCTATTGCCCCTTCTGGACTGAATTAATCTTCCAAATTGCTATGCTGCTTTACCACACATATTTCAACATAATGATCTTTTACTTAGTATTATTTTTGGTAGCTAGCAAGTTATCAAGATTGATAGCATCCTTTGCAAGAGAAATAAAGAACCCAAAGGGAACTGATAATTCATTGAACTTTTGAACTACCTCCAAGTCACCTCTCTGGGACTTGAAAATTATGATGTATTATTTATCCAGCCCTGGCTGTGCCTCTCACAATGTGGTAGGAAGCTTCAGGAGAGTAATAACAACACAGGCCCTGGATGCTTTCCCTGAATACTCACAGGAGAGAGCCTGCTACTAATCTGCCTTTCAATAAGGGCTGTATTTTTCCTTTGTAGACACTTAATAAACCATCAATTTCTATGTGCTGAGTTACCAATGCAGCCTTAAGTTCCCTTCACCTTGGTCAGCTGAGCTGCTGTGGCACAGACAGTGTTTTGAACAGATACTGATGACTTCCTTGCCCTCTGGGCCAAAGCCACAGCTGGAGAGCAGTGTAGGTGAGAGGGACCTTGGGGGTCCTGGTGGACAGCATTAAGACCATGAGCCAGTGATGTGCCCATATGTCCAAGAAGGCCTATGGCAGCCTGGAATGTATTAGAGGGGGGGTGGCTAGTAGGTCAAGAGAGGTCCTTCTCCCCCTCTACTCTGCCCTGGTGAGACCACACCTGGTATATTGTGTCCAGTTCTGCACCCCTCAGTTCCAGAAGGACATAGAACTCCTTGACAGAGTCCAGCACAGGGCCCCCAAGATGATGAAGGGAGTGGAACACCTTCCTTGTGAGGAAAGGCTGAGGGAGCTGCATCTCTTCAGTTTGGAGGAGACTGAGGGGTGACCTTCATTAATGTTTATAAATATGTTAAGGGTGAGTGTCAGGAGGATGGAGCCAGGCTCTCTTCAGTGATGGCCAGTGACAGAACAAGTGGAAATGGTTTCAAACTGGACCATAGAAAGTCCCATCTTAATATACAGAGGAACTTTTTCACTGTGAGGGTGGCAGAGCACTGGAACAGGCTGCCCATAGAGGCTGTGGAGTCTCCTTCTCTGGAGACATTCAAGACAAATCTGGACATGTTCCTATGTGATTTAATCTAGGTGATCCTGCTCGGGCAGGGGAGTTGGACTAGATGATCTTTGGAGGTCCCTTCCAACTCCTAACGTTCTGTGATCTGTGACACCAGGACCCCGCGGGCCGCGGCAGAGGCAGCAGCCGCCTTTCCTTAAGTCCGGGCTCCCTCTCGTGGGCCTCCCCACAAAGCACAGCTCCGGCGGCCCCGNCCCGGCAGCCCTCGAGTCCGCCGGCCCCCGCCATCGCCGCGGGAGTTGGGAGTGGAGGGTCTGAGGAACACAGCGCGGCCTGTGCTGCGGGACCCGGCCAGGTGCATCGCTGCAAGACAAAACAATTTGAGTTTCAGCTTCGCAGCCATGCTCATGTCCCCAGCTATGGGGAGCTGCTCTTTTCGTGCTCATGCTTTCAGGCCTTACACAGGTTTTAGGGGCTGATGTGCTTTTTCCCAAGCTATCGTAGTTGTCACACCTCCAACCTTTCAGGCACTCCCTCAAGCTAAAGTCTGTGGTAGCTGTGTCCCTGGCAGTGCCGCAGCATTTCCTTCCCCTGTGCCATGGGGTTGGGTCTGCCTGTCTGTGGTATCCTCCATCTACCCCAGAACCTGGCTTAAATCTTCGTCTAAGTCCTCAGAGGGCAGCACTTGCAGAGAGCGTCCCCCTCATTCCCAGCCTGTCTGCCAGCTCCTCTGCCCCGGCTCGACACACTTCAACCCAGCTGTCATGCCCTTCTAACCACCTGTGGTCCTGCACCTGTTTGGCAGCCCTTTCATCCCTCTTCCTTCTCTCTCGGCACCTTCTAAGCTGTTATCTGCCAGGGTGCTGTCAGCAGTGCTGTCTGCCTCTGTCGCCTGACCCCTTCCTTTCATTCCTGTGCCCCCAAATCACCTGAAAATGCACTTATCCTCCTTCACTCCTTCCCTTCCCCTCTTATGTTTTCATGTTTTGGTCCCAGCTGTATCCCTTATTCCAACTGTAGCTCATTCTGAGAGGCAAATGAAGAGTGACAGGCCCTGCTACTGAAAGCTGCACTAGGGACACAGAGATGATGTGAAGCTCGGACATGCCTGTAGGGGTGGGGCTGTGAATAAGGGTCTGCTGCTTTGCTGCAGGTAGTTATCTACTCAGGTAGATATCTACTCAGGTAGATAACTGAGCCTTCTTTTCCTTCCTGCCTTTGACTGTCCTCCATATTTCAAACTTAAGCTGCTGAGTGCAGGACAATTTCTTATTGTTGTGTGGTAAGGTGTCAGATTTGGAGAGGTCCTGTTTTCTGTGCGAATCTAAAGCCTTATGACAACACAAATTATAACAGCAGCGTACAGAGCTTGTAAAATAAACCTTTGGCAACTGGGTTCTTTGTGAGGTGATGTTTCCTAGACTTTCACACACTAAACATCCAAGAGCCTTGCAGCTGCCCCCAGCACAATTTATTTCAATTCCATCTCATTTTCCACTTGCAAGATACTCTGTAAGACTTAGTGACAGCATGTGAAAAAGGAACTAGAGAGTATTTTGTTGTAGAACAGCCACTGAGCCATCCGATATGCTTGATGTACTGTATTCAGAAACATAAATCACTGAGTTCTGGAAGCTGTGGAGAACAGTATCATTTGGTGATACTTCTGCTTTACCCTTCTCACCTTTTAGTTTTCTTTGTGCTCCCTGGTGCATTTAGCAAGGAGGAGTGTGCCTGGCCACAGCTGGATCTTCTGTGCCCCAGATCCATCCAAGAACTCTTCTGCCTCACGGTACAAAGGGTGCAAGTGAAGTGGAAAATACATGATCTCTCTGAAAAAAATCACTGTTTACATGTCACTTGCTCAGGAAATTTAGCAAGGATTGTACATGTTAGAAATGTCTGAAGCCTTTGGGAAACAAAACAAGGCTGTTTCTCTGTGGTGTCATTCAGACTGGCGGGTTTACCCATCAAGGTGGAAGTTGGCTAATAGATAGCAAGATAGTTCACAGCTGACAGAGGAAATTGTTTTTTCTTTGGCTGGTTCAGTGTCTCTTTGGTCTGGTCATCCAGATATCAGCAATGTCAACTGCCATGGATCTAGAAATGCCTTTGTGCTGACCTTGCTCGTTAACCATTGAAAAGACACCAGATATTCAGTGGGAGGCAGGATTTTCTCTGGGGAGAGCATTGGGGAAACAAAGTCTTTGTGCAGAAAATGTTGGCAAACAAAAATCGGTGGCTTAGCAGAAGAGCTCACAATATTATTGTCCCCACCCAGCTCAGCATGCCAGGGGACACCTTGCTCCCTCCAAGCTCAGGTTTCCTCAGCTTTGCTAGAGACCATGGACCAACCCTGTACCAGGTAGTGCAGAGATGCCTAGCCCTAACCCACAAGAGTCAAGGCCTTATGTGCATTTAACGTCTTGTGCACCCTGTGGGACCAGCCAAAAGCTGAGAAAAAATGTATTCAAATACAGGGTTAATTGTTGAGCAGTTTATAGGATATCCACCCCATGGACCGAGTGATGTCTCCCACAGCAAAGTGGGTATTTGCATACAAAAGTACCTGTATATGCATGGGGACCAGAAAGCCAATGTGGCTACTCCCACCGTATATATTATTTAGTGACGTGGCATTGACAGGATCTGAAAGAAGTAGCCTGCAACAAAATAAAGAGCAAGACAGAAGAGCTGAGTTGGGCTGTGAAAGGTGCAGCTATCTGATTGCCTTAGGACTTTCTTGAAAAAGACCCAAAGCAGAGAAGGCAGTGTTTGCCAATGTTACCCAGAGAAAGTAGTCACTCACGTTTCTTCTGTCTCCATCCTGGAAGCCTGCAAAGCGCTTCCCAACACATTCTTTTATCAGAAGGATGAATGCTGACCAGTGCTTGGCTGCTCGGTGCATTTCAAGTTGGGAATATGCAGCTAAATGAAGCAGCATGTGCTCTCCATCTGCCTCTCCCCATCTCCTTTGTCTTCAGGAGTTATTTATTGCCCAGGAGCAGCAGTGAGAGGTTGGGTGTTGGTCCTTTTCTTTGATTCCTTTGATGCTGGATCCATTTTTATTTCAGAGGACCACGCTCTGGACATACAACAAATTGAATGACAACATGGTGCTTACCCCAGACTCAGCCTCTTTGAATTTGGTCAGCGGACAAAGGGGCAGCAATCAGAGGAAGGATGGGACCAAAAGTGTCCTGAGGAAGCCCTGGCATCTTTGTGCTGTTTCTATCAGTGCAAGAAGTCTGAAGATTTTGATTCTGCACATCAAAGTCAAAGGTGAAGGCAAGCAAATAGAGTTAATTCACTTCTCATTTCCATGGTAAGAGTTTACTCTTTCCTTATCAGGTGCCTAGAGCCCCAAACAGAGATGAGTGCTTACTTTTATTCACCACTGTAGCACTGATTCTGTTTCAGGGGCAGGTTTGGGGCTCTTTTTTCTATTTGTTTTTCCACTTAATGTTATACAAAATAGGTGAACAAGGTCCTCTCTAGCCTTAGCCCAGCAGAGGCAACCAGCAGGAACTTACATGAGACACAAGCACACACTTTCCCACCCTGCAGTTGTGGGACTTTTTTGATGGTTGTATCTAGAACTTTGTGCTGACCCACATTGGTGGTCCCTTGGGACCTGCTGGGTGGGCATCCCACTCACTTTTGCTGCACACTGGTGGGCTCCTTGGTAGGCTCCTTGGTGGGTCATGCAGGGTGAGGTGCTGTGGAAACACACCTCCAGGGATGGTCCCCTCCTGCCTGAGGGTCTTCATGCAAAAGAATGGGACAAGGGACTTCATCTATGGCCATAAAGCAGGTAGCAGCTGCAAAACTGGCCCCTTTGCTGCCCATCATTAATCTCCTCTCCACTTGTCCTGGTTCACCACAAAACCTCTATTAGGAAATTGTGGAGATGACTTAGGAGAGACAGCTACAGTTGGCAGGTGGATTTGGGGAGAGCTTTCTAGCAGCTTCTGAAGGATGAGGTAGGAGCATAACCATAAAGAGCAGAAGACTACAAATCAGATATCAATACTGCCTACACAGGGGAAGTAAACTGGCTGAGGAGTGTACAGCAGGGTACACAGTGTCTGTCTGGAAGAAAGCTTCTGAGATGAGGCAAAATGGCATGGCCTATGGCAATCTTACCACGCAGCACAAAAATTACCTCTCCTTTTCTATACTTAATTTTTAGCAATAATTAGCAAGGTCTATTCAGGTAGGCTGAACTATTTCAGCCTACAACTTTGATGCCAAGCTGCAAAGCTGGACTGTTGAATCTACAAACTTAGAGCTCCTTAGAAGAGCTGGTGGCTGCGAGGTGTATGTCCTGCTCATCCCCACACCCAGGCTTGTGCTCACATGTCAGTGTGCACGAAACCAGGAGTGGCACCATGGTTTCATCTGCAGTGATCCTGAGCACCTCAAGCTCTGACTAACTCCCCAGGCCCTCATGGGCCGCTGGCTTAGGAGAGCATTTGCAGTTAGTTAGGCTGGAGAAGTCCAGTCACAGGCAGCAATGTGGCATCTCATTGCTTGATTCATTCATCTTATTCGATAACCATTACAGAGGGAGAAACATGCTGGAAAGACATAACATCTGACAGGCGGAAAGCGGACAGAAGCCTGGCCGGCGTGGTTCCTGCTCCTGCTGGGGTTACAGCGCAGGGCTGCGGCTGTGAGACACGCTGCGGTTAGAGGGCACGGTCACGGGTTCCTGCTGCGGCTGCGGGGTCTGCAGCAGACAAGCGGAATCAGCAGGCACTGCGTGAACGCTCTGCTCTACCTGGGCTTGCACTGAGCAAACCCACTGGATCTGGGTTTAGGAGTGGGGAAAATGGCCCTTCTGAATGAGGGTTCTGGCTGGAAACGATGGATAAATAATGAGAAGCTCCTATCCTCTCCCTGGCTGCTGCTGGGGTGATTTATGAGCCGGTTTATGGAGACAGACGTGCAGTAGTGATTGCCTGCTCCTCTCTGCAGTGCAACGCAGGATGCAGCTGGCAGTAGCTGAAGGGCAGAAAGCGCTGCTGTGTGGTCCCCATGGCTGGGAAGTGACAGGCCCACTGCTCCTGACCCCAGAGAGACGTGTGCTGGGGTCCTCCTCCGGGATAACACCCAGCTCAGCGGTCACAGCAGCCACATCCTGGCCTCTTGCGGGTAGTCAGGGCTGGAAAAATTGTATTCACAAGGCAGCTGAGATATTCAAGGGGTCAGAGCTGCAAGGATGCTCTTTTATAAATCAAGTGTGTCTACTCACTACATCTTCCCAATCAGTTCCTGGAGGGGGGTGGGGTGAATAAAAGCCTTTTTGTCTTAAATTCATGTTTGGGGGCTTGCTTTATGGTTCTGAGTCAGTATGTTTAGACATGCTTTGCAAAAGAGCAACGGAAAAGGAAAAGCTCTGCAAACTGGTCATGCATTTTAGAAGCCTCATCCTTCAGCAGACTAAAGTCAAGTGACAATAATCCGCTCCGGTCTCATTTATTTTAGGCTTCTTTTCAAAACAAAATGTGGAAAGCCATCAGAATACTTGGAGTGCATTAGACAACCCGGTATCTTTGCCTGGGCAGGTCACAACCTGCAGACTTTCCCATGTGCGGCTGATTTGAATGTCCACATCCTTCTGCCGCTGCGCAGGGCTGTGTGTCAGGACAGCAGACTGCTTAGGCCAAGGGCAGTTTGCACGATCAGCTCAGTAGCATTTCATTCTTGTCTTGCTTTGCAATAATAAACACAATAATTACAATCAGCATTATCACCCTAGTTAGTTATTATTGTTATTTGACTTATTATGATAATTTGCATTATCGCATGAGAGCCTCTCTGTATTCCAAGTAACCACACTGGATCGGGAAGATAAATTGGCAGTCAAGCTGCCCATTTTAATCAATTCTCTCATCTTAGCAGTGGCAGCACTGGTCCAGCCTGCATGCAGAGCAAAGGCCTGCCAGCTGAGGACACTGACAGTTTGCTCAGCTGTTCATCTCCTCACTTGACTTATCCCAGTAAATGAATTTCCACTGGGAAGCCAAGGAACAGGTAGGCTCCTGCACGAGCCTGCCACACTTGTAATAATGCGAAGGGAGAGACACACCAAAATCCCAATAAAAACTCGGGAGTAGCTGGGGACACAAAGAGACGCCATGCAGGGGTCAGCTGGGACAAGAGAGGTTTCTTCACCAGGGCTGTGTGGAGGGAGAGGAGAGATGCCTGTGATGGGGACAGTGGGGTTTGGCTTGGAGCCCTGCTGCTGCTGCAGAGGTGAGGGGAGCAGGCTGGGGTAAGGTACCACTGGCCACATCTCTTGCATCATTTAGTTAAAAGGGTGACAGAACTGCAAAGAACATTTGTCTGTGACTTGTATCACTGGTTTCCATGGAAAATATTGTGTCAGAGGGGAGTATGAATTCAAGGCAGGAAAAAGCTGAGGAATTGGAAAAGCTGGGTAATGGGGCTGCTACTGCTGAGCGAGGGCATCTGGGAAAAGGCAGGTCCAGGATGGCACCAGTATCTTACTGGTGGGCTTTCTTGGAGGTCAGTTTGCACATATGGGCTGCACTGCTGCTTGGACAGCTGTGGTTTCCAGCAGGCTGCAGTGACAAATAAATATAAATCCTTACCTTGCAAAGACCTCTCCCCCAAATCACCCCTCGAGGTCTCCCTGGGCACCCACCACCCCCTGTCAGCCAGACCCCTGCATCCCGAGTCCATTGATCGCCCCTGGAGCCCTGGCATGGCTCGGCTCCCACGTCACTAGAGGGCACTCAGGTTATTTTTTCCACCAAGCCTTCACTATTAATATTCATAACATGCGCCACGCTCTTGGGGCGGGTTGGCAATATTCTCTTGTGGGAGCAGAGAATTTTTTTCCAGCTGGTTTGCAGGGAGCAGGAACGATCGCAAAGGCAGCGCCTGTTTTCAGAGGGGATGTCGCAGGGGATGATGGCAGCACCAGAAACAGTGCCTGCACAGCGCAGGCTGCTGCACCCACCACACGTCAGACCCCTTCAAAGTGGTGCAAGAGAGAGCTCTGCCCTTTCAGTAAAGCACTAATTGCAGCCAAGTCCCAGCCTCCTGGAGCTTCAAATAAAGTCAGAGTACTGACACATCTGAAGCTTGGTGCCTGGTGAAGTATGAACCAGCAGCATGGGCTTTTGTTTGCTGCCTCCGAAGCAGATTACTAACGCAGCAGTGAAGTAATATACTTCTACAGGGATCTGGAAAAGACCCTTTAGAAATAGGGGATGTGAGTGATGAGCTGCCTGGATCAAGAGGCTCTGCTCCAGGCCTCACATGGGGGGGTTTTCCTCTATTTGGACCTGATGCTAAGGTTCCTGGTGACCTGGTGTGCTGCCCTGGCTCTGGTATCCCCAAGAGAGCAGAGGGTCCAGCCATTGCCCAGGCACCATCCTAAACTGGAGCAGCACCGCTGCCCTTGACACAGGCACCAAAGGCCAGTCACCCTGGCTCAGAACCATGCTCTGCACTTCCCCAGCTGCAGGATGCCCCACACCAGGCCCTCCTGCCATGTCCTGCAGCACAGAGGCACACACATGAGCACGCAGGGCACCGCTGGCAATGTCCAGGAGCAGCCAGCAGCTGCCATGGGGTATGGCTGGAGGAGCAAGGCTGCAAGGGGCACTGAGGGCTACTGCTCCCACATTCCCCCTGCTGACAGGCCGGCCCTGGCCCAGGAGTTGAGTGACTTGTGGCAAATTCACTGGTGGCTCCTCCACCAACAGCTGAACACTTGGCTGAGGGCAAAGCCTTCGCCCTCCCACGGGATGCCAGAGCTCGCACAGGAGGGTCAGTCTCATCCTGAGCCTTTCCTTGCCAGCAGCAAAGTGTGTGTCTCTCCTCTGATGAAGCACATTTCCATCTCACAAACCACGTCTCATTAGCAGTAATGCTTTCTAAGCTGTAACTAGTATTCAAATCAAAGAGAAGTAGTGTATTTTCCCTTATTTATTTCCACTTTATTTGCACTGGAGTAGCAGCTAGAGGCTCTGATTGGGACCCCCTTGTGCAAGACATAATGAAAAGATGGTCCCTGCCCCAAAGAGCTTCCGGCTTAATTACTGAACAAGACACAACAGATGGATGCCCCATACAGACAGGGAGGAGCACAAGGTAACAGGGAGACAATTATGATTAGCTTAATAAGCTGCGGTCACAGTACAACAGCTGCCTGCCATTGTCACTAATTGTCATTCCAATTGCTATGAAAGAATTCTTTCAGTTTAATCAGGAAACGTTCTCCCTCACTCACTGGGAGAAAACCCAGATATTTTCCCGTGTCTCACTTCTGTGTGAAACCACCCTCCCAAGGCTGGCGATCCAGGGCACCTTGACTCTGGCAGTGGTGCTTCTGCCTCTGCTCGCTTCCCATCTGGCCCTGAGACATGACTCCCTCCATTCCCATCCCTGCCTGGTCTCATCATGAAAAGGATGGAGGAGCTACACATGATGGTGCTAGCAGGGCTGCAGGGACACCGTGTACCCAGCCCCACACAGGAGTGAGCAACAGGAGGAGGTCTTGTTGATGGAGGTCTGGTACTATTCAACCACAACCTGAGGGTTAAAACCACCTATTATTTTCTCTCTCTCTCTCTCTCTCTCTCTCCCACAACTCAGCATTTCTCATTTGCTCTGACACCACTTGCAGTGTAAGACCAAATTACCTTTCATGGTTAAAGTAACCATCACACTATTAAGTGGTATTTAATTCAAAACTGTTCCCATCTGCAGCTTTCTTGACTAGCTCTTTCTATGTATTATATGTGTGTGTTCCATGTATTTCTGTGTCTGATTCCAGGTTTTGACTGCTTGGATTATTTCAAGGTTCCCAAGCATTGGTTGAGATTGACTTGACCGTGTCATACACACACACTTGGAGGAAGTGGGATTCCTCCATGCCACAGAGGACAAACAGAGGGCACATCTGGCCATCCAAATTGGATTTCTGCTCTGACTGAGCCCCGAAGGAGCCTGTCTCTCTCCAGAAAGCAGAATGAGCCTCGAGAGACAGAGGTTGCAGCCTAGGGTTCAGCCCAGACTCCACCAGGCACAGCTGCCCTGTACTCCTCCATTTCTACAGCTGCTGGCTACAGAATGAGTCCTTCACTTGGCTGTGGTGTGACTAGGACCATAGAATCATAGACTCTTTAAGGTTGGAAAAGATCTCTAAGATCAAATCCAACCATTAGTCCAATACTACCATATCAAATAAACCTTGTCCTGGAGTACCACGTCTACATGTTTTTTTAATGCCTCCAAGGACAGTGACTCCACCACCTCTATGGACAGCTTATTCAAATGCCTAGACACTCTTTCAGTGAATAAATTTTTCCTAATATGCAATCTAAACCTCACTTGATGCAACTTCAGACCATTTCCTCTCATCCTTTTCTAGTTACTTGGGAGAAAAGACCTACCCCCACGTCACTATGACCTCCTTTCAGGTAGTTTTAGAGAGTGATAAGGTAACCTCTCAGCCTCTTTTTCTCCAGGCTAAACCACCTCAGTTCCTTCAGCTGCTCCTCTTAAGACCTGTGCTCCAAACCCTTTACCAGTCTTCTTGGTACCATCCTATCTCCCTTCTTCATAAATGCCCATCTTTCCTTGGATTGGAAAAAGTTACCTACTGCCTGCTGAGTTACACCCAGGTTCTCGGGGACCTCCACTGGGCTATGCCAGCTCTTGTTAGTCTCTCTCCTTTACACCAGGCTTGCTCCAGGGAGGCAGAAGAGCTGTGAGCATTGCCCTTGCTATCTGCTGCCATGGCACTGCAGAGCTCTGCATTACAGGGACCTTGGCCCAATCTCCCTCCATTCCAGGGGCCTGTATGGACTTTGATCTCCTTTGCTGCTCTCCTCAAGCTGAAGTAAAAGACACCTGTGTAGAAAGCATGGAGTAGGGAAGGAGGATGCATTAGTTTGCACCAGTGAGGATGTGTCCCAGAGGCTCTCCAGTGGCACCAAACCCTCTGTGGCAGCATGGTGAGCAAGAAACAGCAGCCAGGCTGACATCTCCTGCTCAGAGACACTTCCCAGTGATGGTAGGGCAAGGGCCAATGGGTCCAAGCTGGAACATAGGAAGTTCCATCTGAATATAAGGAAGAACTTTTTCACTGTGAGGGTGACAGAGCACTGGGACAGGCTGCCCAGAGAGGTTGTGGAGTCTCCTTCTCTGGGGACATTCAAGACCAATCTGGACATGTTCCTGTGTGATGTCATCTAGGTTATCCTGCTCGGGCAGGGGGGTTGGACTCGATGATCTTTGGAGGTCCCTTCTAACTCCTAATATTCTGATACTCTGTCCTTCTCCCCACAGAGAAGGACAAAGGCCTGCTGGAGAATAACCACTGCCAGGCACACTGACAGTGCTAGCTGGCCATACCATGCTGTGTGGCATGGTGTGCAGGTGTCCTGGAGAGAGGAGACTGATGGTTTGCTGGCTATGATAAAGCTCATCGAGCCTTGAGTGAACTGAGCAGGAGTGAAGGATGAATCTATGTGCGATGCACTCTGCCCGGTGCCATGGGTGGCTGCTGGGCAGGCCTGGCTGTGTCCTGCCTATACAAGCCAGTGCAGTGCAGTGTTTGCTTTGTACTGTCCTAAAAGCAAGAATTGAGTTGCTTTTCCCTTGCAGCTCAGATCACTCCACATCTTTGGATACTCGTTGTCAGGTCAAGTGTGAATTCATTGTGCTCTTCTTTCCTAGATACATGGCTTTTGTTGGGTCAGTAACCTGCCAGGGTTAGCAGCAAGCTGGAAAGCATCTCTGGTTTGATTTTTTTCCCTGAGCGTTAATAATTCCTTATTTATTCCATTATCAGATAGATAGATAGATAGATAGATAGATAGATAGATAGATAGATTCAAAGATGTTATAACAGCTGCTGCTGAATCATTGCAAAGTGCAAAGACTTCATTGATAAAAATTAGCCCATCACACACTTGCTTACTGGGTTATCTGGGGTTGTATTTCTTTCCTTTCCCTACCCAGTAACTGTTGACATGACAGGTATAAGCAAGATAGAAGATAAAGAGCAAATGTAATTTTAAAATAAAACCTTCTGTGTCAGAAAGTGTAACTACATTGCAATCAATCTGCTGTTACTGTTTTCCTTCTGCTCGAGTGGCTATAAGTCAGGGAAAAAGAGGATGCCACAGGACACAGCGATGTGCTTGCCACAGTCTGGGCCGCTGAACAAGGTATCTTGGGGCCTTGAAGACCGTGACAGTTGGAAATGATTTGCCAGCACATATTTTGCACCATATGTCCTAGCAGTTGAAGTACCTATAAAGCGTGCTTAAGCAGTGATATGCTGCCAGGACAAAGGCTGGTGTTCTTCAGGCTTTCAGCAGCTCTACTGAGGGGAATGATTACAGAAGCTACAGAAATCTCTTGGCTTTTCTCTACCTTGGGAACGTAGCGCTGGTTGAACTTGCCAGCCAGACCAGCAAAAAGGTAAAAGACAACAGAGGCAATTAAAGTCGAGTCAGTGTAGAATTTGCAGAGTTCAAAAATACTTGAACTGATCCTGTCAGAGCAAGACAATATTCCCAAAAGAAAAATGCAGTCAAATATGGGAGGGAGGTGGAGTGGGGAGTAGGGGCGTGGGGGGAAGAAACCCAACATAAACTTGCATTAGGATGAAAATACTGTTAATTCTGAAGGATGCAGTAATCTATTTGAGACAGGTCTTGGTAAATCAGCGGTTCAGTGCCTTTTTTCCAATGATGAGACAGACGATGTGAAATGATGAGAAGTCTTGCATAACTAATTCACTGCAATGTTTCAAAGCTGTTAGTGGGGTGATAGTAAGAGCAAATAGAGAGGATATTTTGTGCCAAGATTTTTAAAAAGCACTTCATAAAAAGAAAAGTTAAAGATTAATTAACTATTGGCTGTGGTATGATAATGAAGTAAAGCTTCTAGTTAGATAGGCAGCTGGCTTAAAAACAGCTTATGAAGGGAGGCTAGGACATGAGCAGACCAGCAAAGCTTTTGATTTTAAGACTTTAATTATCTGTAATGTCTTGTATTTTTAAATGACTAGGTTGGGATATGAAATATTAGTTACCAAAATTTGCAGGTTAAGACAACAGTCAGATTTAATAAGCATGAAGGGAGCTGGTCTGTGTGCAATACAGCTCTGCTCTGAAAGGTGACTGTGAAAATTACATATTGCTATTTCTTTTTACATGGTTATATTTCATGTACAAGCAAATGACAGTTTCATAACCACCTGCTCTGCAAACTGAACTGGAGATCCTTGAACGTCAGTGGGAATCTTTGTAGAGTTGGGTGCTTCTTAGAGTGAATCAGGGAATCAGCCTCTGACTCAAAGCCAATGGAGGAGAGATGGGCTTTAACATTGATGACTAATGAGAAACAATAAATCGGGGAAAATTGCCAAGCTGCAAATAGCACTGTCATGCAATATACTGCCAAGTATTCGTGAGTCCTATTCAGAAAACTTTTGAGCTCATCAGCACTGTATGTAGCTGCAATAGAGCTGGGAGACACAACACTGCCGCTCGTGTTACTGGATGCAGAATCTGCACTGCTCTGCGTGTGGTAGGTACGTTTTGCTGATTATGGCATGACAAAAAAGTAGTAGTTCCACAAATACCGATTTAGGACTGTGTTAAATCTCATGAGCTATGGTAGGTTTCTATGCTGCTCTTCCATTTAAGGGATATTGAAGAGCAGTAAACATATGTTTCATATAGGGGAGACTGCTCAGGAATTTGACAGTTCTGGATAGTGTGCTTTTGTCTGGGTAGTGTTTGAGGCTGAGTGATGGGCTGAGAGAGAGAGAAGAAACTCACGGGCCATTCAAAAACAGAACCCAAGGAGACATACGAAAACCACAGCCTCAGCACTCGGTGGAGAACACAGGGCTTGTGCATCTCTCTCTGCCTAGCCTGGACACAGATTGTTACCCACCCGGTTCCAGGCAGTGGCTGAGAGGTCTCCCAGGGCAGTCAGCAGCAAAACTTGTCTTCAGTCCTGAGTTCGGGAAAGCCTGACTATCTCCCTGGCACAGGGTCTGTCTCTCCTGGGTGTAACAGTCAGATTTCACAGGCCTTGAAGAGCAGTCTCTGACGTGCTCATGCTCTCGTTTTCTTCTTCCCTCCAAACCAGCCATGCAATTTAGGTCACAGCCAACCCTTCCATTATTGTTTCAAACCTCCAAGCCAATAAAAATAGCTTGCAGAGGTTTTAATCTTATCTCCACCACCCTTTTTTTACTTTGTAATTCAGCAGGAATACTCTGTGCACTGCTGCCTCTCATCCTGAGCTTTCCAAGCATCNTTTTTTTTTTTTTTCAAAATTTCTGCTACAAACAGCTCAGTTGTCTGGAAAACAGCCACTTACTCTTCACCTCTGACCACCTCTCTGTTAAGGAGCTCATTAAAGTGTTCCTCTGCCTTTCTGCAATTGAATTCTTTAGAACTAAAAGCTCCCATTTTTGTTCTTGATCGGACTCACTCCCAGTCCCTTCACTGCCACTTTTGTAAAATGCTTACATGCTGTCAGGACTTCTGCTCTACCCAATCATGTCCAGCAAGCCACAAAAGAATATATAGCCTTCATCCTATCAGCTATTTGTGCCTACATTCAGCAATATAATCTCTCTCTGTAAGACACCAAATTGCATTTTGAATACAGACACTCCATCACGCTGCATGTTAACCCTCAGCTGCTTTTGTGTGTCATCTTCCTGGTGTTGTGTGTATCTTGTAGATAGCAACATCTTTCATAAGTCTCATAGAACACTAAGTCTAATCTGAAAGGCTTCTTAGCCCTTCTGTGATGCCCCTATATCGGGTTCCTCAAAGCCTCTGGAGTATATCTATGGCTTTTCTTCATCTGCTTCTTCAGCACGCAGGTATTTCTGCTGTCAGCATTCTTACAAGTCACCATCAGAGCTCCTCAGGCACCTGGTATTCTGGTTGTTCCTGATCTCCTTAGCAACTTGTCTTCTTGTTGTGTCTGTTGTTGTGTCTGTTGTTCCCTCTGCTACAGCAATTGCTGAACCTGATTTCTATGAAATGTGGCGAAAGGACAGAAATGGCAAAGATGATGTCTTCCTGCAAGTTCTGTGCAGGTGGGTGGTTTAAGAGAGATGCTGCATGTGTACCCTTCCAGAGAGAAAGGCAATACTGGCTGCAGCCTTCATCTGCCGGGCCTGGTAACACAGCCAGGATGCTCATGGAGCTCAGTTGAGATCCCGACAGAGGTAGGTGAGAAAGAAGAGGGGAACTGGAAATACTGTCATTAGACAGAAGGAAGTGGTGAATGCTTTGGCATACTGCAGGGCTGGAGGATAAAGGCACAGGAAACATGTGGGTACTGGGCTGGAGTGCTGGACACAGGGCAGACCTGAGGACTGCTGCTGTGGAGATGACAGAGGACAAAGGGAGGGACCAGCATTAGTGCACAGGGCACAGATCCACTGGAAAAAGGCTCCTTAGTTCTGCTGCTTGTGAACTCTCTCCTTCCTGGATCAATACCGGCTGATTGACATGATTAACAGTGACTCGATCTCATTCCCTTGTAATTATTCATAGTGCATGGACTCTTTACCATGCAGTTGCTTTCTTCCCTTGTCTTAGCACTATAGTTCTCCTACCCTTTTCTTCCAACAAATTTGAGAAAACCACCATATATCAGCACAGTGCTTCATGGACTATTCCTGTTACTTCATCATTTGCTCCTGCAGTGACTACTGACAAAGCAGATACTGTGCTCTTTTTTATCCTGAAACAGCAGATTTATTCACTAAGGGCTTCCAAACCCGTGACTGCTAATAACCCAGGCTCATCATAATACTTGTTCACACTGTCTATCATGCTAGCTTGCTTGTTACAAAACAGTGGGTTTGCTCATTTTAACAGACAGACTTCCAGCGCTCCCCACTTTTGCATGGCTGTGACCCTCCTCTGGTCGCGATGCTGTGTTTTGGAGGTGGCTTGAACTGCGTAAGATCAAAACATTCCATCTTTCAAGTTTCTAGTCCTTTTTTCATCATTAGTCATTTGCACATATTATAGTTGGTGCGTTTCCAAGGTGTGTTTGAGTTTCTTACAAATCGGGGCTTTTACAGAAAAGAGATATTAAGCATATGCTCTGACTGTACTCTAAAGGACCAGGCTTCTTGATCTGGCCACTTTCCTGCAGCATGATGGAGGAGTCTGCAAGCAAAATTAGCTGTGTGCCCACGGGAACACAAGGGCCCTTCTGCATGGTCATATGCTGACTAGAAAGGGCCATTAAAACACTATTAGGGATCATAGTTCATGATGTATGAGGCCCACAGCCCTGCCTCAAGGTAGAAAAAATGAAGCAAACCTTCACTGGAGCCCCAGGACTCTTCTCAAGGGGAAATGCAGTACACAGGAGGTGCAGGCAGGGTAGGGCAAGTTGCTCACTTACAAGACATCTGGATTTAACCCACAGAGGCAGGACAGCAACACTGACAAAGCTAAAAGCTGGGATGAATGGTCTAACCAGGCTATGTCTCGGGAAGTAAGGAGCTGCTACAAGGTGTCTCAGACACCAGAATCTGCCTACATGATGTCTGGGTCAAAATTCTGGGATAGGTGTCCATCAAGGACTCAACGTGGCTCAGCCTGTGTATTGCTGCCCCATGTTCCTGTGTGTCACAAGCCAATGCCATCCTCGTGCTTTGCTGGAATTCCATCAGGGTCCCACAATGGGTGCTGCACGTCAGCTCGCTCTGTGGTGGCTGACCAGGTTCTCTAACTATCAGTCTTGGCTCCAGGGGTGATATCCTCTCCAGTCCTGCACAAAGCCTGTTTCTCTCAGAAAAGTTGGCAGTTACATGAGTCAGCAATGTGCCCTTGTGACAAAGGCCGAAGGTATCCTGGCTGCATTAGGAAGAGTGTGGCCAGTAGGTGGAGGAAGGTGATGCCCTGTACTTAGCACCGGTGAGATCATACCTGGAGCTCTGTGTCCAGTTCTGGGATGCCCAGGACAAGACATACATTGTCATAATGGAGAGAATCCAGTGAAGGGCCACTAAGATGATCAAAGAAATAGACCATCTCTCTTGTGAGGAAAGGCTGAGAGAGCTGGGACTGTCCAACCTAAAGAGAAGGCTCACGGTGTGTGGGAGGGTACTTACCATTGTATGGAAATACCTGAAAGGAGATGCAAAGAACACAGAGGCAGACTCTTTTCAGTGCTGTCCAGTGACAGGACAAGAGGCAGTGGACACAAGCTGAAACAAAGGAGTTTCAATCTGAACACCAGGAAATACTTTGCTCTATGAGGGTGACTGAGCACAGTTGATAGGTTGTGTAGCCCTTTCACTAGAAACATTTTCCCAGCCCTGGAGTTATTGACCACAATCCTCAGCAACTTGCTCTAGGTGGCCTTGATTGAGGAGAAGGATTGAGCAGATGACCTCCAGAGGTCTCTTCCAACCCCAAGCCAAACCATTCTGTGATCTGCGTAACTCTGTAATAATAACATAACATAACGTAACGTAACGTAACGTAACGTAACGTAACGTAACGTAACGTAACGTAACGTAACGTAACATAACGTAACATAACATAACATATCATTGAGGATCATATGTTAACAACTGAGCTCCAGCACTTTTTAAAAGGTGAACTCAACTTTCTACTATGACAATGACTGACTACATCTGGAATCTGTCCCTGAGATTCTGCTTGAGCCGAAGCCTTCTACAAATAATTTGCATTTACTCTTGGAAACTACACCCAGCTGGATAGTTCAGAGAAAAAAATGTATTTAAATTAGGTATGTGGATTTGCATCCTAATCATGTTATCATGATTAAATAGTACCTCAGTGTTACCTGAGGCAACCATAGGCTACACACCTAAATGAAACCTGAAATAGTCAAACCCTTTCTGCTTTACATATATTATGTCAGTCCAGATTTTCATATCTGCAGGGCAAATCATAGATTGGCAAGTAGCATTTTAAGGATTGAAAGAGACAGCCTTGTCCAGGACAGGCACCAATTAACTGCAGTAACGATGGATGCTTTGAAATTATATATCCTGTTGCTGGACCATCACAAAATTAAATCTAGGTCTTGTCCTACTCCCAGAATAATCAATATCAAAACCTTGGGGTCAACTGGACATCAGTGGATTTCAATGAAGTTATGACTATTTCTACCAGCTGAAAATTTGCCCTGGGGAATGTAGTTATTGACATCATGAGTCTCTCCAATTTGGTATTGATTCCAATAAAGTCATAACAATTTACTGTAGCTGAGGATCTGCACCTCTTCCCGCTTAACATCAGGAACAGAAGCAGTATCTATTATATCATTAATTCTCTCAGAGCAATCACAACTTCATGCTCCTCTGGGCTGTCCAGCCTGATCACCCAGCCTGTGGCAATGGCCACTGCACTCGGAAAGGTCTCAGTTTCCCCAACTTCAAGT
Source organism: Heliornis fulica (assembly GCA_013399135.1). Lineage (NCBI taxonomy): Eukaryota > Metazoa > Chordata > Aves > Gruiformes > Heliornithidae > Heliornis > Heliornis fulica. The sequence continues at coordinate 288,155 of VXBZ01012763.1, read as the reverse complement.
TGTTCTAAAACATGCAGATCATTTCAACATCGTGCAGAGACAACTCTAGATGACTAAAAAGAAAACACAATAAAAGTGTGGAGACTGCAGATAGCTTTTCATTGCCAGGAGTGGTTGAGGGCTGGTGAATGCAGACCAAGCTGGAGACCCGTGAAGGACCTGCACTTGTTCTCTTCTTCACTGAAGCTGGAGAGCAAGGCTTGCTGCTTCTCCTTCTGAGGGGGTGCATGCACTACCAGAAGCATTGCCAGTCACCATTCAACCCCCAACCACAAATTAGTAGGTGCATGTCTAGGCCTTCAGGGTCCTCCCTGGCTTTTTGTCCCCCTTCCCCCATGATTTCCTCAGGCAGCATGATCTCCACAGACCCCTGAGTTCGGTGCCACCACCCACTCCTGCAACATCTGCTATTGGAGGACGTGTAGCTCATAGCTAGTCCCAAAGAGAAGAGGGTCAACATATGGGATGACAGGGGACAGCCCTCAGCAGTGAAGTGGGGATAGGGGAGAGATGAAATATTTTCCATGGGTGGGGGTGTGGTGGTGGCTGGGAGGTGGGTAGTACGGCAGGAGCAGCATTCCTGCTTGCCTGCAGTGCTGTGAAGTTCATGTCTCTTCTGAATTCTTGTCAATGTTATTACAAATCTCAGTAATTGCTGGTGTAAGGTGTGAGACGGAGGGCTTCAGCACAGCTCTGCTGAGGCAGAGTAAGGTGGAAGCCAAAGATAGTAGCGTCTGTGTAGATCCAGACTGAGTGCCTCTGGATGTGTAATGGTGCAGCCAGGATCATCCTGAAGCTTGGGTGAAATCTGGGTTCAGAGCAAATGAATAGGAGCAAAATGTCTTTTTTGCACATTGTCAGAAAAATCACTTTGTTTTTGGAAGTGGGTTTATCGAACAAAAAAGTGAGAATTATCAGGAGCAGCCTTCCAGGATATTTGATACTGCAGCTGGTACAGTTATTTTTTTTCACTGTCCCAGGACACTGTGAATAAATCAAAGCCATTTTGGTCCCACCTCTGCCTTTCTGAACAGCACTTGTAAATTTATAACAAAGAACCATCAGCTGAGGATGGTTTGCCAGGCTGTCATTACTGAAGAAGTAAAAGTATTTTCTGCAAAATATCTCCTGCTGCTTTTAGGGCAGTGTATGACTGTATTTTTCCTGAATGCTATTTATGCTTTGCCTGTATCTTAGAAATAGATTGGAATATTTTCTGATTTCAACTTCTCATTATCACAAAATGATTAACTATGGATTGTCCATTGTGGAGAGGGAACCAGGGAAGAGAATACAATAGAACTTGCTTTTTATTTTGATTATACAGTCTCTGAAAATCAAAGACCACTTTGTCATAGAAGAATGAAGTGTGTATTAAAGTAGCATTACTTAAAATGTAAAAATATTTCATTCAAAGCAGACTAGTTCTTTTCCTTGTAGGTAGACTTAGTTGTGCTTATCTCCATGGGAACGCTCCTATTAAAGTCAGTGACAGATTTTTAAAGGTTCAGGAGAGAAGACGGGAGAAGTTTTATTTTTCATCTCCAGTCATTCCTCTCAAGACATTAAAAAATTAATAAAATGCAGTATTAATTTAAAATGTAGTATGAATAACTCTGCTTCGCTCTTTCTCAGCAATCCAAGAGAACTAATCCTGCAGATTAGCTAAGTAAAAGGAACACATTTCCCATCTATTTCTTTGGATGTATCACCTAAAACACATCTTATTCTCTGCAACAAATGGTACTACTGTCAGCTTGCCTGAACCAGAGTGCCAAAAAAAACCCCAACCCACCAAATAGAATCGGATAATCTTAGGCTAACATCAACTCAGGCGCAAAAATTGCCTCTAGCAACACGATGCTTTTCACTCTCAGTACAAAGATTGATCTGACTGAGCCTGGCAGATGTGAAGCTGCAGTAAAACAACACTATTAAATGACAAAATGGCAGCTGTACAGAGAGCAAGACATGGCACTGCTACTTGCAAGATGTCATAATTGTCGACAAGGATTTGGGGTTTTTTAATCTCGCCCCTGTACCACTGCTTCCACCTCCTCTGAAGATGCCTGAAGCAGCATGAGTGTAAGCAGGGGGTTATGCTTTGTTTTGCCAGTCTTCCAACGTTACTGTGTGCCTCATCAGACTGGATCACTGAGACAATGCTTTTCTTGGGATGCTGCAGACTTGAAATCAGAACTGAAATAGAATCAAGCTGTTGTGTTGCCTAAATGTAGTGATGACATTATGTTCCAGATGTCCATGACAATGACCTCATCTAACAGGCCCCCCTCCCGCCCCATTCCCTGTACTTCAGTCATTTTCAGATAAATTCAGGAAAAAAAAAAGAAAAAGAAAGAAAAAAGAACAAGTGGCCTCATAATGATTTTGATGGAAGCAGCTGCCCACTTCAGTTAATGCTGCTCTCAAAGCATGAATGGAATGGGAAGCCCATTAATTTGATGTGATCCATGTCAGGCTCCTTACATTAAACTGCCTGTAATCAGAAAACATACTGATCAATAAGGCTCATGGTTTCCTGAAACAGCAGCAGGGAGGCAAGCTCCTTTCTTTCAGGTGAACTTTAAATAGGCATAAATTATTAAGACAGAAAACTATGCCAGCAAGAAAAAGTAATGAGGGAAAAAACAATGTGTTTGGGAGCCTGCTGTATCTAGGCTGGAAGAAGTGAGGAATTAGCATGGGTTCTTTGCCCATGATGGCATTCTGCTCTCTAGATCCTGCAAAGCAAACCATGCAGAAGCGATACTACCCCTACAAGTCTCAACTAATATGTGTGAAGATATTTTGCTTCTTTAGTTCTTTTTTTCCTCTTTAAGAAAGCACACGGCAAGAGCAAGATCTTTCCACACTCCAGTTTGCCTCACCTTCAGTTCAAAATGTTGGATTATACCATGACACTTACACGAGTGAAATAGAAGCACTGCCAACAAACGCTCTTAATGGCAGAAAGCACTTAACAGAAGGTAGCCTGCCAAATGCTTTGCTGCTCTTTTCTGTTTATTATTATTATTGTAATGAGAAAGCATTCAGTGAAAATTGGAAATGACCAGACAGCCCTTCCCAGCACTTCTCCACGAGCAACTGCCCTTTTTTCCCCTCCCACTTCACTCATCATCATGTGCAAAGACAAGAGCATTTGTCACCCCCTCCCTCCCCCCTTACTCTGCTAGTGCATTAGCAGTGAGATTAGGTGGATGGAGCTCCCTGGAAGCTGAAGCAGAGCTCTGCCATCCACCACACTCCTGAAAGAGCAGAGACTTTTGTTTTCTTTGAGAACTTTTCGGTGTACTTGCCTCTGCCGCTAACATCACACCAGTGCTGACTTAGCTATTGCTGTTTTTAATATTGGACACATTAGCCCAGGCTTACATGATGCGCTGTCATCAAAGGCAGTCCCCACCAACAGACTATTTTTGGCTCCCAGTATGGACAGCAGCTTCAGATTTACACTGCTTTTGGCTAGAAGCAATTTTTCAGAATATTGCCAAATACAAACGGAGCTGGAAAGGTGACATTTTCCTAAATAATTCCAGGAAGGAAAGTCTGTGATAACAACATGATATAAGCAAGTCACGTTGCTTTTAGGCATGGTTAACTCTTTCTTATATTCTATCTTTGGAGCTCATTACTAGGAGCTTTCTCTAATTTCAATTTAATTACGTTTTGCATTCCAAAGACTTAGGAAACTCCTCCCTTGCTCCACATTAGTCAACTTCTCTGTTAGAAATCCTAATTTCTTTAATGTGGAGAATATATTTAGATCTCCTACTAGGCTTTCTAGCTCTTCAGTCTTCCTTTCACCTATCAATGTAAAAGAAAAACAGAAAACAAATAGATAATGCTAGAGAGAGAGAAAAAAATCAAGTTGCAATCTGTCTGAATGTGACAAAGTAGATATTTCTAATATCTTCACTTTTTTATTTTTAGCATGGGGCGGTGGGTTGGGGGTGAACTTTGTGGTTAATGAGCTATGTTTGAAATTTCTGTCCATATTCCTTACATTTCTTCAGTCGTCTCAATTCTAAAATGATCTGTGGGTGGATTTTCCTGAAGTCATAAAGCAGTGACACAGCTATTTCCTGTTGCCATCAAAATTCTGTAACAGAATTTCTCCCTCAACTAGTTCCTAAGTTACTTGGAGTACAGCCAAAAACAAACAAAAAAAGGGACTTAAGTTGATTTGATCTGAAAAAAAATTCCAGTAGCCATATGGACTTCATGTCTTCAGTTCTGCAAGTCTACAGTGATTCCAGAAAATACATAAGTGAGAACGTGTTCACTTATAATTCCTCTCACAAAAAAACCCCAAACACCCAAGAAGAGGATTTTTAAATCAATTCGACCTCAGAAAAAGGGGCTGTATTTTTCCACTGAAATATACCACAGGAAAAAGGAACTGGTAAGACAGATAATTCATTTTAGCCAGATCACATTTATTTTTAGTATGTGGAATTGGCATAGATAAGTAACAGAAGCAGAATATCTTCATCTATATTTTCAAGCTTATGTACATTTTTTAACACGTGTACCAAACAGGTAGGTAGATTTTTTTTATATAATTGCAAACCTTGCTGTGAAAACCCAGCGTAATTTACAATACACAGGGCTTTTAACTCTTCCCAACAGTTTTTGAAATCTTTCAACTAGCTCTGGAATACCTACAGCATCACTCATGAATAATCCTGCACGTGCTGGTCTGATACACTAAACCATCCATAGATGTTAAAGCAGGATACAATATCATCTGTCACCCATCTGTCGTTCTCCCAGCACAGGATCCAACTCTTCTCTGCCACTGGTGTCAGGAATTACTCCTAAAAATTCCTGAATTCTACTAATGTAAAACAGACTGATGAGACTGGAAATTCTGAGTGATTGGATCGGCAGAAAATGGCTATTTCTTCATCCAGCTGCAGTTTCCTTTATAATCTCTTCCTTGCTGAAGGAGGTGGTGATAATCACCATCTGCAGGAAGAGATAAGAAGGGGAAAGATAGATATTGCAACAGGATCTTTAAAACTCAAAAAATGAGTCTCCAAAACAGGAATAAGCAGAAAATGTTAAAGTCTCCTTTTAAACAAAGCAAGAGCAACATAAATAAAATTTGAATTATTAAAATACTAAGGATCCTGCAAATTAATGTATCTATGCTATTAAACAGTTTGAGGTCACGTGAAACAACTGTAACCAGGGAGGAATATTGAGAGGGAACAATGAAAATTTCTAGATGTGCCGTGAAATATTTTTTCAAGTGGAAGTTTGCAGAAGGAAGTACAAAGAGATACAAGTCATTTAGGAAAAAACAACACTTTTCTAGTCCACTGTGGTTTTTGTTTTAAATGATGGGTTCTCAGTACAGAAGTATGATTCATGGGATCTTCTATCAAATTGCTTTGTTTTAGAGGTAGCAGGTCCCAACACGCCTGTACCTTTTTGATCCAGGGTAGATGGTCCAAATACAGAGCACATTATTACGACCTGAAAAGCTCTCAGATACAGCAGACACTTGGTGTCAAGAAGATACCTATCAAACATGCCCGAGGGGCAAGGGCTCCTATAACAAGTATTTCTGTAATCATCTGCTGGACCTCTGTTCTGTCGGGAGCAACACTTTCTGCTACAGAACACTCCACCTAGCTCTGTCGAGTTATCCTCCCGATCCTTGGAAAAGCACGGGTCCCATCTGGCCATTGGGCCTGAAGTTGATGGTTGAGGGCATTCGGGTCTGATCACGGAGGGGCCCTTGCAACTGCAGCTACCACGGGGAAACCCCTGTCTAGCTCCAACTCCTGGAGTCAAGGGGTTTCCCAGGCCTGAGAGAATCAGTGCTCAGCTGTCCCTTTGTGTGTGACCACTTCAAGAATGCACACAGCACTCCAACGACTTGCCAGGGGAGAGAGAAAGGAAAAGGCATCCTCCCCAGTTCAGCTTTGCATCAGGACCTGACTGGCTGCATTCCTAGAGACGTGAACTCCCTTCTCAAGCTACTCAGCATCTTGCCTGAAGGTGCTGCAGCCTCGGGAGAGAGCAGTTCTCAGCTCAAGTTGTAACGAAAAAGAAAACGCCCCTGCAGTAAGTCCGACTGCCTCGCACAGAGCTCCCTTCTCCCTCAAGGGAGCACGGACAGCAGCTGTAGACACGCAGGGCTCTGTTTGCCCAGGCCAGCTCCCGCTGCCCCGGGACAAAGCCCCTGCAGCAGGGAGCTTTCGAGGGGCGCACAAAGCCACAGCTTCAGACACCCTCCCTGCCCCGCGTCTGTTGCTGGGGGCTCCGCCGAGGCGAATCCGGCCACAGAGCTGGGAATGGCGGCAGAGGCGGCGTCCCCCCCGCCCACCGAGCTTCGCGTCAGCGCTGGGCAGGCAGCACCCAGCTGGAACCCGCGGCCTGCGGGGTGAGCCCTGGTACAGCTCCGGGGAGCGGCCGCTGCCACCCCAGAAGCCCTGTAGGGGGATGCACCGCCCCACCGCCGGGAGACGAAAGTGCGGGCGGGGAGTCGCAGCGCCCCC
>VXBZ01012763.1:246835-281205 GCA_013399135.1 Heliornis fulica | reverse complement strand
AGGGGGGGAGGGCGGGGAACGGCCCGCGGGGATGGGGGATACGGGGCCCGGCCGGCGCCGCGACGTAAAGAGAGTGCGGGGGGTTGGGGTGTGTGGGTGATGGTTGTGTGGGGCTGCTCACATCCCCGGGCGAGGGGCGGTCAGTTGGCCCGGGAGGGCGGCCCGGCCCTGGGAGCGCGCTCTCCGCCGCCGCGCCCCTCTGCAGACGCGGGGAGCGGTGAGAAGGGGAGAAGGGGAGACGCTGGCCCTGGATGCGGAGCCTCCCCGGGGAACATCCCCGCCGCCAGCTGGGCTCTGACCCCTGCGGGTCTCCTCCCAGCTCCGCTCGGTCCCAGGCGAACAGCACCGGCGCGTCCTTGGCCTGAAACCCCGTTCGGCTTAACCCGAAACGTCAGGCTAATCCGGCGCTCCTCGGAGGGTTTCCTACCTGGGGGAGGGGGAGAGCAGCGGGCTCCGGTGCCGGGTGTGTTGCTGCTCCGCCGAGGCACGCCCTCTCCCACGGCACTCCCCGCTCGTCGTGCAGCCTCTTTAATTTAGGCATGCCCCTGAAGGACGGGGCAATTCTAGGCAGCCTTTATAACACCTCGGTTTAATGGTTTCCTACTGTTAAGTAGCCTGATAATGAGAAACCTCCCGTAGTCCGGAGCGTGCTGACAAAAGAAAACGTGGATCCTTGCGATGACGCTTGGGCTAAAAGTTTTCGGCCCCGGTGTTGTTTGGTTGAAGGCTGTTGAGGACAGGTATGTGGGCAGGAGCGATCCTTCCACTCAGTGAATCTGTGTAAATGGCCCCAGTGACTGGCTGGTTGATTCAGCTAAGTTATGAATAGTAATGACAAAGGTGACTTAACTTCTCTGTGGAATAAATATTGGAGGGGAGGGAGGAGAGATCATTGCTCATGAGTATATTGTCCCGTTTATCAGCTGTTCTATGCATGTACAGTTAATTAGGCTTTTAAAGAGCCCTCTTAAAAAAAACCAAAACAAAACAAAGGATTTCCTAAGGGAGAGGGAGGGGCCCATTTGCTTCAGTAAATGCAAATGCCTGTCTTGAGCACCACGGACCAGAACACTAACGTGTAGGGACAGCTGGTTCTCCTTAATTTCTGTGGGGACCACCACTCTTTGTTATACACTAACAAACTAAGAGGATTCACTTCCTGGACTCTTCCATTGACGTCAGTAATGCGATTGCCAACTGAATAATTAACCACTTTATCACATCTGCCCCTCGAGGCTGCAGCCTGGGGAACATTGATTATTTGTTTTGTGGTGGGAGCTTTGTATGTCTTCTGCAAAGTCCAGTCAGGTTTTTTACTCTTGTTTTCAAGATGATGGCTTGAAGGAACGAGCACCTACAAAGGGTTAAACGCAATGGATCAGACTAGGACAGTTCTTTGAGCACTGAAGTTGAGGAAAGGATTTGGGGGAGGCCAAAGAGTGATACGCTTTTTCTATAGCACTGCTGGTGGTTGTGTCTTACTGATTGATCCCTGTGTTGTCGTTTTCTGTGTGATGGAGAGGCCGGTTATCCAATTGTTTATAAAATCATTTCTTTTATTGTGTTCACAGAATGTGAGCAGGTTACTGACTTGATGAAAAGTATAGTTTGCGATAAAAACAGTGTGTAGTTCCTACTGCAGCGTGGGATTACCCCAGTATAACAAAGTGCCTGTTCAATAAATAATTGAAATGTATGTGAGCTACCATCTGGTGCTGCAGAGTAGGGATAAAAGTTTGTAATCCAGGCTCTTGATGGTAAGGGGATGGGCCTAAATCTGGACTGCTGGATGTTTGTGTTCCATCAGCAAGGAATACCCTTAAACCCAATTACAGTTGATACTGTGTGTTCCTCCCTTTCCTTCAAGCTGTTAAAAACAAATAAATGCCAACAAGACACCTTTTATCTGTGTCCTAATGCCCTCACAATATGTTTCCACTGACAAGGAACTTGTTTCTGCCTCCAGCTAATAAGGCAAATATCATACCAAACACGCTAATCTTCCTCATGTCATGATGTGCATCTTTAATTACAGCCTGATTCTCTGTTAGAAGATATTCTGGATTGATGTGCACAAGTTCTGTGTGCTGTTTTGCGCCTGCAGAAGCATGAGAGTGTAGTTAAATAATATTTGGGATATACTTTGAAGATCAGTGTTTCTTTATTCACTAGAGACAGAAGGAATTTCCTTTTGACGAAATGGAGACTTATCACTGACAGTGGCAATAAGCTGCACAGGTATTAAGGTTGTATTAAGCCAAGCATTTCTTTACTATTTTGGATTTAGAACTGGGTGTGAGGTATCACACACATAAAATTCCCTTAAAGTGATTCAGCGTGGATAATGGACTTGCTTGTGTTCTTAATTGCTAAGAGAAAAATAAGAGTCCAGGTGTGGTAGTTGAGGCATAGTTTTCTCCTGGCTGTGGAGTGCAGAGGAGATGCTGAGTTGCATGGTGTAGCTGCTGAATGTGGGCGTATCTGCTCTCTGATGGCAGTTTGTATTCTGTAGCTGGTGACTGTGGGACAAGGGAAATGAAGAGGTCAGAAAATTAAGTCATATGTCTATCTTGTGGGACTTAGGCCACCTGCTCGCTATTCAATGTTGGTAGAAGCCTTGCACCTCACCTGCAGAGGCTTTTGAGCCCCAAATGGTGGATCTTGTAGTTTCTGTCCTATAAATCCTCCTTCCTGGCAGTCCTGCCACAGGCTTATTTCTTCAAAATCGTTTTCCTATTTGCTAACCATAGAAGAGTGTAGGGTGGGGCTGTTTGCCTTGAGGCGGCTTGTGGCTTCCATTGCTTTAGAAATGTTGTAAGAATCTGCCATTTTAACCTTGGCGATTGGAGCTTTCCCATGGTGAATGGAGCTTTCAAAGAGACTATAATTTTTTTTCCCTATACCAGAAGTATAATATGTGCATCTTTATGCCTCTGGAGAAGCACTAGCTGAGCTGTAAGCAAAGAGTTGAAAAGCCCCTTTCTTTCTAGTTGTTTTTATTTATAATTTATGTTGAGTAAGGTCTTACCCAATTGGTTATCCCTTTATTGTTTATATAGTAAATATTGAAATAATGCTTACTATTCTCAGAGGGAATTGAATCCAAGTCTGTTAGATAGCAGACCTATGTCTGCATGTTCAGAAAGAATTTCCCGTATCTGTGCTTAGTGTCTTTTAAACTGTTGCTACATCTGCTGCTCTTAGAGTCAGAAATAGTGGGACATTCTAACAGTGGTGAGTCCTGTTTATTCTGGTTACACTTGCTGATTCCTCACTGAAAGTCTTCGGTGAAACAGAGCTGCTTCAACCCTCATGCCTCTGTGGCCAAATTGCTTCAACTGTCTCTGCTTGTCCTTCCGGTTAATAGGAGAGCAGCCTAGCTGGTGCCTGGGGGTGTGCTGGAACTGGACAGTCCTCGGCCTAGAAAGCCCATAAAACAGTCTGCATGAAGAGAAGTCTATGGAGGTACTTCCCTTGGTAATGCTGAGCTCGGCCACTAGTGACGATTACCTCAAGCTATTAGCAAGCACAGAAGAGGCTGCATGACCTGTGGACTTAACCGATGGATTGTGGTGCACACTGGTGCTTGGGTGCTGTAGAAGGGTATTCTCCATGCATTGCAGAGAGACCTCCAAAGAAACTCTTCATGCAAAAAAAGTGCACTGTCCCTTGTTTCACATGACAGTGAGAGAAGTGTGGGAGTTCTGGAGCATCATGGCTGCAGCTCAGGTGTCTGTGCATCACCTGTCCTCTGGCTTCCGGGTGTAGCGTGTTCCTCGTTACAGAGCCCCATATTTTGTCATACTGAGGGATCTGAGTCTTTCATAATCCTGGGATAGATTGGCTGCTCACAGGACAGCTTGCTGGCTGGCATCACATTCATGCTGCTCTGACATCACCTTGTTTTTCAGGTGTTATCTTAGTTGGCTGTGGCTGGTGTTCGCTGCCCCTTACATCCAGTCAGCAGGGACTGGCGCAACTGGCTGCTCTGTTTCTGAACAGCTACTTGGCACAATTTGCAGCCAGTAGGCAAGTGTGTTGGGAGAAGAGTCTAACAGGAATGGGCTATATTTGTATTCAAAATGTTCTTGGTGCTGCAAAGACTCTCTTGCTCCAGCCATTGTTTCCTCTGACCCCGTTTTGTACTGCTGGCAGGCTACAGAGGGCGAGATGGCACATGTCCCCACAGTTCATTCAGTGTTGTCTCACTCCTGGACTATGTACTGGCATAGTCCTGTCTGAAAACGCCTCAAAACCAATGTCAGAGTAGTTTAGACTTAATGGCTTGGTTTGGTTTTTTTTGTTTTTTGTTTTTTTTGTTTGTTGGGTTTTTTTGTTCTTTTTTTTCTTTGAAGCAGGTGCGTGGAATACTTCTGTGAACTGTTTCTCCTAATGTGTGTAAATGCTGACTTACCTTCTGCATTCTCAGTTTCTGCAAGGTCTGTTACTTTGCTACACTGGTGTTCTGCTTTTGGGTGGGGGGAGGGGCCTTTGTTTGGGTGTTTGTTTTTATTTTTCTTGAGAGGAACTTACTTTAAGGGGGCTGACACTGTGGGGAAAAGAAAGAAGATTGCAGATGATTAGCACAAGCAGTCTGGCTGGGCACCTGCTGCTGAGCCCTTGAAGACAGCTGGTCTCATAGGCAGTGGATGTTGGCGTAGTAACAGTGATAAATTCCCAGTCTGGGCTAGAGGAGGAAAAAATGTGCTTGCAGAGTGCTCAAAGCAACCTTTCTGGCCCGGTTTTGAGCTGCTGCTTTTGGGTATGTATCTGTCACGCTTGAGGTCGGACCATAGATGCACAGCAAGTTCACCCGAAAGGGTTGCTGTCATGCTGCTGCTGACATGGTGATTCACAAGCTCTGGTCACTGTCAGGTCTGGTGCTTCAAGTTGAATCTTGCTGTTGGGGGAGGTCTCTGAGGTTTGAAAGCCTACTCTCAAATCTATTTTATCTTCCTTCTAGTTCTGCTTAAAGAGGCACCTTAACATTTAAAAAAAAATAAAATATCCAATGACAGAAGGGAGAAACTTGCAGGGTGGACTTTCTGTCGGGAGAGTGTAGCGCGTTTTCTCACAGCCTGAAAACAGTTGTATTTGGAAGCACAGATGTGGATCTGAGAAAAGGTCTTCACAGCCTGCATTAGAGCATCTTCAAAGCTAGCTGAACAGTAGACCTAGTCCTCTGATTTCTGTGAGCACTGAAGCACTAGAAGTTCTAGGTGAGAGTGAAGGCACAATATGTGTCTGCGTACAGGAGGTAGAAACGTTTTAAGTATAAGGATCTTTTCTTTGGCCTTTTTGGGTTACACCAGGAAAAAATGTCACTTGATAATGTCTGTCTCTTGAGGGCTTAAATTCGTCTCTTCTTTCCCTTTAGCACTCCTCCCCTCCCCCTTGTTTGCAGAAATACACATAGAAGGTCAGGAAGGGGCTCCAGGCTCTGTATGCGTCCTTCCCTGGGCAGGCAGGAGCTGTGCAGCAAGCAATAAGCCTGTTGGGCACATGGGCGAAGTGAGTGTGGTTGGAGAATACCACAGCTGATCAACCAGAAAATGGGATTTCAAATTCCGGCCTAAGTTCCTCTACTTCTGTTCTCTAACCACCCAAGCCTGTTATGGTCCCTTGTACTACAGGTAGTGACAGGAGAGGATGAGGGGGTGCTGAGGCGGGGTGGAGCTGCAGGCTCCGCAGAGGTTCTGGAAGAGCCCACGGCAGGGGTCAGGGTTTCTCTCTGAAGTGTGGATGCAGCTGGAATCCTCTGCTCCCTTAAGGATTTCCTCTGGTCAGGGATGGGGCACCGTGGCTTGGGTCTCCTTTGCTAAAGAAGTCTTTGGTCATCTGGCAGAATAGCACCTGGATCCCAGTTTCCTGCTTTGTCCACCTTGTGTAAACTGGTTATGTTCTTTGGAAATGTCTATGTTGGGATTCATGTCGAAGCAGCCCGAACTGCCACGTTAGCTTTGCTAGCATTGTAGTCAGGCTCTGAAGGCATGAGGTCCAATGCTCACAGCTGTACGTATGATGGACCTTCAGTTGTACATCTGTTCTATTCTCTTATTTTTAAAATGAAGCAATATCTTTTAATGACTTGTTCCGTAAAACTTTATGCTGTGAAACATTGGCACTTAATGCCACAGTCGTGTTTTGAAACATGGGGGAAAGCAGTGTGGTCTGGAGGATGAGAGATACTGGCATGTGCTCTTAAAATGACAGATGTCCTGCGTGAAGCTTGTCTTTTGTCCCGTAGAAGGAAGTCAGTAGCGCTTTTCTCCTGTGGATTAAGTCACTAATAAATAGCAACAGTCTTTACTGAGGTATTATGTGGTATGTTAAAGGCCATGACCTATATTTTGTATGTTAATTTTGTTCATTTGGGAAAACTCAGAAAAGGCTAAGTCAGTCCTTAATTTTCTTCGTTTAGAAAAAAATGAGTGCAGGTAATAGTTTCTCACTCATGGTACATGATAAGGTATAGAATGCAGAAGTAAGATTTTTGAAGCATCCAAAATTTAATGTTTTTAACTTCTTTCACTTGGAAATTAATACTATTTTCATATTTTCTTTCTCATAGGTCATATTAAGATAGAATATTTTGTAAAAATCTACCGGATTTGCATCCTTAAAACTTCTCTGTTTGGCACAGTTATGTGTTACCAGTGGAAGTGGCTTGGATGTTGGTTTAGTCAGCAGATTCAGGGCAATGAACTTTTTTTATCAAATGCAGTTGAACTTTTCTTTTGCAAATAATTCACATGTGGGAGTGAGTCAGTTTCTTCTACACCTACTAAAACTGAATTATTTTAACTGTGAGTCAGAACTGAAGAGACTTGTTTCATTAGCTTTTTTTAGCAAGTTGCTTTTATTTGTGCTCATATATTAATGCTTGGGGTTTTAGAAATGTTGATCTGTAGCTGAGATTAGTTGGGAATGTTAACTACAGATTCTTCAAATTTATGGGACATTTTATCCCTTGCTTGTAGTTTGACGCAATTCATGCAAGCTGGTTTTAGTGGGTATTACAAAAAGGAAGAGTTACAATACTTAATAATTGCAAATTTATCTGAGCCATTAACAGAATATAGTGCCTAGGATTAGGAAAAATTTTACTGGTTCATCTTTTTCATTACCCACATGAAAAGATTAACAGGTCGATGGAACATAAGCAAATCTGTTTAGAAAAATAGAAGGGACTTGTTAAAGCTTTTTACTGTACGTTTGCCTTTGATAATGCTTTAAACAAAGGTGAGATTAATTTTGTAAGCCTTTTGTAAGGTACATCTGAGAATTCAGTATATTGTTGATGCAGTTACCAAAGAGCTTGTATCATGCTCACTAATTTATCTCACTGATGCTCTAGTTTTGGGTTGGGCTTTTTTATATTTTGGTTTTTGTTGGGTTTTTTTTCTAAGGGATTTAATTTTTAAAAGCTTTTCTGGGTCTAAGAATTTCTAAGTACATTTGGTCTATAGCTCAATATGTTCTGTTGATTTTAGCTGTCTCCTAATACTAAAATATTCCACTCTCCTTTTCTCATCGGCATATGCAGATTGCCGGAATACAAGCTTTCATTTATAAAGATCTTTGTTCACTGTAATGAATGTAGCTTTCTTCAATAGGAAACTACACACTGTTTTCTTAAGCCTTGATTTTGCATAGACCTCAGTAATCATGTCTGCAGATATACTTAGAGTGCATTCAGATTAAGTGTGTGCATCCATCACTGCCAGCTGAGGCCTTAGGCATTCTGAAGTGCCTGAGATCTTAATTTCTGTCATTCATGTCATCAGGGTCTTAACGCTGAAACATGTTATTACTTAACCATGGCCTAAAGCTTCAAACAGGAGTAGTACTTCAGGATGTCCATACTGAGACCTCCATAAAGGAGTGTGAGCTTTGGGAAATGGCAGGGAGAGGGGTGCAGTGTGATTTCATCATGTATTGAATCATTGAAAATATATGAATTTGATTAATCAGGTGTGCATTAATGAAGGCTGAGGTAATTTGCGTAAGTGCACTGTCCTTGAGGGCTGAGTACGTATAGCTGCCTTCCCTAAAAAGGCCAAGAGAAAAGATTACAAGTAGCTTCAGTTCCAGATACATTCCAAATTCTTTTCACCATTTATAATTTTTCTCCAACATAGAAATAAACATGGATACATCAGCTAAACCTGAGTTATATCGTTCTAATTTTCATTGAAAAGTTCATTAGAAGATGGAATAATATGAAATGAGTTTTAAACTTGTGTAAATATGTGGAAATCAATCATAAAGGCATTTGTAGCTCTTCTGGCAATATTGTAGTTTTATTTGAGACTGGGATGTAGGATGTGGATTCTTTGTTTTTGTAGGTGGTGTAGTTTTACTGAAAATACAGCAACCACTATGGAAGTAAGGTTTTGGGGTTTTTTTTTGGTAGTGTAGTATTATTTCCCTGCTAGTACTGGTCTCTTAGCCTAAGAACCAAACTGTGCCTCTTTCCTATATCCATGAGAGTTAAGAAAAAGCTTTGGGTTCTCCAAAGGTACATAAAAATAGCTCAGGCCCTGAATTGGTATGGGGTGTTGGGGGGGGAGGAGGATCCAAAAATTCTCTCCCACCCCAGTTTTGTTATTTTTTTTTTTAATTGAAGACATTAAAAACTTGAATCCATTTCAGAGTTTTGCTGAATGGGGTGGGAGGTTTCTAGTAATTGCATGGTAATACTTCTGGGGTGTCTGAAACCCTTTTCCTACTCTTAAGGAATTCCTTTGTCACTGGTTCTACCCCTCTTCCAGAGATCCAGGAATACCTTGGTGGTGGATGGAGATCATCTCCATTGCCTTGCCCACCTTTGGATTTCTGCTGCTCTTACAGCATGACTTGTACAATACTTGTTTTGCACGTCCTTCCTTAAAAAGTTGGCTTCATCATTGAGCTTTTCTGTGTGCTGCTGTCTGTCACTGACCATGTGACTTGGATTATCAATGCTAAAAGCTGGAGTCTTCTGAGTGTTTTTTATTTTACTAAAATTTCCTGGTATATAAAAGATGGAGATCTCCTAGAGAGAGTCCAGCAGAGGCCTCAAAGATGATTAAGGGCCTGGAGCATCTCTCCTGTGAGGAAAGGCTGAGTGAGCTGGGGCTGTTCAGCCTTGAGAAGACTGAGAGGGGATCTCATCAATGTTTATCAGTATTTGAAGCGTGGGAGACAAAGGGAGATGGCCAACCTCTTCTCAGTGGCCTGTGGGGACAGGACAAGGGGCAACGGTCACAAGTTGGACCACAGGAGGTTCCTCACCGATGTGAGAAAGAACTTCTTCACGGTGAGGGTGACAGAGCACTGGAACAGCCTGCCCTGGCGGGTTGTAGAGTCTCTTTCTCTGGAGATATTCAAGACCTGTCTGTACGCCAACCTGTGTGATTTGCTCTAGGGAACCTGCTCTTGCAGGGGGGTTGGACTTGATGATCTCTGGAGGTCTCTTATAACCCCTATAATTCTGTGATTCTGTGAATTAAGGCAGAGTAGAAACAGCAGGAGGGTGACTTTAGGCAAGAAGATCCTATTATAATTTTAAAATATGTTCCCAAAGGTTTGCTTTTTTGGATGCATGTTTAGTCTTTAAATTTAGCTCTTTTTCTGATAGGATTAGTTAAATCATCATGTGTTATCCTTCCTCCCACCCCCGTTTCTGTGTGATGACTATGTGGCTGTGGTCTCCTTGTCAGAACAGAGATGGAGGCTTTATGTGTGTGTGCTCTGCAGGCTTTGTTCTGCAGGCTTCTGACCGTTCATGGACTGTGGATCCCAGGAGGAGTAGCAAATGTATTTTTTCCATGGCTATAGGTATACTTGAGTAAGAAGTTTGTATTGAAAATTCTAAATTAAGGAATTGTGCTTCTTTTATCTGGCCTGTAATAATTTGCTTTACATGTAAGTGAAATGGGAATGTAGTATCTGTCCACGTGTTCCTTCTTTTTAGTTTGTGTGCTTGTGTGTGCTATCCGTGATTCCTTTCGGGATGGCTTTGTTGTCCTGCAACTCTCAAGTTACTCACCTAAACAAAGGAAATGACACTTTTGTGATTCAGAACCTCACCCTAAATGGCTTATTGCAGCAGGCTGGGAGAACAGTTTTTAGTTAAGTCATCTAAGGGTCCAACTGGTAGCTAGTAACTGCTGGCTGTTGGATTGTATATGCAGGGTGAAGGGTGGAGCCTGTGGCATTTAATCGTTTTGCCTTTTATGGGTAATATGTTGTTTTCCCTAAACTCGCAACACTTCATCTTTCAGAGCAGACTTCCTGAGAAGTAGCAGATGAGTTAGCCTGTTGGGTCACAGGGAAGAAGCACAAACATTCTCTTGAGGACCAGCTTTAACTGGTTGTAGCAAAATGCTTCAGCCATGTGGCATGATACAGCTGCATGGAGGAATTGGCTTGAGCAGAATAAGGTAACACGTCAGTTAGACAATTGAAGATTTCCATTACCAAAAACGTTCAGCCTTTGATATCCTGAACAGTTAGTATTTAAGTTAGGAATAATGACAATAGTGAACAGCTGGTTTTAAACTGTGGGACACCAGATAACACAATCCAGGACAATACAGAGTGGGGATACCTAACTGGAGGCTGTATGAAGCCCACAGACTGTCTTTATCTTACCCTTAGCAGTATTTACTGGTTATTAAGGCAACTGAGCTGTGGTTATCGCTCAGTGTGTGTTATTGCAGGCCAACAGGATTTACTGGATTGGGTGTAGTGCTGTACTGAAAGGGCAACGCTGGTCAGGCAAGACCCATTTGGGTTGACATCCATGGCTAGAAATAATCAGTTCTTATGCATTCTGAAGTTGGCTTCATCTGGTGTGAATTTTAGAGACAAAAGACGTGTGACACTTCGGGAAGGATGTGGGATGTTTCATTAAAAAAAAAAATTATTAGATGATGGAGAAGATTTTATGCTCTTAGGAAAAGGCTTTGCAGTAATGGTGTGGGGGTTGGACCTAGATGATTTTTAAGTGCTCTTCCAGCTCAAGCCAGTCTGTGGTTCTATAACTCTCCTCACTGGTGAAGCAAGTGTTTGGGTGGTTCAGACCAGAAGCAGAAGTGTCCGGGCTGATTTTGACAGAATGAGAGCTACAGGTAAAATCTAGTTAGAAACTTGTGTTCTTGGGGGTAGTATTAAACATTGAAAAGGCATTGTTTAATGTCACGGGCACTTTCTGAGTGTGTGGGTAGCACTCAGCTATGTGTCCTAGCACATGAAAAATACTGGGAAAATGAAGCGAGTACAGCAGAGGACCATTGATCTTGATGTGTGTGTGTACAAATACCTGGTTTGGTGAGCTTGGAAAAGGGGAATCTGATCAATGTCCTCAGCTGCCAGGTGGCAGAGGCAAACCTCTCAGCTGTGCCACCAAGAAGGAGAGGCAATGGGCACTGGCTGTTGCAAGGAGAATTCTGACTGTAAAGGGAAATAAACACCCCTCCTGAGGGTGGTCAGGAAGAGGCACCACAGAGTTGGTAGGCACTGCATCCCAGCAGATAAACCTCAGCTGAACAAGCAGCCTGATTGAACTTTGACGTTATCTCAGCTTTGAGTAGCAGGTTGGACTCTGATCTCCAGAGGTCCTTTCCGACCTAAAATTAATCTTTGGTTCAGTATCGCCTTTTTGTTTTTTCCTTCCCCCATGTACATCCCCCCACCCCCATGTCAGAAAATTTATTTAGCATCATGGCTGCTTTAACAGAGGCCAGTTGTTCTTTGTACTTCTCCAAATGAAAAGAAATATGTGAAATAAAATCTTGTTGTTGTTACAGATAAAGTAGTTGACACAACCTGTGTAATTTTTTGTTAATCTTAAATGTTTACTCTGGTTGGTTGGCATTTTACCATGTAGTCTGAATGTAAGTATTGACAAACTTTTGACTGAAGTTTAGGCTTGCAAATGATGGGAAACTAAATTTTGTTCAGGTTGTTCTGCCATGTATTTAATATAAGCATCAATTTCCTTGTTCCTTGAAGTGAATTGCCAGAACAGGTTTCAGGAACTTTGAACCTATGTTTTAAGTCTAGTGCTTTTTCCCAAGCATGGTTTCCTGATGTCTGCTTGTTAGTCTTGATAGCAGTTGAAGTATTTTAAAGCTTTGTTCCATGAGCTGTCAGAAGAGCCTGCAGTCCCTGCATGACTGCGAACCTGAATCATACTTTACAAAAAATACAGGTTTAGCCGTTCTGCTAGATATGTTCTATCACAAAGGGTTCCCTATCTAGTAGGGTTCCTAATGTCCTTATATCTGTCATTCTGGTCTGACTAAGCAGTTGCTAACAACAGGGTGAAACAAATCTTCCTACTAGTTGTAAAGATCTAATGGGAGATATTCACTGGGGTGGGTTTTTTTGTTGTTTCCTCTGTAAAATAAGAGCTTGTATGACTTATATGAAGTTGTACTTGCAGTGTGGCATTAACAGTAATATCCTTTCTTGGTGGTAGTGCTGTTAGCAATCCGAAGTGCATAACAAATTCAGTGTTTCAAAATTGTATTGGTATACAGAAAATAGCATGGGAAGCGCTATCAACAACGGTAACAATGTGCTACTGGGACAAAAGCCCAAGAATTGAATCATTTATTAGTGATGTGTTGCAGTTATTCATAGGATACCCTAAGTGACACTTGACTTTCTGTATGGTGAATTTTTATCTGTGGTTTTGGGTACATTGTTTGCAGCATTCTCCTGGGGAAACAATACGATTTTAAAACATTCTCATGGTTCCTAAATGCCTGGAAATCTGGTGGCCATCCTTGCTGGAAAACATATGCTATTAACTATGACAGGGAGGCATTCATTGACAAGGCTATATAATGTGAAGGCCCATTGCCCTTCAGGGGCAAGGCCTGTGTATGTCAGCAGTTTATAAAGTGTGGTAAATTTTTAGAAGAAGCTGTTCAAAGTGTGGTATAGCTCTTTGGGAAGCCATGGTTGTGAGTCCTCAGCTGTGGTTGTGTGGAAGTTGTTTGTACTGTGTTCTCATTGCAGGGTACTGCTTCCCTCTCGGGAGGTACCTATGCATTGCGCAGATACCTCAGGGGGGAAAAGCAGGGTGAAGTAATGGAAATAACTTCTTTTTTTTTTTTTCTGACAGAGTCTTACTGCTTAAAACTACTGAGAAATATGTCCCACTCCCCCTTGTGTCCTGAATTTCCTCTTTCATTTTATTATTCAGACTTTTTACTTCTTACTTGTATTTAGAGAACGTGCTCTGCAGCCATGTCTTTAAAGCAGCAGTCCATGCTTGTGTGCACACTGCTGCAATGATCTTTTGCACCAGTGGCTGTGATCTGTCATTGTGCACGTTGGTTGTCATGGCTTTTCCAGCATATGCTTCATGGCTGCAGAATAAATAATGCAGAAACTTTACTGAAAAAATATGTTCCAGTGGTTTACCTTTGGAGCTCTGTGGGAAGCTCTGAAATGGGTGACAGCTGGCAAAAGATAATGGATTATCATTCTGCAAGAGAGAAGCATGGGCAAGACCTACTTCTTGCTTCAATCTACTTGCCCTCATCTCTCCCTCCCCCCTCATGTCCCATATAACACTTAAGAATCTGTCCTTGGTTTTCTGAGGGACTTAAGTGAATGCTGTTTGTTACCACTTTTGTGGTGTTTGCTTTTTGTTTTTTGATTTTAAAAAAAGAAGTAATTGGCAAGGAAATAAATTTAACTGTGCAAAACAATTCGTGGAAGAGGAAATCAACACCGTCTACTTGTAATCTTTTAACACTTGTCCAGAAATAGACTGTTGAAGAGTCATAGAATTTGAATTTATATCTGCAGTATTGGAATAAAAAATAAGCAGGTATGTGAATTGGAAAGGATCGGAGAGAGCATTGCTTACAGTCCTGAATATTGATCAGTATGCTTCAGAGAGTGGTTGGGCTAGACATCTTTACCTAGTACTTTCAGACGTGATAGCCTGTCCTGTAAGGAAAACTTTAGCTTGAGTTTATGTACTAAGATGGCTGTGAAAGAAGATTTTGAAGGAGGCAGATGGATCTGATACTCAATTTTATATATTTATATAAGTGAAGGAGTCTTGATAGACTTTTGGAGTTTTGATGTGTAAATACGTGTTCACCTAAGAAAGTTGAAACTCCAGATTGACTTGTTGGTTCTGTGAAAATGCATTTCTTATAAAATGATGTTGCAGAGGAGGACAACTTCTTAAATTTTGATTTTGTATAATAAAGTAGTAAACATTCCTGGCTTCTTTCATTCTTTTAAAATGCATTGCAATAGCAAGACAGTAGTAAACATTTGCCACTGACTGCACAGACTACTCAGCTATTTTAAAATTTCTTAAGAGTAATTAGACAAGTTTTTGTTCTGGGTAAGTAACTACTGGTGCAGTCTAAGCACTAATAGAAATTGTGATGAAGTGAAACTTGCCACTCATATAAATAATACTGTGGAGTCTGTGGAGTATTTCAACATATAACTTCTCCCAATACTTCTTTATAAAGATTTTATGGACATATTTTTTTTAAATGATGCTGCTATGAGCTTGGTTTTAAAATTCAAATTACATGGGAAACAAATTCTAGAAATTATGATAAAAATGAAAATGTGTGGCTGTTACAGTAAAAATGAGAAGTCTTCAAGTCTTGAACTCCTTGAACACTTTTGAACACAAAAATGTAAGCTTTAAAGCACAGCCGCCTTTTCCCTCAATGCTGTATGGGATCTGTGTCTTGGAGACTGGTTCATACAGGTAAGTCTGTGACAATAGATCAAAGCTTGCATGTTACTTTAAAGGCCATGAACCTACCAAGAAATTAAAAATGCTTTTTGTAATATTCATGTCCTCGCTAGATTTACAGTGGCAGCTTAAAGGTGGAATGATGCATCACTGAACAAGCAGTCCCGAGCACCTTGTCATGTAGGTTAAAACAAGGGGCAATGGCCACAAGTTGGAGCAGAGGAAGTTCTACACCAATATGCAAAAGAACTTTTTCATGGATGGAGCATTGGAACAGGCTGCCGAGCGGGTTGTGGAATCTCCTTCCCTGGAGATATTCAAGACCCATCTGAACACCAACCTGTGCGACCTGCTCTAAGGAACCTGCTTTGGCAGGGGAGTTGGACTCTATGATCTCTGGAGGTCCCTTCCAACCCCTGCAATTCTGTGATTCTGTGAAAACAAAGAAGATGTAAGAGGTGTAACTACTGAGAATCTTAAGAGATGGCAAAGTATAAGAAACAAAGAAAAGATTACATCTCATCCAGACTTTTCTGTTAGAAAATTCCAAAGATACTTATGGAGGACAAGGATTATATAGTGTCAGTTCCACAGTGCTCGCATAAAAAATTAAATGAGGGTGTCTGAACTACAGTATTAAGGACAAAAAAATTTTATAGTCTTTAAAAGGTTGTGGTTTGGAACTGAATGGTTTTTTTAAAGTGAGTCAATGCAAGTGGAAAATATTACTTGAGAGCTAAAAGAATGGGCAAAGTAGCCAAGATGACACTGGAGATAAATTAGTAAAGGAAAATAGGAAATTCAGTGTGGAAAAAAAGAGAACGGGGTATAGCTAAAATGATGTGTAACGAAGTAGAAAGGTAATAATTTGGCATTCTCTGTGTAAACAGTTGATGTTTCTACTAGTTTGAAGTTACGTTGCAACAGCTTGAAGTATTTTTTGAAGGGTGGCAGAAATTCCTCATTCTGCTTGTGGTCTCCTCAGAGGCCATGTACTATGACAGAAGATATTTTTTGGAGGGAGTTAGTGCATCTTTACTGCTTCCTGCTCTGGAAATGGAAAGTTGTAGAAGTATGTTTGCACTGGTGGGCTTCTGAAACTACATCAATATTGGCATGTAGGTGCTCACATCTGGCTGCATTGGAGCATCCAGGTGTTTGGTTGCTCTTTCCAGATACGAGTGAAGGAAGAGGTTGGGAGCCAACAGAACAGAGTCTGAGGTATAGATGAAGGTTTGAGGTTGGTAGTCTGCTACAAGCTTGTTCAGAATGTCCTGGTAACTTGTTTTTTTGTTTTCCAGTCAACAGACCTGCCTAGATGGGCTGTAAATGAGGAAGGAAAAGGAATTTTCCATCTAAATGCACGATATAAATCTTAAGGCTAAAGGATGTAGTGCTTATTAAACAGAGATAGCATGTGGGCAATCTTATTCTTTTTAATTCAAGTCAGAAGGATTATACAGAACTGAGAAGTTGTGTTTTAAAATACAAGCTTAGAAGCAGAATGTTCAGTCAGATACTGCATCTCATATAAAAGCTCACCGGGGTGATCCTCACATGGTAGACCTACCTTAAGAAGCTAGGGAGCAAGCTGTAAAGATGCAACATACGGTATTTACAACTGTGAGTGTTGTACTCAGTACTGAAATACTTTTCATATTTTATTGGCAGTAATCTTGGTATCACTTAAGGACAGCAAACAGATTTTTGTTTCCTACTGTATTTGAACACACACAAGAAAGGGAGAAGCTGGAACCTGCTTGGGCTGCTGCTGGTCACACGGAGGTGTGCGGTAATGGGAGCTGTGTTCTGGTATGTGGTGGTAATGTGGAGGATATAAGCTGTCAGGAGCCAACAGGAGATTTGGGAATGCCTAGAAGCATGTCCTTTAAACAGTGTGTCGTGTGGGCTGGTGGTTTGTTGGGAGCTGCTCATCTAAAATCATTGTCCAGAAACTAGAGTCAAGAAGTTCTGAAAGAGATCACAGCAAAGACTTTGGGAAAAAACCAGGCTAAAAATACTAAAAACCACAAGCAAAACCATGCTATTTGATAGTCAAAATACAGAGATGAGGGGAAATAATTCCTGTATGATGCATAAATTGTCAAAAATCTCGATAAAAAGGGTGACAAAAACACAGAATGAGGGGACGGGAAGAAGGAAGAACTCCATCCTGGCTGTACTAGAGAAAGCTGAATTTATAATGCTTGGAGACTTGGAAATGTCTCTAGGAAAAGGCATGGTGAGCTCTTTTTAGATTTGTGTTCCATATGCTTCGCATATATATGCAGTGTTAAAACTTTTTAGTCGTGCTCTAAATCAATTGGATTTTAAAAATTCACTCAAAGTGTGGCAGAATTTGACTTCCCTAAGGATGGCTGTTTGATTTAAAGGAGGGTTTAAAAATTTGAATGTGTATAAACTGTCATGTGTCTAATAGCCTAAATTATAATTTATCCAAAGTGTTTTATTTCAGGGATATTCATTGTGTATTAAGAAACCCTCCATGCTTCCAGACAAGCTTTAGATGGGTTTTTATTCTTAATTTAACAGTAGGGTTTATGATCTTGGTGAGTTCGGGACTTCATAATAATTAGATGATGCTGTGTAGCAAACTGATAAATAGGCAGTAGTCTAAACAGAATTCTGCAGGCATATTTCTCAGTTTATTTCTTAATAATGACAACTTCTTGAACTTTTTTGAACCATGAGCATATTAAAAAAGATTTGTCCTGCAAATGATCTATGTACCACACAGTTTGACTCCATTTCTAGAAATCTACATCTAGTGCCAGGTTTAGGATCTCCTCATAGATTTCTAGTAGGCTTTCTACCCACCACCACCACCCCCCATGCAAAATCAAGACTTTCCTTTTCCAATTTAAATTTTAACTGTAGTGTGTGGAAAGCCTGGATAGATACAGAGTATTCTGAAATGTGCTGAGTCAGTGTCACACACTACAGAATAGTTGCACAGTGAAATCAGAAGCACGTTGCTTTATCTGGATAAAGATTTCATGACACCTTGGAAGACCAAAAGATGTTTTCCTCTTCCCTTTCTACTCTCTTTACATCCTCTCTGAGCAAAGAAATAGGCTGCCCAGGGAGGTGGTTGAGTCACCATCCCTGGATGTATTTAAAAGACTGATAGATGAGGTGCTTAGGGATGTGGTTTAGGATAGGACAGGTAGGGTTGGACTTGATTTTAATGGTCTTTTCCAGACTTGTGATTCTGAAGTGTCAGGAAGCATCCTGCCCACTGGAGATGCACTTGCTATTGGAATACCTCAGGCCACAGGTATTTTTCTATGGCAGGTGGCTGACCATGCTCCCAGTGCCTGCTGGCCCTGTGTTGTGTTGGTAGTGATTTTAGCATTTGGAATCATTGGAACTACTTCTGTAAGTGGGTTTCCTCTCCATCGCTCCCAGATGGAGATGTTGGAAGGAGCAGAGCAAGGCAGAATGTCTTTTGCTGTAGAGTTTCTGGTCTAGAGAAGGAGCTGAAGAAAAGAAAGTATTTCTAATGATGAAAAAGCCACTCTGAGCCTTCCACTGCAATGTGTAGCAAATCTTAGCCTGGGACTTGTTAGTGTGCTCTTCTGCTGCTGTGTAACTTGAGCTGCTCCAAGTAGTCTGGTGCTTGATTGCAGTAATTGCTTGTCACATATCTTTGTGGCCTTTTCCTATGGTAAAAATCTGACTTTGATTGACCTTTTAATTAGATCTGGAGCTCTAGGGAAGTTCAGAAACAGGGTGAGTAATGTCTGAGAAAATGTCCTCCTCCCTACCATTTAAAAGGAAGC
Organism: Heliornis fulica; assembly: GCA_013399135.1. Taxonomy (NCBI): domain Eukaryota; kingdom Metazoa; phylum Chordata; class Aves; order Gruiformes; family Heliornithidae; genus Heliornis; species Heliornis fulica. The sequence continues at coordinate 262,668 of VXBZ01012763.1, read as the reverse complement.
GGAGTGAAGGGAAAGGTGTGCCACACCTGCTGTCTGAGCTCTTCAACTGAGAAATGGCTCAGGGTATATATATGCACAGTGCTGCAGCCGTGAGCCATAAAAAAATAAATAAAATCACGTGCAGTTCTGAAGCACTAAAAGCTGGTCTTGTGCACCATCCCCACAGTCTTTTATTTCCTAGTTCACAGTGTTGATCCAGCAGAGAACTGAGTCTCAGGAAAAAGGTAATTGGTGTTTGACTCTGTTCCCTTACCCAGCTTCCCCTTCAGCTGCCTGGGCGTTCAAAGAGAGGCACCTCTGCAACAGCTCCTCTGTCTGCTGCGAAGGCCACTGCGTGGGTGGTTCATCTCTCCTTGGTCAGCGCTACATGAGATGATGGCCTCTAGAAGAGAGCTGTGCTCCTTTGACTTCCTTGCTTATGCTAGTGAGCCTCTTGCAGCCCTTCAGTGATGTTGATTCAGCCTGTTAAACCACAGGATGATAGTTGTGTTGTGTGTCTTGGTGGGTTGGGTTTATGCTGGTTTAGTGAGTGGAGTCAGGTTGGTGAGGTGAGACCAACCGAATTTGTTACAGCTGATGGAAGGAAGAGAGAAGTCTGTGAAACTGCCTCTCTGGTCATGGGGATCCACTTCAGTTGTTATGGAACTACGCCTTGACTTCACTCTGAATTTCAAAGCATAGAAAAGGGTTACCTCATAAGGTAGATTTCTGTCTTGTCACACCAAGTGCGTTCGTGTGGGGTGCTTTGTCAAGAACTTTATTAATAGAAACCTCTAACCTTTAGAATAATGGAGGTGGCATGTGGTAAATATAGCACCACTGTAAAATATGAATTGTTCTGTTACATAATGTGTGCATTAAGTTTTTTAGTAACTCTTGGAGGGTATCTTGTATGTATCTGGAGAAAACAGAAGATGTGTGTTTACTGTAAATAATTGTTAAAGCAGCCATGCTGCTTGTCTTGCAAGGTTTTGCTTCTAAGATGAAATAAAGCTTCCAGTCAAAACTAAACTTTGATTGTACCTTGATGATGTAAGTGGTGGTTTCTTAATTAAATGTACATAAGCTTCTATCAGCACAGTGTGGTCATCAGATTGGAATTGTTTTATTTCTTAGCAGGGTGTGTAAGTGGTGCTGGGTCTGATGAAATTTAGATTCACTCACTTGTTATTGAAACTTGAGTGATCTCAAATTTGAGGTTTTTTTAATCTCCTGTTTGAAATGATCTGAAAATTAAGTGACAATTTCAAAGGGTTTTTTTTCTGAGCAGTCATAATTCTCAAACTACTCTCTAAAAAAGACTGCTTTTTTAGATTATTCATCATGCAGTAAAGTGAATTTTAGCAATATTTACAACTTTGTTATGGAATTAAAGAAATGGAATAATTGAAATCTTACTCTTTGGAACTAGCGATTGATGTACAAGCTTGAAACTATTTTTCCATTACCAATGAGCTTCAGTATGTGATTGCTGTTTTCTGTGGCTTACATGGCCTCTCCCAACACCTGCAGAATCTGGCCCTGGAGTAGTACAGAAACATTCAGGTACGAATAAAGCTGTAATAAACAGATTGTATTCTGCGGTGTCTGTTACCATCCATTTCTTACAATGTTTTTGACATGTATCTTGCAAGATCCTGCCCTGGTGTGCTGTAGGTTGGCTGGAAAGTCTCTTGTCTAGCACTTCTGTACTCACTGCAGTCCAAGGCACATTCACATCAGTTCCCAAAAAGGCCATTTTGCCCTTCTCCAGCCACATGCTGCTGCCTGCATTGGGCTGGGGCTCCAACATCACAGCTGTGTGTGAGTCATGAATGGTTCGTGGGAGAGGGTGGGATAGAGAAGTTAGCTTGTGCCTAGAAATGTTTCCTGTTTCGACGCACCATGTGAACACTAATGATGATCCAGACAGAGCAGAGTGTGGTGGAAAGGAACAAGCAGGAACTCTTTCTCAGCAGCAGAATGTATTTCCTGGATTGAAGTGGTTGTGTAGCTCGCTGTTCAGCTGTCGGATGTCAGACAGTCCCAGGGAAAATCTGTAAATCAGACAGCCTGTATGTGATCTGATGCACACGTGTCTTCTGGATTGATTATGATTGTCTTGAAGAAAATAAAAGGACTGAAGATGAAGCTTAAGACATTGGATATCAACAGATATTCAAGAGCAGAAAAGATTATTTATTGTGGATTACGAATCCTTTTTTTTTTTTTTAGTGAGGTTTAAGAGGAAGTAAAGTATTGTTGTTGAAAACCTTATGAAATTCAAGTAGAAGCAAGATTGGGCACTTGACTTTCTGATGAAAGTGACAACTTGCAGACATTATTTGGATTCTGCACAGTAGATGAGTCAGTGAAGTCTCTAAGTCTGAAGGGACTGATAGACCACCAAGGAATCCATGGTTGGTGTCAGCCGCTGAGAGAGCTGGCAACCTTATGGAAAGGTTAGAGGCACACAGCAGCTTTCCCTTTCCCAAACAGATGGGAAAATTTGGAAGCAGGTTTGAAAAACTGCACTAACAAACTGCAGTCAGGAACATAGTTTCTCTGGGAGCTTTATAATTCTTGAATAAGAGATGATCTAGAACTTAATCTCTGCTGCTGAGGCTGTTGGGTTTTTTGGGGGTCTTTTTTTTGTGTTTTTGTTTGGGTTTTTTTGTTTGGGTTTTTTTTGTGGTTTGTTTGTTGTTTTTTGGATTTTTTTAATGCCCTGGGTAGTGCTCATAAAGGTGCAAGTTTTCTTGTTCTGAAGGTGTCATCCCGCTTAAAAAAAAATCTGTATCCTGATAGCTCTGTGGTAAAACATTACCTGTGTGAAGCAGGACCAAGCTTGTGCAGATGGTAAATCACTTCTGAGTTTTCCAAACTAAATGCTCTTCACAGTCACTTTTTTTCTTTTTGTATTTTTCTTCAGCCTTAGTACTAACAGTTCTGTCTTCCAGGGTCAACTTTAGTATCAAAAAAATGACAAATGCTGCTTGAATTGATTCTAGTGACCAAGTTGTACTTCCTTAAATCATGAATCATTCCATGGCAGTAACACATTAAGATGAGAAGTTGGGCAGTGAGCTTCCTCCTCTGTTAGATCTCAGATATAAGCTTCCTCTTCCTTGATTGGCATGTGTTTTTTACCTGACTGATTTTTCTGTAGGTAAAGTGCTGTCATATATATATATGTATATTTTAAAAAAATATTAATTGTTTTTAATACATACTAAAAAGAAAGTGTTCAACAGTCCATGTGGTGTTTCTTCTCGGATATGTAAGCCAACACTTACTTCCTCTGGCCTCTGTTGCTGTGTAGCTCTGCAAGAGGAGCAGGGTGGCTCCAAAAGGAGCTAAATTGGCAATGCATTTTGTTCTTTGGACTACTCAGAACAATCTGCTCATTTGCCACTACTTGTCTGTGTAAATCTTGAGTATTATCTCTGGTGTCCTTTCATTGTAAGCGTGAAAAGCAGTGAATGGGCCAGTCAGGCAGGTAGCCAGCTATTAAGTGTTTGTGGTAACATTCATCAATGAGCTGGCAAATGGTGTGATTGAGTCCTACCAATGTGATTCTTGCTTTTGAGACTTGCCACACAAAGAGTGACAGTGAACAGCGATGATGTGTCAATGTAGATGTCTTGCTCTTCTGCTGGCAAATCTAGCGACACTAATACGATCAACATCAGAACTACTGCTCAGTAGTTTTCTTTTCCCGGTGCCATTATCCTTTCGTATGGTGATAAATTTTTCACACAGTTATCACAAACTGGTATACAAATTCCAAATTACAAGATCAGTTCTGTAAATCATAACGCTCCTTGTGGAGCAAAATGCAGAAGCTGTGATCACTCAGTCTTGGTTTATACCTAAAACTAGTGACTGTTTTATCCTTTTAAGCCTTTGAGGATTTTGCATGTAATTATCTAATCCAAATCTCCAAATTCTTCTGTAGCAACCAGGTATCCAATTGAAAGTGGTCAGACACTGTTTTACATATGTCATAGGGCTGTCATAAATCTGTAGTCATTGTGGCAAATGGATATTTCTGTGTGCTACTTTTTCAGAAAAGTTTGGGTCTTTTAAAAAACACTATAAATGGAATTAAATATCACAATACGAAATTGTATAATACAGTTACAACTTTTTCTCTTGAAAAGTTCTGGCAGCCTCAAGAAGATTGAGACATTCTTGGTGCTGTATTAGTGTATTCATCTGTCTCTGCTGGCATCCCAGGTCAGATAAATACTGTTGGAACATCTTAAAATTCAGAAGTACTCACTAGCCAGGTTCTGTAAAACTGAATGGCCTTGCTAGAGGGGATGAAGGGGACGGACTCTGTGTAAAGCAAAGTCCTGTGTCAAGAGGCTGCTCTGCAAGGGCTGTGAGCACTTTTCAAGAGGTAACCAGGTTGTGCTTCTCAGAGGTTTTAACTCAGTGGAGCTTAGTCTTGCTCCACTAAACTTGTGTAATGGATGTTGATGGATAGTGAAGAACCAGACCGTTGAGCAAGAGGCATACGGAGCAAGTGAAATGTGTGAATGTACGTTATAAAAATGGGAGGGAGGGCATGGCAGCAGTCAGAGGCCCAGCAGAAAATGTGTTAGAAAACACAGAACCTGTCACTTTTGTTTGTAAACAGCTGAACCTTGATATTTGGCTTCCTGTAGAATTGGGACCTACTTCCTCTACCAGACTTAGTGGAATAACCCCTGCCTGTCCAGCCATACAGCCTTCCCTTTTCTCCTGTATGCTTCCTTTCTTCCCTCTTCTGCATCAGTCTTGTTCTGCTGTCCGTCTGTGACCAGGCACAGCGAGGTATGTTTGCTCTGCTTGGTTGTATGTGCTGGTTGCCCAGCTAAGCAGATGATGCTACAATCCTCTGCAGCCTTTCCTTCATGGAAAGGATACCATGGGGGTGTCTTATAGTCACTGACAGTTTTTATAAAACTTGTAGCAACCTGGTATCTTTGGACATTTTTAGTGAAATTTGGTAAGGGAGATATTAAGGGTCTTCATTTGGATCTAAAGGTACACGTTAGGAAGAATGGACAGAGACTGGCCAACAATGTGATGACAGATACACTCTTTCCATAGGAAACCAGACTGAGATGCATCTGTGGGGGTGAAGACCAAGAGGAAATGGGACAGGACAGGAGAAGGCAGGCAGGAATCCATACTTGAAAAAAATAAGTCTTCAGCCAACAAAGGATGGAAGAGTTAACAAAAATTTAAATTTCTAAGATACAGGTGAAATTTCACATTTGGCTAGCAGGAGAATAATACTGCTTTAGAAGTCAAGTGTGGGTTGTAACAGGTATTTATTGCCCTAGTAAGCAGGTTCGGGCTACCTGGGTGTGGGTATCTCTCAAGATGTGTATACAAGCACTAACTTGTTAAACCTGTCAGCCTCCTGTTTTAGTAGCAATGTCATAGGGATGCTGGTTCTTTGAAAAGGGTGCACAAAGGGCAAACAAGTTACTTGATTTCTAGAATGTAAGTTAAGAGGGATGGTTGAGGGAGATGGTAAAACTTTCTGCTCTTTCATGTTCTTCCTCCACAGAAAACATCTTAAATAAAATATTGTATCTGCCTGGTAGGAGTATGGCTCCACAGACAATTATCTGCGTCATTTGCTCGGTTCCCTAACATTATTATTTTGCAATTCGCATAGTTTTCTGCCATGACATTTTGTAAAGAGGATGAGTAGATAAAGGGAGTGTGGTAGCAGATGAATTTCTGTATGACAAGACAGTTTGGACATACCTTCTGGGTAGATCCACCTGAATGTTAACATTGTGTTATATAATGACTTAAAACCCAAATCACATGTAAGATCTGTTCTAAACTGTGAAAGGCCATGGAGTCTCCATTCTTGGAAGTTTTTGAGACCTGACGAGGCAAAACACTGAGTAACCAGGTTCATCAATATTGACTGTGATTTGAGCAGCAGTTGGACTAGAGAACCCCTGAGTTCCTGTTCAATCTAAATTGTAGAGAGAGACCTGTAAGTCTGTGTACTATTTTCTTGCAGTTGTGACATTTATTTAAAACTTGAAGCTGCCAATGATACAAAACATCAGATGTTCTTGAACATTTGGCAGCTTCGACTCAGTGATTTTTGTGACTCCAAATTTCTGGAAACTTGCGCTGCCTAACAAAACACCCAGGAGTCTTCAAGTGAGGTTGTGGGGTAACTCCTGCACAGAGCAGCACTTACCATAAACCCAGCAGGCAGGCAGTCTTCCTTCCGCTGTAATGACAAGGTGCTAGCTCACTGGCCCCAGGTAGTAGATTATTGACCTACATTCAGAATCTGAACAGAAAGTTAAAATCCCAAATATACCTTAATACTTCTCCTTGTTTTTAACCACATTCTAGCTGGGGAAAAGTTCTTGTCTTGTTTTTTTGAGGGTGATGTTGTTGATACTGCCATCCTCCCCTCACCTGCTTTCAGAAATGAGGAAATATGGCATAGCCTCTGACCTTGATGGAGGCTGGCGTGCACCCATTCCTGGACTAGCTGTGAAACAGTCTTCAAATATCTTTTATCGGTAGCATAATATAGATTGCCTACAGTGTAGATGTATCAGGTCACAAACCTAAATCACAAACCTGTTTACCTATGACTGTGCTTCAAATTATGTTTTCTAATTATTCAAACCGATGTTTTCTTTTTTTCACGAACAAAATATCCTAGTCACATCTATTGGGGGAAGAGGAGACTATGATCAGAATAGGATTTGTTTGTGGGAGGAGAATTGTATCTTTCATACATGCCCTGGTTTTCAATGAAGGACTAAATGCTGGCATTTCACTTCCCGTTATGAATACTGATCAAAACATCGACTGTTCCTGTTTTGTATTGTATTTCTGAGAACATACATTTCTTGGCTATTTATAATTAGTTGTTTTTTTAAATTTTCTTTTGTGACCTTACAGAGAGCACCCTTCTTGCAAACAAGTATAAGTACGATAATGCCAAATCAGCTTGAGATGCGTATAAATATATTGTGCGTAGAACACCTACCCCAGATCCTGATTACAGCCGCACAGTCATGAATAAACAGATTCCTGCAATTACTCGCACTAATGTTACCCTGGCAACAGTGTATGTAACAAAGCTCAGTGATCACTGCCAACAGAACCCCTATACAGCTAATGCTTCTCTTTGCCAGGATGAAGTGCTTCCACTGAGTATTAAAGCAACTCCAAATCATCAGTCCTGCTTTTAATATTAGGATGAAAACTAATCAATAAAGTGTAATTATCCATTCTGGTATATGGAGAGAGGTTTGCTTTGAGTTTGCTATTGATAAAATAGTGACATTTTTGTAAAAGGAGAAGCTGGAGCTTTTTATGTGGTACTGATGAGATTCTGAAAGTGTTAGGCTTTATTTTCATTATTTATTTTTTTAATGAAATTAATAAAAAGTACTTATACAGTTTTTTAATTGAAAGATGACAAAAAGAGCAAGGTCTGCTAATCCTGCCTTCTTGAAGGATATAATTCCTAGAAAGATACCATTAGTGCCTTGCTCTGCAGACATTATTTTTTCTGTTTATTCAAGTACAAATGTGTGTTCTGCTTGGTATATAGCATTTATTATCTTTTAAAAAACAAATCTATGGAATTCACCTGCTTTAATACAACTTAATACATTTTAAGTTTAATGCATTTAAGCCCAGTTTTATAGAGGTGACATTTGATGCGCTTTGGTGCAAGAAACCCTGTAGTCTAAATAATAAGAATATTTTGTCACAGCTGACAAGTAAGAAAAATGTAAGAAATGAGGAGTATTTGTCAAGTATACAGGACAGTTTATACTCGCAAAAGTTTGTGTCTTCCTGCTTTGAAAGTTTCTTGTGTTGCATTTCAAGAGCAGAATTTTTTATATATACTTAAACCAATTATTTTGGTATTCTGTTTCCTGACTAGTATTATTGCTAAAATTGGCTACTGCTTTCAAAAGATATTTATTTACTTATTTATTATTATATACAATATCAGAAGTGAAATATATATATAAAAATTAAAATACTATTGGAATTAAAATGACTGGTTTTCATTTTCCCTCCCCTTGAATTTTAATAACAGAAGCTGGTGTTGAGCAAAATTAGTCTAATGACCTGCATTCTGTAATTGTGACTCATACCTGATAACGGAACAGAATTTATTTTATTCATTCTGATCTGTAGTTGCATTTCCTCAATCCTCCCTGATTTGATAGGAAGAGAAGAAGGCAAGAGGGCCTTGCAAAATAATTGGTTGGTGTATCACCGCCATCAGCAGTGGTATTGATTTGTATAGATCTCTGAGAGAATGGGTATAGGTCTGGTTTGAGTTGGTGTTGGTGGGTAAGTCTGTTAGAAACAGCTTGGGGGTTTGGGATGACAGTCTCCGTGGCATTTCTGCCAAGCTGAAGTGGGGAATATAGTGGAAAAATCTATTAGAGTCTCATTATTGAATTTTGTAATTTGGATAGACAAGAAACATCCAGTGAAGTGGTATTACCTGTGGAGGAAACCTCGTCAATAACAGCTCTCTAAGTGCAAAGCAGTGGCATGGCTGCTCTTCAGTACAGCTATTCCTTCACTTTATTAGCTGTTGCATAAATTTTTGCCAAGGGGTTTTAAGGCTTTCTTGGTTCTGCTTCGTGCTGAAGTCTGTAATTTGGAGTTCAGACCTCTGTGTGTTTGTAAGGTTTGGTTTATTTGTGTTGGCATCTTGGATACATTGTCAAGGCAGTGACCCCTCTTGTAGGAGTTCTCATTGGCTCAATCACAAGGTAACCAGGAGCCTGGGCTGAATTACAAGTAGCGGTTCTGTGATGTTCTATTCAGTTGCAAATAGAAAGAATACAACTGTTTAAAAACGTCAGTCTTTTTAGTCTAATAATGTTTGTGATAAGGTAAACAGCTCATTTTGCACTTAGAAGCATGGGCAGCTTTGTAGACACCATACTTGCTCTTGTGCCATGATTTGGTCCTCATAATCAGAGGAGTGAATTGTAACAAATGTTGTAACTAAATAGTAATCCTTATCCTGTGATGTGTTAGAAAGGAATAAAGTACCCTGGCCCCTAGAGTGGAGAAAATTGATGGGGTCTGCAGGTACAGTGGAATTTGTCAATCAGTGTTTTGAGAAATGTCTCGAGTCCAGCAGGTCCACCAGAACAAAGTAAGTGTAGGTTAGTTAACTGCTGAACAAATTTAGGCTGCAGCCCTTCGATACTTGGTCTAATTGAGATCTGGCAAATGTTACTTAACAGAAAAGATAGTTTAAAGAAAAATCTTAAATTAGCCACAGGCCTTGTAGGAAATGGTTTCATCGGTATTGCGTAGTTACAGCTATCTCTTGAGAGCGGGTTGTTACAGCTGTAGCTGGTAGTAGTCGAAATAATAAAAAGTAAAGCTGAACTCTGTTTAAGAGGGGAATTATTTGAGTGCCTGAATGATAGGACAGATTTTCTCTAGGGCCTGCCAGTAATGAATCAGCTTTGTCCCTTTCACATGGTCCTTCACTGATTCACAAAACCCTAAATGAGGGGAGGGGGTGGGGTGGGGAGGCTTGGGGATTTCTTCTGAAAGACTACTTTGCTCTTTACTCTCTGGCAGCAGGGCAGAACCAATCATGGAAGTGAACTTTAAAAATAATTGTGTTAAATAATATAATATTTTTTCCTGCTATAGTTCTACTAGTAGTTGAAAAACTACTGTTGCACTGGGTATACAATGAGCACTTGTGTTCTCTGTTTTATGGATTGCTTTGGCTTATGGTATGTCTCTTGATAATGGAATTTATTTTTTTTTTTCCTCTTAAACAGCGAGACCATTTACAAAATTGGTAAAGGAAATGCAACTTCATCGAGATGACTTTGAAATTATAAAAGTGATTGGAAGAGGTGCATTTGGTGAGGTAAGACGTTTTTACTGTCAGTTGTGGTACTGTAGCTTTCATCATTTGTGCATCTGATTTCTTGCTACAATTCTCTTGCACTTGTCCTAAAGACAAAAGATTCACACAGATGTGTCAGAATACTTCCAAACATGTGATGGAGGTAGGTACTAGCAAAAGGTACCTTTTGAAGTACAGCATTTGTATCCAGTTCGGCTGTTTCTGTGGCTGATTTATTCTGACTTCAGTGTGGCAAAACAAGTGTCTTTTCAATGTGTGTATGAACCGGGTGGTCCCACCTAGCAGCTGCACAGCTGAATTTGGGATCTCTTCTCCCACTTGCCATATGTACTCTTCTGTGCTGCTATAATTCAACTCAGACCCGGGCTGCTTCTATGGTAAGAACGTGGAGGCTGCTCCACCCATCTGCCTGTCTCTGTAGCAATCTGGTAATGCAGAAAGACGCATTTGGCTGCCTCAAAGGCTGTTCCCTGTCATCTTTGAAGATCAAAGGCTGCTGGATCTGTTTTTTGGACAGCAAGTTGAGTCATGCTGGGATGATAGGAACGCCTTGTGTTTTAAGGACTAGCCAGTCCCAAGACCCTGGACTGAAGCTTTACTACTTAATATGCATGATGAAAGTCTCATCAGTCACAGAAGTCTGATAGGGCTTGCCATTGGCGTTCATGAGTGTGTCCCCTCCAGTAGGGTACCTGAGACTTGTGGAGAACTTCAAGGATAACTGTTTCAGCATTTAAATATGTGTAACTAAAGCCATGGTTGTCAGCAAAAGTGGTTATTAACTAAAGAATTTCTACAAGGAAAAAAACCCTTAGATTTTTTTCAGGAAGCTTCTTTTAAGTAGAGCCACACTTTGGTCAGATATAATGACGGCCATTAGCAGCTGGTTTCAGACCATTAGCAACTTTTGCCACTGGTAGGTGCAGCTAGTCTTCCTTCATCTCCAGAGAGCTGGACTGGGTGCTGCCAGGGCATTCCTTCTAAGCATCATGTATCCTGGACACTTCAGTGTCTTTAGGATTTGATTGTGGGACAGAGGTATCACAGGCAGACAAGACACGAAGTTAGAAATATCCCAGGACACTACTCGACTTAAATTCAGAAAACAATGAGGTTTCTGTGTGCACATGCACTTGGTAGTGGGTGCAGGAATAGATTATCTCCATGTAATTTTAAGATGCTTCAGAAACAGAAATGAGTGTTTCAAGAATATCTCTTAATCTGTACCATCATCTAATTATGTGATGATGTAACATCTTGACCTGTAAGACAAAAAGATAGTTTTGTATTGGATGATGATTTGCAACATTTGTTACAGGAAAAAAAAAAAAAAGGAGAGTTTGTCTTATGGTAGTGGAAATACCACACAAGAATCAATTGCACAAAAAAATCAGTTTGTTTCACTTGAGTGTTTGTTTTAAGCCAGTGTGTATTATTTGAACATGGCTTTTAGAGAGGAAAGCTACTGCAAAGAGTTAGGCAAAAAATAGCAGAAATGGGGGGGGGAAACGGTGATAAGTTTAAGGAAAAGCTACAAATTAGACCAGGAAAGAGGTTTGAACAGAGAGGTTTCTGTAGGTAAAAGGTCTAGAGAATCTAGACAATAGGGATAACTGTCTACCTCTCCATTAGGGTTTTGATTAGAGCAGCAGCACAGTTTTGAAGAGAGTGTCTCCACTTATTGCAGAATGATTTCACTGTGCATAAGCTGGATTTCTTTTGGAGGAAACTAAACTAGAACCTCTGTTCCAGGTGTGTGCCAAATGTTCTTCTGGCCCAAATGTGATTCTGTAAGAATCAATCACCAGGTTTGACTCTCCTAACAGCTTCAAAGCATGTTTGGTCCATGCGACCCAGCTAGGCACAGTCTGAAGCAAAATTCCTGAACTGCGTACAGTACGGATAGGAAGGCTCAGCACAGGCTACTTTCATCTCTTGTTCTGGTCTTGCTGTGCCAGATTACTTGCTGTGGTGGCTGTGACCACTGATAGCTAAAGAATTTTAGATTAGTGTTTTGGCAGTTTGTCTTTTGGTGGGATTAGAAATGGTTTCTGGATCTTTTCAGAGCTAGACTTGTGAATGCTGCAGCTATCAAAAATGGCTTCAGGTCAAGGGAACCATTTGTAGTGCCTTGCAGACGGAGTCAGTGTAGGGAATGCTTTCACAGTGTAACTTTAAGGAAGGGCTGTTTTTCATGGTACTTGCTCTGTTCTTTTTCAAAACACCGTTCTTCTCCACTTACGGAACTGACCAACCAGAAGTCTGACAGCAGATGAGGTAATTGCATGAATTTCAAGAGATTTCAGCTTATACTTGCTAGGGGGGTTACGATGACCTTTCTTAGCTTTGGATCAAGAGTCTTAAAACATATAAAAGATACAAATTCCAGGTGGAAACTTGTATTTATAGCGTTTAGAGTGTCTGAATCAACGTCTTTTGTATTCTTTCACTTGAAAAAGCATGAAACTTAACTAAAGCAATTCGTACATCCTACCCCCAAGTGGAAATGAAATTTCACAGAAGTGAAATGAGAAAATATCTGAATTTCATCCTTTTGCTAGAGCTGTGAATGCTTACCACATCAGTGATGTTAGTTATCTATCAGTGATGTTAGTTATCTATCAATAACATGTTGTTCATCTTTTAATTATAAATATTTTTGTTTATAGTTGCAGTTTGAAACTCTTTGATCAGTTTATATTATGCAGGAATCATTGATTTAAAGTTCATTATACTTTAACCCCTCTTGCCAGAGAATATTTCATGCTTTTTGCTTATGAATGAATCATTTGACCCATGTGTATTCTCTGCTGCTGTAACTGCCAAATATTGTAGGCATTATAAAATAGCAATTATATAAAGGTTGATGTTCCGTTATAAGAAAATAAAATCAAATTTCTTGAGAGGGACTTGTGACATCTGACTCGTATAAAGTAACGCTTCAGAAAACTGGATGGGGGAGCTCTAAGTGATTTTTCCATAGTACATTCAGACATACATAAGGACTGTTAGAAATCAGTTGATGGGATTCTAGTGGATCCCATCAAATGGTTATTTGTTAGTTTTTGTTTGTAATAACCCCTACTGTCTGCTAGAAATAAATTGTAAAAATACCTATAAAATATTTGTTAAAATGCATAAAGAAATTAGCCAGAATTAAACTAAATTTATTCCTATTAAGTAGTTTAGTAGTGTAACAGCTAAACAAGCCAGACTTCAAAAAGGAAGAACGCTACATTCCTCCTCAGTTTAGCTACTTTGGGCCTTTTGCATAAATGGGGAGCTTTGAAGAAAGTAGCTTAAACAAAATAAAGGCATGATATTTCTTATTAGTCGGGATCAGTGGTAAATATTTTGCCAGACAACTTGCAAGTCAAGGATATACTTTGACTGGAGAGAGGGTTGAGACCATATGTGAGCTTGTTCCTTTAAACACAACTGCAAAATTAATGTAAGGCAGATTGATACAATGACCAGTAGTTATCTGTATTGGCATGTCAGTGCCTTTTTTCTTTCTTTGTTTGAAACCATCAGAACTCAACTTTTTTCATCAATACAAGAACAAAACCTAAAAGCCACCCAAATGCACCCAAGGAAAGTTCTTACAGCATGGGAGATCTGTTTAGGAAAAACGGTTCTTACAAGTTATATTATTATGGTAGGACAGAAATAGCTTAGCTCAGAATCTAGAACAGTTTTTTCTCTAGCCACCTGCCAAAACATGTAGATCTCCCTTTTCCATAAACTAATCCAGGTACTTTGTATGCAGGGTAAACTCAATGTCCGAATGTCCTTTGCAGTGGCATTTAAGGCTCTGACTCCTGGGGTCTCTGGCTTGAGAACAGAATTTAATTTTTTTCAGAGGTTTCACAGTTATGAAGAAAAGTTTGAAATGTTCTTTGAGTGCGTGACAGCTAGAATAGCACTTAAGTTGAAGTGCTAGCTTTAAGAAGGATAAACTGCTTGTGAGATCTTTCCCATCTCATTAGGGTGTATTTGCCCAGGTCTGACATTTTCAGGAGGGCCCCATGTTAACGCTCAGTCTTTCTATTTTTGTGGATCATACAGTCAGAGAACTCATATGCAGAGTGGCAACCTTGATGAGGAGTAAAACTACTGGTAATTAAAACAGTCCTTGAAATAACGTCTGATTTAAAATGGCTCTCTGTAGTCTTAATTCTGATATCTGTTGGTAAAATTAATGTAGAAATCTGTCTTTGTAGACAAGAATTAGTATGTTGGATAGAGTGAAGTTTTTTGTTAATTACCGAAAATACATATTTTAAAAGATTTAAAGACTATGAGCATGGAATGGCAAACTCCAGCTTTTAGCCCCTTTAAAAAACAAACCAAAACAACAAGGAAAAAACCCAAACCCACCTGTGGCTTGAAGTTTGCTTGAGCCTGACTACTCCATATGTCTAGAAACACTGGGCCATTATTGGGAAGCAGTAAAGTACTGAGAACCTGTGCTTGGTGAGATTAGGACTACCTGAGAAACTTAGGGCATCCTCAGAAGTGCCTTCTCTGTACTTGGTGTTTGTCTCTGCCTCTCAAGGGAACTGGGAGGGCTGGTGCTCCTGCATGGTGAGAGGGGTAGGAAGAGGATCCTGTGTTTGGGTCTAAATGCTTGCACGTGCTCCATTGCAAGCTTTGTCTGACCTCTTCATAATGTACTTAAAAGTCTTTAAGATCCTTTTTCCTCATTTTCTGTACAGGAGCATTTAGGCACACTGCTGTAGATTAGTGCATTTCAGTGAAGAGAGCAGTTGTTGAAGGAAGAACCGTGTCGAGAAGTACCTTATGTGAGAACTTGGATTGTATAATGTGGCTGACACCTGGAAATTTGGCAGCATGGGACTGAAACAATTGTTTTCCTTCCCTTGTTTGTTAGCAAGGATTTCTTGAATGAGCAACGCTTACTGTGGCTGCAGCGGATGGGTGGATCTGCTTGGTCTTGCTTAGCACAAAAATAGCTAAAACTTTTAATGTGCCCCACCTAAGAATTACTGCTTTGGATGGATTAGAAACACCTTTCCATATAAATGCTGCTGTGTACAGACTTGATCTGAGTAGTGTTAGGTAATAGGACATGTCACCTCAACTCAGGATGCTTAGTCAGAGTCTTACCTGGAGTCAACAGACATAAAAATCTGTTTCTAGAAGAAAATAAATAATGGTTGGGAGAACCAGACCGATCCCCTGTGCACCACAGGTTTCTCGTAGATTATGTGGTCCCTAATGAGACACGCTGGCTAAGGGTGCAGTGAGCTGCCAAGTGAATGTACAAAACCTAAGCTTCCCGAGGACAGTTGTGCTTGGCAGTGCGACACAGAGTTCTCTGTGCCATCTCACCTTGTATTCGCAGATGATGGGTGCAGAGCTTAGTGTTTTTATGTACTTCTGGCAGTCAACCTGTGGCATGGTGAGCCTACAGACTGCAATTAAGGCTGCCTCACCTATCCAGAAGCATTGGTGGTGGGTGTTGGGGACCCAGCAGTGACTGTGCCTTCCTACATTGTAGATTAACAGAATTCCTAAGTATTGCACACAACATACGACACTTTTCAACCAACTATTTAAACAGTCAAAGCGTTCAGAATATGATGCACAAAAATATTTAATTAGCTTTGCTTTTCCACAGTATGTGCTTCTCAAAAGAAAAAAAAAAAAAAGAAAGCAAGCTCTTTTCTGCTGTGGAAATGGACAAAGAAAGAAACTGTTTTGTTTTGAAAAATGTTTCAAAAGAGCTGGTTGCTGTCTTATTCCTCCCCAGCTTGTTTGTATGGCAGCACCAAGTTACTATGATGACAGGCAGGTTGCAAGGGGCTGGGGAGTCCCCAGTTCATTGATGTGCCGATGTGAGCCCAGCCAGTTGGCTCTGCAGCACCCCCCAATTGCTGAGGAAGAGCTTAGGTATTACTCGAGGCCT